>CM046064.1:30535184-31032427 GCA_025215515.1 Schistosoma japonicum | reverse complement strand
ATAAGATGGTATGCGCGTCTTGAATTCCGCTTGCCAGCTACAGTCCAACTCAAATATCATGAAATGCTTTTTTCAGGTACAAGTCACTTGCAGTAACCATTTTATGTTTAATCAAAATCTTTCAATCTCATTTGAAGAACCACTCAACTTTCAATCCATACTATACTTTTCCATAGGGTCTAATGATGTTCTTCTGAACAACAATCAAAATCGCACAATCAAACCATCATCCAGTCTATTAAATAAATAAATATATTGTAAGAAGACCTTCGTTTACCATTACTATATCTCTATTCATGAAATTAATAATATTACTAGAAGGAAGACAAGATTTCATGCAGTAAATGTAGTGATCAAGAATATATAATTAACCAGCTGTTTCTAAGGTAACATATAAAATCTCTAGAATGTAAGTAGGTTAAAAACTAACTTATTTCAAGATTACCCTCAAATCAATTATAAATCAGAGGATAAAATGTGACTATATTGTTCTAATTAAAATAAAATTTAATGATATCAAACTATTTAAAGTCAAATAAAATTCTCATTAAAAGGACACTTCAATTAAATGAAAGTAAAAGAAGTACAAAATTATGAAAACAAGTTGACTAAATGTGAAAATGTGAATTATTTTTCGAAACCCCTTCCCTTGTTTTTAAAGTTCTCATTATTTTTCACCTTATTAAGGCTAAAAGGGTATTGTTCTTTACTTTTCACAGATTTCTTTCCTATTCATTTTTTTTACTTTAATGTAAACATTTAACATTGAATTGAATTTATTTTAATGATGTGATTTTTCTTTCGTTTTAAATTAACAGAATCAATAATTGAATACTTTTAATTTGTATTGTCAACTGATTGTTGCTAAACAACCATTTGAAACCAAAAAGTACTGAACATCTCTTTCGTCGTAATATGACAGTGTATTATGCAATCAAACATTTGACCAGCATTTTAAACATAGTTAACTCATTAAATTTGGTGTTAAGTGCCTAATAGTTAACATAGTGTAAACAATCTTTACATGAATTGTATTTCGTCAGGAAAATAATTTTCCAATGAACTATTGGGTAATCAGGAAGTATTATGAAACGATTTTATCCATGATTAAAATCTTTTTAGGATGAACAATCAGTAAAATAACATTCAGTCGCTGAGTTGTGACTTATAGATACACAATTTTAACTTTGGTACTGTTGTGTTAATTAATTCATGTGTGTCACGGTTTCACTTTTAAACATCAAAGAACCCACTGATCAGAGCTTTCTGTCAGAACTTTAAAAGTGTATTTACGAAACTAATCGGATATATTTTGCGGGGTTTTACGTAGTTCAGTTATGACCTGCATCATAAACCGTCATCATTTAAAGATGTACCTTCGAACCTGTCTTCATCTGTCTACAATTCATTTTATATGATTTTCTTTCACAGAGTCTTTACTATTCGATATTTCTTTTTTAAGAGCCATATGTGAACCGAGGTGAAATGTGAGCACCTCTGTTATGAATTGGTTCTACTGAATAATCCATTAAAAATATTTTTTCAATATTCTATACATGGATGTTATGTTCATCCTTTGTAAGGGTCAGTACAGAACAGCCAGAGATTCACAAGATAATTCAATAAAACACACCGAAGCACAAAGTTTAGGTGTCAGGAGGATGTGTTACCTTCAAGCAGATTAGCTGGAATAAACATGAATAAAGAAAGCACTTAAACAAAACAATAAATGAGATTTTTCGGTTTTATACCACTTTATTACAGAACCCCAAGACAGAAACACTTAGTTATGAAACTATTGAAACACCTTTGGCGGATATGATTACATATGAACTAAATGCTTTGAATAATGCTCAGTAAAAAAGTACTCCATGAAGTTCATAAACAAATGTATAGTGACAAAAATAAAGCAAAACTTCCAGGTTATTAATATAAAAACTTATGTTTGGGTCTCTATGGTTTACGGATCCATGGAAATGTTGATTTACAGATTATGCAAAGTTATCTGCAGAACTTCACGCACTGGGAAACTACACCTAGTGTTGTATACATATTTAATGGAAACCGTGAAGCTCAAAGACGACTAACGTAAACTAGTCACTTATTTTGGTATTTATCAATTCAGTTTTTTATATATGTATCGATATTTTGGGAATTTATATACACCTTACGAATGTAGTTGTAATTGTTAGCTCACCTTGTCCAAAAGTACTAACAGCAATGCCTTAGCCGCATATTTTTGTTAGACTATCTTCATGTGAGTAACTTAAGAAAGACAGTCAGGTTCTTCATCCTCAAACTGCAGAAGCAGTTATCTTTCGAACTGAAATGTTATAGCTCTTCATCCATGTCACTGGCCGATGGCATAAACTTATGTTTTGATAATGAAATATGGTAATTCAAAAGTTCAGTGAAGTTATCCTCTATTTTTATCAGTCTTATATCACATAACACTTTGGAAATCATAGTTTTATCATTTGAAATCGAAGTTTGTGTACTACAATGTTTTTTGCCGGTGTTTGTGTATGAAAGTTAGAGGATTGATGAACCACTTACTGGATCCCTTCATAAATATTTTACATGAATTAGACAATAGAAGAAAATAGATATTCAATACAGCCTAGATTTCTATGTAATGATAACATATTATCAATAATTACACAGCATAAAATTCCAGAAGAGTCAAGAATTCATCTCTCGCTGTATCCAGCTTAAATAAAAAGGAATTTATTTAAACCAGTATTATCTTACTAAGACTCCTTTCCGACAGTGTACAACATAAGGAAGGAATTACATATAAGAAATTATAATCATATTAATTGGTTATGCAAAGACATACTTAAACTTTGTCGGATACATAATTTTCAATAATTTAGAGGTTCCAGCTTAATATTATAAAAGTGAAGAACAGTTGTTTATGATAAGTTCCTCTTTGAGCTCACCATTTATCAATCCATAAATATCATTTTACAATTAAATAATGTCATAGAATAGTTAAGAATGTTAAAGTTGTGAATTGAAATTAGCGAATTTCGTGTCGATCTGATCGTTAAATACTAAAATTGTACGAAACATTTTGTAACAATACACTGTAAAGGTCATTCTATGTTACAAGGTTAAGTAAATGAGTTGAGTTAGGGGGTGATGATGACATTTAATCAATAAGGTCAAAGTGATAGGTAAAATAATGGTAATAATGGTAATCATAGGACAACTAGCAATAAATCAAATTTATTGTGACATAATAATGCCTAGAAAAATAAGATAAGAATTGTATAACTTGGTGACGACAAAAGAAACAATGTTGATATCTATTAATAAAAGTTTGAGTATCTTTTAAGAATAAAGAAAACAGAAGAAAAGAAATGAAAAAGACAAATGGCAAGATGGAAGGAGCGAAACCGAGGAATTCTCAGAGATAAGGGGTTATTATGAACAAAGAGGTTGAATGTATTTATTTTGTGTACATAAGTTCGGTTTGTTTTAATTGATACCAAATGCTTCCACTGTGTAGAGTAGGTGTAATCCAAGACAATTGGGCAAATTATTCGGAAGTGTGTTTACAACTGAGAAGACTTTATGAATGTTGATATTGTGTTGATAATGAATTAAGTGGGCGAGAAGGGTGTAAATCATAGATTTCATTGAATCCTAATATAAGTAATCTGGGACATATTTGTGTGTTCTCATTGAGAAGAACCTTTGAAAATTCCGTTCTGGTAGGCTGATCATTTGTATACAAATGACTGTTGATGTTGGAAAGACGATATATTATTTTTTTCAGTTATTTTTTATACTAATGACCATCAATAGAATATTAGATACGCAATATGTTAGGAAGTCCCAAAATATCCCCCAGAAAGTCTATGAAGGTCCAGAAACGCCAGGAAGTGTTTCGTCCAATCAGTATTGAATAGAACCTTTGAAGAAGCGTCTGGGAAGTATGGAATCACGTGCCTGGGGTTATCCGAAGTAAATAAGAATAGGATCTTGCATCTAGTCTGATATATATTAATGGTGAACAGGGAATTTTCAACTTCATACTCTTTTATCACCAACCATTCATACGGCATCCATAATGATCCACAAGTTAGGTGTAAATTATAACCAAACAAATTAATTTATTACGTTACCCATGGCCTATTCAGTGTTCACTGTATATGTCTTACAAATCAAGTTTGATCGTTTTTCTGTTGATCTAATAAGTGTATGTTGTACACGTAATGTAATTCTTATTAAGTGGTCTATTGAAATCAGTTGGAATTATCTGAAGCAGTCTGTTAAACAATTTCCAATGTGACTAACTTCGACGAATTCAAAGGAAAACCTAACTAACAGTGACACTTACATCTTAAACCAATATTGTTAATGAAAATCATATTCTAACACGCACTACTTATTAAATATACACGAAAGTAACCGAAAGTATTGAATATGTAACACACATCAATAAAAGGTTACAAATAATCTTAACTGGATAGCAACAGTTTTAGCAACGTTCACTTACTTTTGAAAGGTCTCAGTAAACTGTATTGTGAACTCAGACTATATATCATTATTATCAAAAGAATTGTTTCAACATTAAACATTACATTAGTATAACTTACCAATAACAAGATCTTTACAATATCAATAGTATACAGAATATTTTTAATTCATTCACCTTGATTCATTTATATACATGTTATTATATGATTGGTAGCATTACATTATTCACAATTATCAATATTCATTAAATTATCACCATAGTTCTTATTTTATTTGATAAGTAGTGATTAACCTAAAATAGATTATAGTTGATTATCAATTGTTTCATGTTTGTCCATGTGTAATTTTTCTTCATTTTAGAGTTTGTGCTCAAAATTAAGTTATATGATTAACAATTTAATATTTGTATCTTCAAACTTCAAAATTTACACGTGTATTTGTTTGTAGGCATGTTTCTAACTGTATACAAAAGTATAGAGGTGTACACTTGAGGTAAGTAAAAAAAAATCGATAGAACAAAGTCAAAGTAACCATCAAACAATTCAATTTAGTGCATGTTTATGTAAAATGTGACTTATGTGAATAGACAGTGATGAGAGGTTGTTAACATGTTTACTTCAAAAGTACAAAGTAAAAACAATGTGAAGTACACTTGAGGTGGTTGGTTTTGTTTATATTCATCACAGAATGATCTTAATCGAGTATCAGTGAAAGATAAGCAGCATTAGAAACTACTACTTTGTCGTTGTATGAGACTCGTCGATTGTAGTGTTTACTCATTAGGAATCAGATCAAGGACCCTCAGACCTACGTCCTAGGTTCACACTTTTAAAAGATTTCATACTAGGACAAGTCAGCTATATATCAGTGTCCTTAAGTTTTCAGTGGTACCCAATAGAGTACAATCAAGAAAATAATAACAATGTGAATCGAACTGAAGAAGAATCGTCGTCGATGGTATGATAACTTTGATTTCAGTGTCCAAGTTTATTAACTAAATTCTCAAAAGACTCCATGGATCTTTTTACTGAAAAGAATGTCAGATTTGAAATTTTCGATAACAGTATTCTGTTGTTTGTAGCTAACTATTCAACACGACATACAACGAACTGTGGTGTTCCATTATACTACGTAACCTTATCGTATAGCATAAATATAACCATCAGAATTCAGTGGTATGTCACCTAGCTTACTATCAATTCTTTAGATAGTACTTTCCTGTCTAAATAACAATATTCCTCTATTAAGTAATATATAATAAACCATATGTTGAATCTTTAACTTAACACTAAAGCCTAACTCAGTGATGTATAAAAGTTGAAATGTGGATATTTTGTAAGTCAGCTAAGAAATGAAAAGCCACTAAACTGGTAATTTTAAGTCTTGGGTTTTAGAATTCATCTATTACCTAATTTCAGTAACACAAATTCCTAATTACTGGGAGACTCAGTCGACCTCTTAGTTTGTAATTTTGAATGAGACTAACATTGAATTCTGATTTGATTATGGTGTAATCCAGGATTTCGCCTCGCTCAGAAACATTTAAAGAAGTGTTGTCTGTGCATTTTCTTTATAGATAATTAAACAAAATTTGTTATTCGAAGATATAGGGCTAGAAGCCCGTGTTATTCCTTTTCTTGTATGTTTTCTTCCTGTCTGCTTTTCTATTAAATAAATTTCCTAAGGGTTCATATATCATTTTTTCTAGTAGTTGGTAATGGAGGTTTTGATACTCAGTAAGGAAGTTTGATTTAGCTTATAAACGTGACTACCATCCTTTTGTTTGTAGGATTTGCAAGTGTCTGATTTTAGATTATTAGAGGTGTGTCAATAATATTTATGACAAATGATAATTAACTCGAAGCCTTGATTAATGCATTTCTATCTATTTCCCCTAATCAATTTAAGTGTTCATACGGCCAATTCACTTTACTTAGCAACCACTATGTAGTTTAACCAGTAGAATTCTATATATACCTAAAAGACTAGACAAAGTCGATTCTGTTTTTTAATAATTCTGTGTACTCTGGGGTAAATGGTTCAACTGAAAAGCTTCCACTTTCGTTTTGGACAACATTAATATCCTCATCGTCATGTAGGAGTAAGCTTTCAGTTGTTATTTAAATGTTAAATCAGTTTGTTCTTTGTAAGTTTTTATTGTCTTCTCTGATTCTTACTAACTGATATTTTGGTTGACTTTTGACTATATGATAATAATCATGTAACTGGTTGTCTACGTTGATTGATTTCAGTAATAACATATTGTGTCACCACATAGGTAATCTATGTTCATGCACGAGTAGCTGAAGAGGGCATCGGTTATAAATCAAAGATCACTCAGTGTGCAGTGTGCATATATAAAAATAAACAGTGATTTATGAAATGCCCGTGGCAATCTACAATATTCATGTTTACGTAACATCAGTTAAAACACATTTCATCTACTTAGTAGAGATCCATATACCTGGGCCAGAGTCTTACTCTAAATGTGAAAGTTAATGGTATTACTCAGTTTCTCAAAAAAAGTAAATAGAATGTGATTAACATTTGAGACTAGTTGTCTAAAAGTCGAAAGCCTAAATCATTGAGTCACCTTATCAAACACATAAATTACTTTTATTATTATCACAATGATAAGCATAAAGCACTAGAATATAGTACGTAAGTATTATATACTTTGCTTCATTATATCATATTCAATCTATTCAATCTTTGGTTGAATACAACAACAGTAGTATTTTTGCTATGCAAAATAATCGATTACAGTCATAGTTATATTACATTTTTGTTTTGTTACACCCAAAATATCGTAATTGAATATTTATTTTTGATGAACACAAAAGAGAATGTTTATGTTAAAATATAACAAAAACAATCAATAAATTAAGGGCTATTTAGATGCTTGGTAGAAAACGCATGGCACTCTTAGAGTGAACAGTAATGAGTTCGAGTTTCAATGTAGTCAATAACAGTGTGAAACGCCAATCGAGTCTTGACGATGAATGTCGAATAGGAAGAAATATAGGTTCTGGATTACGCAGGTAGCCATAATTTAACTTCAATCAACAATAAATCAACCTCGCTAGGACAAAGGAACTATTTAATGATTCTTGATTTTCAGATATTATTTAAGTAAGTCCGTGGTAGAACATCAAATTTTCCACAGTTATCATTAACAATTTTCAGCTTATCATAGTTTAAACAGACACTAAGTTAATTAATTAGGCAGCTACTATTTTCCATATTGACCAATGGAAAACTTTTATAATGAAGGAAAAATTCAATGAGATGTATTAATCAAATGATCGTTTTCATGAAATGAATTAACTCTGGGTATCCAATATATTGCCAAGTAATTCGGATGTGGTTAAAATTCGATTACTCTCTTCTCTGTATGCTCAGTAGCTTGACAGCATGCTGGATACCAAAAGCGATTGAACTCTAGTCGAGTAATAAGTATTTGCAAGTTTGAATAAGTCGATACAGGCCCTGACTGGAAGGATGTTACTAGAAGGCTCCAGTAATCCGATACATTGTCAAACTATTCAAATGTACTGAGTTCAAGGGAATTCAAGCTATATTTCAATGGCCTGATAACATGTCTAATAACCCATATCCCTAAATTCTGATTAGTGTAAATTCTAATTGTACTTGAACTATCTGGTTATATATCGATCAACCAATGTCCAGGATAGCTTACTAGAGATAACGGATCATTTTATTATATCACAATTATATATATACATATTTATAAGTTTAGGTACTTGAATCTTCCGACTGATGTTTCGAAACCTTGTAGTGGATCAGTGTCTGTTGCCAGTGGATTATCATTATATATCATTAATTTGCGAGCCGATTAATGTTAGATTCATGCTAGGAGACAGAATTCAAGACGTGGGTTTTATGTTATTTAGAGTTTATCACCTGAATGTACCTGTATCTCAGTGTCAATGGTAACACTCTTAATTCAGCCATAATTAATCAAATTTCATCTAACGTATAAATGACTACTGAATTCTTGGATTTTAAGTATCACTTCAAACCTAAGGTATTAAAATGTACACAGTCATTGTCTCACTTATTTAATGAATGAGTGATGCATGTTGGACTGCAATTTTCACTTAAGATTTCTCTTCAATCCCTACTTTTTACTAAACTTATGTTTTTCATTCTACATAATGGGGTGTACTACATGAAGCATATTCATATTAAACAATTACAGACAGTTTGATCCTGTATTTTGTAGACGAGTTAGTGGGGTGATTTTCAGGAAGTACTTAAGTTGTTGAGTGATAGTTGTATAGTAATAACTCTTTACTCATAAAAATCTTCCTTATATCGATAATTAGTAACTTATCGTTGAACTATCTTGTCTATAGATTGATGAGAGGTGACTATTAGACAGTGAGATTTATTCATATTGTAGTTGAAAATAAATAGTTAGAAGGTTATTTCAGACGGTTAAAGTTGGTTCATTTAAGTTTTTGTCATTTTTTCGAGCTCTTACTTCGAATAGTTAAAACCATTAAGAGCAATTCTTAGCCGGAGTTATTCACAAGGTTTAATGTCCACAAATTGCGTTACACCCGGAATTTCGATCAGTTTGCATTCATTCAGTTGATACAAACTGCATTTTATAGTGTAATTTTCATTTAAGATCTCTTTCCAAGCCTCAACGTTCACTACACTTGCGTTTATTATCTGAAATGCTTGATTGATCTACACCTATATGTTAAGAAAGTTTAGTTGTAGACTTTCGAAGAGTATAATGAAAACTTTATTTTAATATTCAATACTCACATACTAAACGAACGAAAGATGATTGAAAATACTTGATTGGATACACATACTGAACGTTAAAAATGTTGAAGATAACCAGAACCCTTGGCTTTAGTGTACAACAACCAATGCTAAACTATATGTATTAGAGTTAGAATCAGTAATATGAAATAGTTATCACTTTCAAAAGTCATTTCAATTTAATCTCATATGAGAACAAACTTACTATCTATTGATCCAATGCTTATCTCAATTCACTAACATTTGAAATTATTGAACATACGTAAGTTGAAGTGGATTTAGGAAGATTAGTACTTAACTTGCTGCTTGTAATCTTCATAGACTGATCTCTGTTGGGTGGCATTAGTAACTAGGGAGAATTATTTTAATAAATGTTTTATCCCAATATGCAACTTCATGGTAGAAGTGCTCACTCTCGATCCTACCAGGGAACAGAACTCAGGACCGTCGGTAACGCTGATGTTTAAAAATTCGTCATGAGACTTGAACGTTCTGGGTTCAATTCTATGGTAGGATCGAATGTGAATATTATCACTGAAAAGTTGCATATTAAGTCAAAGCATCTGTCGAATTAATTCGTCACAGTTACTAATGGTATCCACCCGAGATTAATCTGTGACGAATACAAACAACAAATTGTTTTTGATAGGCAAAGTAGGTATGAAAAAATTGACATATTCAATGCAAACTCATTAGGTTGTATAGATGTAACATGAAATATGATCTAAGGCGTATATCTTTATTCTATTCACGCACTTATAACTTTAATTTATTCGTCGGATTGCTTGTTATTTGTAAATTACTTAATCCAAAAAAGGAAAAAAACACACTTAAAATGAAGGAACTCACTTTAATTAGCAATTTATATCTTTCTTTCATTCTTTACATTTTGTTCTACTGTAACCTTCAATTATTATTATTACCAATTATGACTGGATATAAATTTCTATTTTCATTTGAGGTGTGGAGGGAAGGGGTGCGGGGTAAAACTAAAACAAAACGAATAACAAATCATTTTGTCTATAAGAAGGAGGTGATGGTAATGATGATGATGAGGAGGAGGAGGAAGAAGAAGAGGGAGGAGAAAAAATTTTCCCTTTCCCACCCCCCTTTTTTATTTCATATTTGTTATTAGTAGTAGCTTTATTTCTAATCTAGTAAATACTTTTATTTTTATGAGTTCTTATAAATTTTAAACATGTTATTGAAATCACTTGAACATTCAACTGGATACATTTAAATGAACTAATGAAGAAACTGAAATTTTTCACTTAAAATTAATTCTATTACTATTCATCATATTAGTATTATTATTATTTATTTATTAATCAAGTAATGTAATGAATTTTCTGTTATGAAAATTTCAATAATATTCAACTGCCTATAAACATTTAAAACAAAACAAAAAAAAAGAGGTCTGTTTATTCATCAATTGAAATATCATTTCAATTAAACACAATGTATGGTTTACTATTAGATGGATTACGTAATTTTATTGTAACTAAATGGTCAATAGATATATGGAATGAAATATGTCAACAAGCCAATTCATCTGATGTACAATTTGAAACACGTCGAGTTTATGATGAAGCATTATTACCAAATTTATTTAAAACTAGCGCTAATATATTAGAGACACCAGAAGATGATATTAAATTTGGTATGGGTATAACATTTGTTGAATATGTTGGCGGTAAAGGTTATCAAGGCATATTACGTGTACTTGGTCGTGAATTACGTGATTTTTTAAATGGTTTAGATAATTTACATCAATTTCTACGTGCAACTTATCCTAAAATGCAACCACCATCATTTTTTTGTGTAAATGAAAGTAAAACAGGCATTACATTACAATATCGTTCACATCGTGTTGGATTTGTACCATTTTTTTGTGGTTGGATGACTGAATTATCAAGAGTTCTATATGAGAAAGAAATGAAAATTGAAGTAGGTTGTTTGTTGTAAATTGAAAAAAAAAAACAGTTAAAGATTTTTTCTTATAAATTGTTAAATATTAATACTCTTTAATATAGTATGATTCTAATGAATAAAAAAATCCAAGGAAGAGAATTCCGTCATACTTGTGACTCATCATTGGAATGTACTACAATTTCAATGTTGAAGCTTATATAGAGACAGCATCTAAGTAACTTACCCCTCAAACTCCATTGAATGACTGAGTTTATATGACTATTAACGGGTATCTTGTCTATATTACTATCAATAAGGAGATGTATTATACCGTTACTGATGTTGAGGAGTTGTGACAAAGTGTCTACATCAATCTGATATAGACGAGATAGGCTTATTTTAACAAGGATATAAAAAATTCAGTCCTAAATATCATAAACAAGATAATATGAATCCTTAGCAATTAATGTAATTACCGTTTATTAAGATGTTACTTAATGTTTACAAACGACTGAAGATTGTTCAATAGTATTTATCTGGTTGTAGTAGTGAATTCACATTATAAGATTATTCGATATTGTAACAAACTTCCTGATTATAGTAACATTTAATTTACAAATGTTCAAAAAATATATGAACAGAATCATTGTAAGCATTGATTACCTTCCATTCATAATCATAGGTAATTACTTCGAGTAATCTTGTTACCATGATATTTTCATTCACTAAGGAATTAGTTGAGGAAAAAGAGAAAATTATACAAACCACTATATTAGTAGTTTTTAAGTTTCTGATTAGTTTATTACATGAATCACTATAAAACATTGTTATGAATGTACGTAAATACAGACGGTTGATAGACAAAATCAGCATTTAGTATTTCAATAATGCTTCTATTAAGATATTTAGTTAATTTTTACATCACAAACTAACATCATTTAGGAAGTTATTGAAAACTCAATAGAATAAAGTGACCTCTCCCCTCCTTAATTTAGAACTTTTAATTCATAAACCAATACGATATTTAACTACAAATTTTTTTATTATACAGTAAATGAATTACAATGTTAACACATTTTAACAAGTTTTGGTATACTGTAATCTTTATTTCATACCATCAATAAGTGTCATTGTTTTAATTCTCAGTTTAATTGATTTTACATCTACTCTTCATTCACTCACTAGTGATTATTTGAATATACCAAAGTTGACAACATGAATGAATTGAGTTAAACAACTTTTGATAACAAAAATCAAGATCCTTCAATGGTATTCTAAAAGTTGTGTTACTTAATTATAAATTGTTAGCTCAGCTAACTTCATAACATTTTGAAAATAATTCACAGTCATTGTCTACATCAAATTATCATGTAAGAACACATTATTTAGGCATAATCTTTCTAGATTGCTCATGGATTTGATGTTTCAAACCTCTGGATCTTCATCTCAATAAGGTTATATATAAACTATTTCTCAAGAATCTGACCTTCAGGAATTCTGAAGGTTCTTTTAACATAAATCTCTCTTTATATATATATATATATAGCCGAATGCGAGTCTCCTCCGTTTGAGGGCGTGTTAGTATATCAGTGTTGATATGCATACTGAGACATGAATCCATCTTTATTATTTTAAGCGTTGATGAGTTATCTATTAGGCTACTGACTTTGCAGAGCTAATACCTTGTTCATTTGGTATATATACAATAGTAAATTTGCTTAACTTTGTGTTGTTGTTAATTAATGCAGTAACCGGTGAATCACTAACGACCTTCTGGATGAACTGTTCCAATATGTAACCTTTCAGTAACAAGTCGTAGTATTAATATATTGATAAGCATCAGAATGATAGTGTTTAAATTATATTTTTTCAATAAAGACATACAGATAAATTTACAGAATAACCTGTCAGACAATTTTAAAGGTATAGACTTATAATGTACAACCAATTAACACTGGAGATAAATAATAACTGAAAAGATTTGCTGAGAAAACATAATGAATCAATCCTTTCCTATTTCGGTTAATGTAGGAACATCAAAAGCTAAGTAGTTTTTACGTAATATTATCATTCTAGATAAAAACAATTTATAATATTTTTGTCAGCCCTCTTATCCGATTCTGGTAACAGGCATTGACTGATCCCATTTAGACAGGTTTCCTAAAGTTTGACTCAACGAACTGTAGATAAAGTGAAGACTGGAAATGTGTATGAAGAACTAATGACGAAACCGAATCAAAATACATATAACTTTCGAATATTTATGTGTTTCGTCAGTGACTAGGGCAAGAAAATGTAAGCTGTAAGGTTGTTTGTGCGATTCATCTGGTATTGTAGCAGCATACAACCTATCTGTACTCGTTTGACAAACTATCGCTAGAAGACAATATTCAAAAAGTATTAAACCATATTAGAAATTACAATCAAACGTTCTTATGTACGCATATTAATAACTAGTGAATTGGCTTTATGCATACGGTTCTGAGATTTATTTTTGTCGGCCTTAAATGTAACATGTGATTAGTCTCTACCACTATATTATGAGCGGTTTGACATTAATTACGAGTTGCTGTGTGTTGTTGGCTATTTGGACAGGGAAGATCAATAAATAAGGGTTTGTTATCTGAATTTATAGATGATGTTATGTAGTTATATCTGGGTAACGATTCCCAATTTAAATGAAATGCATATCCTTGGTTTCCTTGTTATATACAATCCGACTTAATTAAAATCTGTAGTAATCGATTATTTTAATAAAGGGTACTGGTAACTATTATCAAACCATTTAAGAAACACAGTGTCTTTAGGTTACCTTATCGGATGGAATCTAGTACTTCAATATCATTAAGCATAAGTGATTATTACTTCAATTATGGTATGTCTAGACTTTGTCAGTCAATAAAATCATTAACTATCAGCGGTCTGAATTGTGTTTTTTCTGATTCTATTCTGATTAATTTGAATAGTAAATTTAGTTAAATTAAAGATGGGTGTAATAGTGTACGATAGCAGGTTCTATCATGTTCGCAGATATTTAGTCAAAAACTTAAGGAAGCGAATTTAGGAGCTAAGGTAAACAGCCTGCAATGTAAAAGATAGAACAAAACAACTATGAGCAAAAGCTGAATGAAGTCATCCTGAATTACTCACATGTGAAACTTAAGTTGGCACTCAAATGCTTCATGCATGACTTACAATGAGTGTAGCTAATCCACTAAATATAAAATAGATTGATTAATCAGTTTTTGTAGATTTTTTTTGTTTTGATTTACTGCAATCCACTGATTAATGATTTTTTAAAAGTAGTGTGCAAGGTTTTTGGATTGAATATTTGACTGCACATGTTCTCGAAACAGTCATGTACTAAATGAATACCCATTGACAGTGTGAGGTTGCAACCTCATTTATGTCAGATAGTTTTGCTTTTGACCACTATTCAAAAGTTTGGTTCAGACTGATGACCGATTTTGAGATTTCGGTAAATATAATTCTCCTGACATCTTTTATACATTCAGATCCAAACTGTTGTAAATTAATTATAACAATCTTCAGGGTTTCCAATGATATTTTGATTTTAAGAAGGTTTATAAGCTTACAGTTGACAGTAGCTATAAACTTATTATTTATGTACTAATCGAAGCTTGTTATAGGTGTCCACTTTGTGGAAAATTGAGTAGTTTCGTCATGAACTAGAGTCAGATGGAGTTGAATTGTTGTCACTAGTCAAAGTAACTAGACAGCATGGACTATGTATATTGTGACGTCGTATAATCTGAGGCAATCAGGAGCAAATCTTAGAAATAAGTTTCATGGTTGTTAGAAATCACTAGTAAAGTCCATCTGGAATCGTGAAGAAACTGTATGATCTGTGTAGGATTCGAACCTGTCACCCCATTTTACAGTCTAGAACATCTCCACTGGTCTATTCGAGATGAAGATGGCATCGCAACATAAGAACATGGTGGAAGAGATGTCATGCCACTTAAACGAATGGCGATATATCAGCCAAATCGACAGGATTCGACCAGCTTCTGGTCGCTTGATACTTTACACCACACAGTTAAGAAATAATTAATATAGTGAAATAGTATACTGAAAAGGTAATTAAATATAATAAGGTTAAGTGAACTGCACTTAAAGGTGATGACGTTATTTAATCAATAAGGTCAAAGTGGTAGGTAAAATAATGGTAATAATGGTAATCATCGTACAACTAGCAATAAGGCAAATTTATTGTGACATAATAATGCATAGAATAGTAAGATAAGCATTGTATAACTTGGTGAAAAAAGGAAACAATGTAGATATTTTTTAGGTTGAATTGTGACTTCAAGCGGAACCCAGGACACGTGTTTCATTCTGGCGTGAAAATTAACACTGGGATGCGAGTATATCTGGTGGGTGAGTCCAAAATAGGACGAAACGGGCTTCCTGGATTCCGCTTGCCAGTCACTATTCAACTCAAATAACGCTTATGAGCTATCACTATATCAAGGTAATCCGCACATGATATACATATGTCAACGGAGACTGATCAATCTCAGTCCATGATACACCACCAGGAAGAGGCAAATACATTCACATGCTGATATTTGTTAATAAGAGCATGAGCATCTCGTTTGGATAAAAAAAAAACGAAAGAAAAGAAAGGAAATTGAAGGAAAGAGACAATAAGAAAGAGAAAATAAAGATAATCGAAAAAAATCCTTATGAGTAAGGGGTCATGTTGAGCCAAGATAAACAAGGACTGAATATATTTCTTTTGTATACATAAGTTCGGTTTACTTTAATTGATACCAAATGCTTCCACTGTGTAGAGTAGGTGTAATCCAAGACAATTGGGCAAATTATTCGGAAGTGTGTTTACAACTGAGAAGACTTTATGAATGTTGATATTGTGTTGATATTGAATTAAGTGGGCGAGAAGGGTGTAAATCATAGATTTCATTGAATCCATATATAAGTAATCTGGGACATGTCTGTGGATTTTCATTGATAAATACCTCTAAGTACGGCCTATATTAGCTTCACACTTGTTGAGCATGTAAGCAGCCATGCAAAATTAGTAGCTCACGGATTAAATAGTTGAAATTTGAATCGATAGGCATTACATCAAAGTCTCCTTGTGATTATCAATATAGATATATAAAGTACATCCAGAAAACAAGTCGCAAACTGGTCGAAATCATATCCTAGATTCCATTGATAGATGTATATCAAAGCTAAACAAAGATTTGATTTGTCACAAAACTTTAAGTAACTAAGTTTTATCAACGAATATCTAATACTAATTAAGACATTTTTATTTAATAATTATACATTTACATTTTTAAAGTTTCTCATTTCACAATTCATTAGATGGTGTTCCTAACAATAAATATACCCTTTCTGTTTATTCTCCTTTTCTATTCATCATAGATTGTTGGTCAAAAAGATCGTGGTAAACAAGTTGAAACAATTTTACGCTTACATTTTCATAATCATTCATTTGCTAGTATAGAAGAAGAATTACCTGTTCCAGCTATTGTATTCTTTGAAGCATTTCCATTTAATTTTGTATTTAATCGTGGTATGAAATTACTTAATATTGGTAGAAGTATGGCTAATGCATTACCAAATATAGTTGGAAAAAATGTATCAGATATATTTCGTTTATCCAGACCTGTTATACCATTTACTTGGGATGATGTAAGTGATGTTTTAGTTATATTTTCACATGAAATAATTCTTGAAATGATTGTTATGAATGAAATATGCCTAACTTCTTTTAAAGATATGTTGATCTTCATTAGACTTTAAGAATAAAAATACAATCTCAAACTGTTAGCAATTAATCCATCATTTACTGTAAGAATCCAATATAATGACATAGTTATTTAGAGAAAGTGTTGATGTATTATGCTCCAGTAGATATTGAGATTAGCTGACAACTTCATGAAATTCACTAACCTATAGACGTAAAACTAATTTCCCACAGTTTTTTTAAACTATCTAAGAATGTCTTCTTAGTTAAGTGGTTCTAGTTGGATGAAACAGAAAACATGTGAATACTGAAGGTATCAGTAAGCCATTTACCGATTTAATTATTACCTTTTGATTTATTTGTAGAATGTCTGTTTTATTAAAGCTAAATCCGGTACGCACTTTTCATTCTATTAAGGATTGACTTGTTGAGTGTACGTAGATTTCTTTGTTGATTTTCATTCTGAGGTTCAAATGCAATACTTATCGTTTAAGACCTTTATGTGTCGAAATTTACTAAAACTTATCATTGAATGAAAATATTAAGAAAATATGCTTGAGATGTACAGACGACATTAAAAAATTTCAAATTTCTTCACTTTAAGTATACAGTGGGAAGATGTAAGTCTTTGTATACGTCTGCCTTGTATTTTAGACACTTATTCATTGATAGAATTAAGTATTTCAGATATAGTTTGATATGTGTCAGAAATATATCTACATCCATAGTAGGAAAGGTTATATAAAAGATCAGAAGAGTTTGAGAGTATCTAAAAAGCATCTATTCAAACTTAATGTCCCTCAATCAGATCATGGCTGTATACTTCTCTTTGTTATCATTGGAACCAAATTTAATTGACTTCGGAAAATGATTTTTATTAGACCAAGTTATATGTATACTAAGAAAATCTACAGAAGATCACAGAAAATTGAAATTCGTCCACCGTTGAAATTATCATCCTTTGAATCCATAGGTCTTGTATTTACCATGGGAACTTTCTAGGTCATTATATTTCCTAACATGCATATTGCTTTTGTTTCTGATTACTTTTAGTGTGTTAATTATGCCAACTAACCTCATTTTTCTAGACTCTTTTGTAAACTGTTAACAGTGTTTCACAAATCTATCGATTACTAAACTAAAAATGTACTATAACAAAGGTTTGTGTAATCACCTTCTTGTCTACTTGCCTTTGGAATAACTAGAAGTGTGCGACTGTTATTGAATTCGCACGTCAACTATTTTAAACAATGAAAAGCGATATCATGGAATCAAAATTGTTCGTAGATATTTTTGAATGAATACAAATTTTGTGATTAATCACTGTTAAAGGAGTTTTAATACAAATAGTTGTGAATAATTGGAAGTTGAGTATCGATAAAACATTTCAGTTTGAAAGCTCTTTGCCATAGTGAAATGTATGGTGTAGAATGAAAAAAAACCTGTCATCATTACATGGATTTATGTAAAAACCGTAGGATAGATTTTAAGTGTCGATTAACGTAATATCTTTCACTTGACAAGCTATAGAACTACCACGTGACTCCCTAGTAATTTCAACCCTCACACCTACCCTAGTAACATATCTAAAAGCAGAAATCTAAAATGGGGTTAGACTTACATAAGTTAACACACACTATTACATAGATACTTGTTATGTTTTACGACTTATGATCAATGACTGCGTAAGTTGTATTCTTTTAAAGCCTAGTCGCTAACTGTTATTTATTGGAAAAAATACACAATGCCTTAGATGATTGCTAATCACTGTACAGACATGTCGGCCCCGCGACTACCAGTTCCCAAGCCGGAATAGCGGGAAAACAACGATTGATAAGCCACACAGACAGAATCAGTCGAATAGGATCGGATCGAATTATATTTCAATTATGCTTTTATATATACACATAATCAGACCACACAGCAAACCAATTAGGAAATTAACATGAATACAGAACAAAGGAAATAGCGGTAGTGAATAGGAACAACTTGCACACAACTAATTAACTGTAGTTCATAATAAAAGACAATATAATAACAATAAATATGCTAAATGGGAGGATAGGGTAAGAAAAACGTAAGAATAATAGAAATGTAATGTTTACATTACTCATGAACAAAATAAATGAATTAGTTCTCTAAAACTCAGTTCTGGAAGTTTTTCACTCTTCTTTTGTGGTCCGACATAACACTACTTTCCTAACCTTGATGTCTAACAAAAATAAAAATTCGCATGTTATAAAAAACTATGACATTGTGGTACAGATACTGAATAACAAGTACAGAGGAAATTGGTCATAGGTAGGAAACAATACAAAATTCAATAAGATAAGTAATTGATTAATATTTACTCATTGGAATGAATTTCTACAATATTAATCATATTATTAGCAACCTCCTGATAGAACATGACAAATATCTTTTTACACGAAAAATTTATGAAACAATCAGCTGGCAAATTTCTATAGTTATGTCTCTACAAGCAGAAAGAGGAATCGCATAGTATTCCTCATTTCGAGAATTCGAAGAATTTGTTCCTCACCACTTGATGAAGAACAAACTCTACTCTGAAAACCCTATTTCAAAATGCGTTCCAATTACACGTTACAGACAAAATTCTGAAATCTATGAATCGACAAAAACGTGTTGAATTCAAAGATGGTCTGTCTGCTAAGGCTATTTAAACAAAATTCTTTACAGAAATTCAGAAAATAGTATTTTCATATTGACTCTTATTTATCAGTAATCCAATCAACAAATTATCCCATTTTGTCCCTTCGATGTGTATGTCAATTTTCTTGCTCTTGTGGGGCAAGATGTATTAATTATTCGATGAGCACTATTTCAAAGGAAGCTCAGGAATATTATCCTCTCTGGTTAAGGAAAAGCAAAAGTTGCATTAGAAGTGCTATTATGAAACATTTGGTCATAACTAACCATTCAGTTAAAATAGATTCGCATTTTGAGATCTTTACATAGTTTAAAGAAATCTACCAAAGTCAATAAGTTACCGTCTCCTATATATTGCTGCAGCCCATGTCATACAAACCAGAACTATGTATAAAAAGGAAACTTATCCATTTTATCATGGATTTAACCAGTAAAAGTTTAATCTCTTAAATTTAAATTGTCATTTCGTTTATATTCTGTCTTGCTGATTTTGAAAAATTTCTTGCGCAGTATCTTTTTTCTCTCTATCGATCTGTCTTTAATTAAACCGGTTTTACTCTTGCATCCATTAGCCTCTCGGTTACTTTTCATCTTCCTATTTGTCTTATTACACAGTCTGACTTGAAAATTATTACTCACATCATGTTTCTAAGCATATCATTTCAGAAATTTTCTTTGTCTTATCAGTGTGATACTTTAAATAAGAATAATGTTGTTTTTTATGGTTATTAGTTTTGATTTTCTTGTCCACCATCGCATATTCCTTGTTTATTGATCTTGCATGATTGTACAGCCTGTAGATAAAGCCACCGTAATCCAATGCTATTTGCCAAGCAATCTCTTATTGTTCATTACTCAATTGGAGTTTGCATTTAATAAGCAATATTCTTCTGAAACTACAATATCTCAAGTTGGTCTTCTTTTCATATCACTTTCATAAAATTTAACTACTAACTAAGTAGAATAACAAATTTGTTAATTAAAGATATAATTTGTTCATTCATCATTAAATTCATAGTCGTGAAAGGTCTTGTTCGCAATTATGTTGACTAGAATTTAGTAGAAGTATTGTTAATTTATTTTTAATTTGATATTAAAGGATACTTTCATCTTCCCGTCTATGATACTATGTGTAAAAATGGCCATCATTTTTATAGACCTGCATAAATTTGTTGGCTGTCATTTTTCTGACTGTGTAAATACTGTAATTAATTTTACTGAAGTCAACCGCAATGATTATTATGTTATATGTATCCAGTATATTAGAGTGTAATGTCCACAGAGCAGTTCAATTCAAGGATGAGGAGTCATGCACAACGGTTTGACGGGAGTATGCTAAGTGTAGAATAACCTGACATGCCAAACTGAAAACATAGATATGGTACAAGTATGATCGTAAAAGGAAATCCTTGATAAAAATTACACTGTAATGTACTGTATTCATACAGCGAATAGACAAAAAATAATGATCAGCAATGTTAGGTTCATCAAGCTTATTGAACTCCAGAAACTTAGTGAATAACTTCCGTCTAACTTATATTTAGATTTATTCTAATTAAATAAATATACTGATTAATCCTCCCATCCCCCCCCCCCAATTTTTGTTCATGTTCATTTTATGAAGAAAACTTATAGCATATTGAAATATTTAAAATTGTAAAATTCAAGTGGTAACAATTTAATGAGATTGTCTATCGTCTAACAGAATATAGTACAACTATATACAAATTTATGCTTATCATACATAGTGTACATTTTCTCCAATTATCTACCATTCACGTAAATAATACAGTTAAAAACATTTGTGAAGGTTGAACTAACACACTGGAGCTGAAATAATAATAGTAATAATCTTAATCTCTTTATTCGATGTTATATGTTTATCATAGTGGGAAATTCTCATTTAAAAAAATGCTTAAACACCTTACTTTTATTCTTCATTTACCAAAAATATGTGATATATTTAGTTTATCTCTGACTATGAAACTGCTTGGTCTAATCTTGAGTTCCTGACGGAGCATCAATTCCAGGCACACTTTACTGACAAACATGAAACTTCAATCAAACAGGTCTCCTACCTCACTGACTACCTTCAACCATATAACACACTAAAACATTATGTATACAATTCGAATTATTTTGACAAAAATGATCATTAGATCGATAGAATTTCATCAACAATATGAAAGAGTCGACAAATTTGATAATGGTCACACTAGTCAATTATGAATCAATTTACATATCAAGTACTACATCTTACCATACGAATATTTTACTTTGGATTAATTTTATAATCTAAATGATTATAATGAAATGAATAAGAAGGGTAGATATCACCTAATCACATATCCTTAAATGAAAGTTTAAGAAAGTTTAGTCATATCCAAATAATGGGAAATGGTAGTTGTATATAAAAATCTGACTACGCCCACCAAAAGTGTCTTTAACAATACTCGTTACACAAGTAAACAAACGAAGTATTTACATTGTGACATCAGATTGTTCATGTGTATAGATGTGAAATGATCATTCATGTTTCAATTATTTACTTTACATAGTGTATTATTAAAATATACACATATTCTCCTCGTTAATTCGTCTTTCAATAAATCATGTGAGAATGAGAATGATGATTTCTCTTGTATGTATAGCTAATAAGCTTGTTTTAATCAAATCAATATATGTGGTTACTATGACAATTAGGTTCGAAATAGTCAATTACTACCCTACAATTAATATCTAATGTGTTACAAAATGAGAAAAATAACATTTAAGATACACATAGCAATAGAAAAATGAATGAAAATAAAAGTGATTTTTTGACTAATTGTAATTCATTCACTAATTAGGTAACTTTAAGATGGTTTGGGTTATTACATCATAAACTAGTGAAAACTAATATATTAATGAAATGTAAGAGGAGGGGAGGGGTGGTTGATTACGTGTTCATTCTTTGAGCTGGATGGTTCAATCATTAAGCTTTTGCCATGTGTATATAAGTACAAATAAATACCAGTCAAGTTTACTATCGATGGAACAAGTTACTATTCACTTATGAAGAAATTTTCATTATATCTGTACAAAGTTTTGTACTGATAATCATAGTGAAAAGTTTACGGCTGAATTATTCAGTTCAGTTGATAAACTTTCACCAAAATCCCCTCCCCTTCCTTCCTTCTAATCTACTATCATCCTATAATGTAAAAGGCATCGAACAGTTGTACCATTTAAGTTGCAAACTATGATTTAATTTATTTATACAAAAGTTGAGCTATTTTCCGTATGTAATACAATTTGTCCAGTGATTTCGAGCCAAAGAGTCTACATTTACGAGTCCAGCCCAATTTAACATCATTAGTGAGTGATTGTTTCGCCTTTCTAACTAGAGATTGGGAACATGAAAATAGCCCATTAAGTCACTATTTCATGATCATGGATATGTTGACAGGTGAAGACTATGAGGTTATGGTCTATCTGATGATCCTGTTGAATGGTTGAAGGTATAACTCAAAGTGAATCCCAGTGGTGTGAATATCTTTATTCCCTATCTTCATTTAAACCTTGAATTCTGTTATTCCTTGATATGCACTTTCTTTTCACTCTTTCTTTCTGAACCATGTTTAGTCTTATGTTTTATTAATGCTACTAAGATTATCTTAACTTTTTTATTTCGATTGTATCGTCATGCTGATGTGGTATAACGACTCGGTCTTTGTTGATTGTGACTAGTTGATTAGTACGTTTAGTAAACTAAAATTTGAAATAGATGTGTTGTATGATAATTCGGAAAATTCTACAATATGTATGTTAAAATACTTTCTTATTATTCTTTAGTTCATAGTTGAAAGTGTATGTATGCATGAACAACATAGAACCTATCGCATATATGCATTCCTCCAAGTTGCCACACCTCAGCAGCACAGCAAAATTACTACCAAATTAATAGAAGTAGTAGTTACTGCAATGATTATAAAAAAAGCAGATATATAGAATGCGGTCCAGACAGAAGAAGTAGTTTGTGGAAGGAAAAGTATGAAATAACTTTAAGTTCAAGAATTAAGGGTGAACAAAGAATGGATACACTAGTGCTACTGTGACTGATACTGAGTAATATCACTTAGTCTCCAGTCATTGGTTACGGTATTCGTGTGGACCCCAACTTGGTAGTCTGCATCTACTAACTCAACTCAGAGCAGCAAAAAGTGACTCTGTGGACTGATTTTACGTTTTGGTTCAGCCGCGTCTAGTTTTCTTCCATTCTACTCCAATATCACCATCGCGTATCGAGGTAGTCGCTAGACAGACATATGTAACACATGTCTGAGCAGCCTCAATCGATTAAGTTGTAAACCTCCATCAACTGATTTAGCTATTTTCTCTAATACCTTACAGCTAACCTCATTGTTGCTTACCCGGTGATCCCTGGAAATGCAAGCAATGTTTTGAAAGCACCGACGATTGGATATTAATAATGTCCGAATGCACTCTATTCTTAATGGTCACGTTTCACATACATGCAGGAAAACAAAACAAACTACGGTGCAGTTCACTCGTCTTTTAATTGACGGAAGGATATCTTACTTACGTCACAAGTGACGTAGGTCTGCAAAGAGCCAAACAAGTCTTCCTGTTCATGCTGAGATTTCCACAGACATTACCCCATCAAGGTTGATCAGACTCCCAAGAAGGTTTAAGTGGTCAACAAACTCAACTATTTCACTCACTATCTTTAACTGAAGTGTTGATGCGGACCATTCCTGAAGCAACAGTTTGAGTTCAGAGAGCTGAGACATTCCGAACCTGTCTGTACTATTGCTTAATGCCGTCACACGACTTTATTTTATTAGCGTTTTCATCAAGCATGATTATATCGTCTGTCGATTCAAAGTCACTTTGATGCTGTAACAAACTATTATTATTGTCAGTTATTATTCGCTAAACACGGCGAATGAATACGTTAAATATTATGATTATCTTTAATTATGATGAGCTTATCGTTTACATTAATGTAGTGTAGTGATATAATAAAGTTAGTGTAAAATATTTTCTGAAATGTCAAGCTGTTACAGACAGTTGGCAGGCATCGTTGTTGACGAATGAAAACTAATATGAGTGAGTGTTCCCTGCCGACCACTCCCCACTATTTAACATTTAAACACAGGGTACATCATGTCGGGTTACTTAGATTAGTGACCACATTACAACATGATTGGCAGAATTCGACAAGCACACAAAGAACTAGGTAAACATGACATTAACCACTGATTAGCTATCAATCAATGCAAATATTTTGGAAATTTTAAAATATTAATTTAATGGTTTGGGATTATATTTGTTAGTTAACTATGATGTGCTTATACATGCCAACCTAATACCATGCTAAGCATATATATATATAGGTTGAATTTTACTGTAAAATCTTTGGATTTATAACTATGGCGATGATATATACATCGAATGAAGTTAAGAGTGAAAAAATCTATCAGATGGTTAATAAAATGATGAAGCCTTTTTATCATATAAATTGTTCGAAACCAAATTATAAAAAACTAAATAATAAAATTTTACCAACCTTAATGTTTTATAGTACAAGTTTGATCTGTTGTGACTCATAGATGAACATTAACACAAAGGACCTTCAGGTTGGATTAAACAGATATCCGATGCTCTTTGATGTTTACAAAAGTTCACTATTCGTTTTTAATATCCGCTAACTAAACGAATACAATTTTTGACTGTTGTGTTTCTTGTTTACAGTGTATCAGTATATTGTTTTCATGATATATATATATATATATATATATATATATATATATATATATATATATATATATATATATAAGAGAATCAGACTAACAATCGTGGGACGAGAATACAAATCTAATTAGCGGCCAATTAATATATAACTGGCTGATGTGAGGGTTGTTAAATGTGAAATTGTTATTAGAATTAACCTTGGATAATATACAGTTAGAAACCATGAAGTAATGAACAGCTGTTTTCCCAGGTGTGATACTCTTTAACAGTGTTCACATACAACCTCTCTGAGGACTAATTCTACAAACTTCTTGTTTCGTTGTGAATACTTAAACATTAGACTTCTAATCTGAGAACCAGCGATTAACAATAATGATTCCAATCAATACACGATCCCATGGACTGTCAGTGGTGGACATGTAACTAAGATGAACTTCACTGGTCACGGCATTTAATTAGATCTATGAAATCACTTTCTGAAGTTAGTCTGTCTGATATTAACTGCGGTGATAATAAGGAAATGCTAAATTTTCGGCCCATTATTTTAAAAAGAAATCGAGGTTCAATTCGTTGTGATGATTAGGGAAATAATTATATCTACTTAGTTCCTATTCTCTGTGTACAAAGAGTGGACATGTCATTTTTACTTATAAATTTAACCTATTCTAATAATTCTCTAATCAACTTTTGAAAATGTTTGTTGAGCGTTATTTTACTACTTTATAAAGAAGACCTGTTTCTTGCCACCACGTTTTTAATTATAGAGATGATCTTTATTTAGAAATGAGATACACAGGAAAATCATTCAAGGTTAGGAAAGATTGCACTAATACTTCCTACTTTATTAAGACTCAATAAAGTTGTAAATACATGGCTCAAAATCGAATGGAAACACAGGTCATTAAGGCAACTACGATTCATTTAAATTACTGAGGCGGAATTATGTGGTTCATGTTCTAAACTGTCATTTATGAGTTGCCTGATGATTAACAAGTAAATAGTGAAGCCCAT
Organism: Schistosoma japonicum; assembly: GCA_025215515.1. NCBI lineage: Eukaryota > Metazoa > Platyhelminthes > Trematoda > Strigeidida > Schistosomatidae > Schistosoma > Schistosoma japonicum. The sequence continues at coordinate 31,006,047 of CM046064.1, read as the reverse complement.
CTGACTAATTACTGATTAATTAGATTAGAGGTTGAAATTAACATTACTGAGAAACAAATAAGTCAATGGCTGATTGATATAGGACACAATTTATTATCATTGACCTCCCTAGTTAAGCTAATACTGTATTATGTTAATAAAAAGCTAATAAGATTAATACCTACTAATTAGGACTGGATTGCATCAACGCTCACTGCGAAAAATTGTTGACTGAAGGCCTCTAAAAGTGAGAGAGGAAGGAACTTTCCAAGTAGACAATTAGAAATACAAGATTCCATAGAATCTCTTATTTCTTGTCTATTACACTGACATGAATAGTGAATAATAAGACAGTAAATACTAAACAATAGTTTCTGTGTAATGGGTATATGTTTATTTCTACTTTTTCATCTCATCAAAACTACTAAATTAACATGAGGCTTAAATATATTTCGTTTTACTGAAAATCCAATGAAAGACAGCTTAACATTAAAAAGTGCACAACTTTTCAACTTTTTATTAACATCCTGTTGACCATCTGAATAGTAACAATATCAACGAATATGCCACATACTGAAGTACAGGAAGATGTTTTAAAGTATTGGGTTACATGATAAAATCATTAGTATCAATGATCAAGTGTTTTGCAGTTGAAAAACGAAACTTAGTGAACATCAAATACTCGTCATGCTAATTTATTTTGTATATCAGTGAATAATTCATCATTATTGCTGTTATTTAATAAAAGTTTCATTCATTCGTAAATTCTTGGCAGCTTAAATATTATTGAGGCAAGAACTATAGATTGTTATTAAAAAAAATCAAAGTTATGGAGTATTCAAATGATTTTTAAGAACCTCACTTTTATTATGAGTACACCAGTGACTTCTTTCTGTAATAAGATGATTTGTAAGTTGTTATCTATCATAAAATCGAAATCAATAACTGAACTAGTGAAAATCCAGTGATAGTATACATTTATTTCATCTTATCTATGTGAACAGATTGATTTCCTGTGTTAAATAATGTCACAAAATTATATACACTAATTTATAAATCATAGTTACTAGGTATTGTTGGTAAATTAAATTGAGGTAGTTCTGTGTAGACAGACACTAAGTTTGGTAGTTTATGTTTGTCACAGACTGATATTAGTTAAGTACCATGGAACACTGGATAGACGTTTCATCCTAGTATAGGACTCCATAGAAGTACGAAGTTGTAACCGCTGGAGTTTAAACTTGTTGGGGGAGAGAGTGGGACAGTTATCACTCGTGACAATGGTATATTGCAAATTGATAGAAGTAAACATTTTACTACTAAAGTCTGGTCGACTCAGTTGTGAAGAGCGCTAATGGTTCATCAACCTGAAACTTCTTAGTTGAACTTCCTGGCGGAATCTAGGGTGCATACTACTGACGAGTACCATATAAAGACGTAACAGATGTCCAATGCTTTCTGGTTTTCACTGGTGCCTAACCAATATCAATCTGTGGCAAACGTGAACAACTAAGTTGTTAAATTTTTACTTACCGTGGTTGAAGAATATGGAACGAAAAATGTTTAATTAATTAATCATCGTTTAGGGATGAAATATACGGGTTTTTTTGTTTTTCTTAAAAATATATATTTTATCAGCATAAGATAACATTTTCGAGAGGAAACTTAAATGAAACAGCATCTTTGATTCAGTTATTACATTTTGTAATTTGATTGAAGCTACTTAAGTCTATTATTAATAGTATAGCACTGATGTATTTAATTTTTGTTTAATTTTAGGTAATGCTGCATACCAATATTATATTTGAACTTACAAGTAATGAAGTAAATAAAGGTAATTGTAAATTTTCTATTTACATACCAACAATTTCTCAAATGAACACGTCCAATATTTGCTACCTATTAGTTTGAACTTGATAATACATAATTTTTTGAAAACAAAAGCAGACCACAGGCTCAAGATATTTGAAAATAGAACAATTCAGTTTTTACATGAATGTATTATTATAGTACTGGCTTGAGATATATAACCATTGCTAGTTCATTCTATATAAAGGTTCACCGGTGTTGAAGTGTTTAGTTTTACTCAACTTAGGTACTGAATGTATAGAAGAAATGAAATTCATGGATCTGAATAACTAACTCGGTCATTTGCCGAAAAAAATTATTGGTTCGCTTCCGAGAATGTATTCAGTGTAGTGCAATTTAACAGAAATTATCATTTCAAACTAAATAGATATTTCATCCTATGTTATGACTTCTTGATAACTTGAAATCATTACTCAATATGAGGTTAAATAGCGAGGATTCAGTTGGACAGCTAACGAGAACTCTAAATTATAAATTTTCAACTTTAGGTATTTAATGATATGGCAAACAAACACTCTCCATTTATACCACTGAAATGAAGAACTGTGTAAATTATACCCAGAAATCCATGGCCTGAGATTTTATCACTCGAGTTGCGCTTAACTTCCTGTAGAACTGAATTATTTATATTGAACCGTCACTAAACAGTACCCGACACCATATTTGTTTAATCATTGATGTTACGTAAATTCAACTGATTAAGTTATACTTTGCTAGTTTAAGTGATTGGAGATTAAGTAATTTAATACCAACTGATACGAAAAATAAGTTCTACAGTCAAAGTTCAGTTACCTATCATATTACCACATACAATATCTCATCACTTAAGTTAATGGGTACATTACAACTATGTGAATAGATATGACTATAGAAACATGAGACTGCTAACTGCTTAGTGATCCGAAAATGTTAGTTCTCAAATGATTATCTTTTCTTGATTCCATTAAACTTTATATTATTAAGATTCCAACAATAAATTAATTCTAATTGAAATTCTCACAATTAACGTATTTTATTTGATTGAAGAAATTGCACTTAATGATGAACAAAATAATAAAGGAAATGAATTAGATTCAAATCGAGGCAAATTAAAACTTCGAGGTCAAATGAAATATATGTTTGAATGGGATGCTATAGTATTTCTTGGAACACCTATGTAAGTTGATATTATTTTGTTTAGTAACTCTTTAAATTTATTATTAACATATTGCACTGTTTCTAGAACTCACATAGATGTCTTGAAGGTCAATTGGGCTTCTGAATAGCTTGATATGAAGCCGTTAATTATTAATTTACTTTACTTGCGTTCACTATTTCTAAATGATCAAAAAATTAGGTTCATGTAACCAGCTTGCATTTTAGATAAATGAATTTCTAACATTATATGACTATTTTCTTATTATCCTATCACTTCATTGTTAGCATAAAGGTTTAAGTATTACAACAAATAGTAGGTGTTTCTTGGTGCCGTATATCAACCAGTATATAACCCTAGGTTAAAGCATTCTGATCAAGCATACAATCTATAGATGTCCAGAGACTTGCTGGTTGACACCTTCTCACACCAATCTTAATTGTTTTATGTGAAGTTCAAATACTGTAATGTTCAATCATGTGGCCCACTGATTATATTGTGAATATTCTTAATAAGTGTTCTAGAGATCATTGGATTTCAATTTTAACATCATAGACTGATTTTAGTTAAACAACTAGTTAAATTCACTAAAAATTAGAGAGCTTTCCTTTCTAGTATAAGATTTTTCGTCTATGAACAATCACGACGTCACCAGGGATTGAACCCTTGTCTATGAAGCGATGTTGAAGATGCATAAACTTTACAACAATGTTTTACTATAGGCTTACGTTAAGCATGATGTCTGAAGTTTCTTAGTGGTAATATAGACATGTTTCACTAAGTGGGGGTCCTATAGCATGATTAAACATCTACCGAGCGCTTTCTCGTTTTGAATGATTGTCTAACTAAGGTTAATCCGCGGTATAAATCTTTGGTGATATTAATTAGGGAGTAACTAATGATTAGGATTTTACTGAAAATATTATTTATAATTTATAGGTGCTTGCTGTCGAAAAGTTATACATTATAACAGAGTGGTTGCTTTCACGCTTCATATTTTAATTATCTCCCATTTGTGTTTATTTGGTGATGAAGAAACATTCTAACTGGGAGCAATATTATGCTTTAGTGATGTTTATGGAATATTCATTCTGAATCCCATAATAAAATAGTAGAGTTAGAAGAAATAAAGGTGAGAGTTTTATAAGGATTGCTTATTTCTGAGATAGTTTACCACGGTAAGTAGCTTTAACTAGACAACCATATCAGGCGTGCATCACTGACAAGGATGGATGATGGTAACATAATGTTTAAAGTTAGGTCTGTGGATTATCTAATGCCAACACACTAGACATGATATCAAAATGGATACAGATTTGGGCTCCATTGGGCTCTGAGGAAACTGTAAACTAAGATAAAAAAGCTCTTTATTACCCCTTCCCCTCCCCCCGGATTTATTAGTTGTCCAGTTAGCCTCAGTCCTTAACGAATCTATCGTCGAATCGCGTAAACTGAAACAATCATGTCTGATATTTATGTGATTTGTAAGCCGTGTATTTCTTGAAATAGGGAACGAAGTTATCATTTTTTTAAGAGCTACAGCCTTTGAATCTAAGCCTCTCAATCTCATAGTCTATGACGTTATTCTGAATTATTCCGTTTGAGATTGACCTCACGTAAAACTAAAATATATTACCGACTACAAATACAACTTATTGACGAATGACAACTATTATGAAATATAAATTTATAAGGGTTTCCTACCGACTACTTTTATCCACCTAACACATCAAAATATAGTGCCTACGGTTTTTAGTCGCTTAAACTGGTGGTCACATTGCACTTTGATATAAATACCTTAATCCTATGGAGAGCCATTCGATACCAGTATAGATCATGTATAATGTTGCCCAACAGTAAAGGCAGGTAACTCGAATCCCATGCGATGTGCTGGTTTTTTCGTGATTTTAGGTAGTGTATGCAAAAAAGTAATAACTAACGTGATACTTGGATTGAACAGGGTTACCGATTGACTACCTCCAACCACCTTGCATGAAGGCCGATAGTGATTAGAATGAATAATAAATAAAAAGAATTATTTCAACCATGTTAGCATTTCCTAAAACTGTAATTACCTAGTGTTTGAATATGGAATTACATCACTTTAGCACTGTTTCAATTACGACTTGGACCACAATTTAGACTGTAACATTTACAGCAATTTCTATGTGAGATAAACTTATGTTGACAATTGATAGCCTTTTCAAACTATTAGTATGTATTTTTTGAAGGTATTTTTTACGGACTTACATTGATCAGTCTCTGTTATTATATGTAAATCCTGAGCGGGTTACTTTGATACAGCGATGGTTCACAAGTATGAATTAAGTTAAATTGTAACTGGCAAGTGAAATCTAGATTAGGTATTTTGTCCTATTTAGGATTCGTCAGCTAGATGTGCCTGAATGTTAATGTTGATGCTCACACAAGTGGGTATATTTGAAATCAATAATCTAGTGGTATTTAATGTGAAACAGACTGATTTCGAGTCCCGGTGTGAATATTTTTGCTGGGATACATGAATATCCGGCTGACGAATTCTATACGGGACGAAAGGTTTATCCTAAACTTTACTTGTCAGCCACAATTCAACTACATACACAATAATAATATGTATTACCTGTTTTATGAATACTTTCTATAGAAAAGAAAAATAACACTTAGAAATTATTACAATTTCATACATATTTCATCTTCTTTATCTTCAAAATTGACCTCTAGTTCTATAATGATTGTATTTCATTAATTTAACACTGATGATTCTACTTAGTTAATGTAACTTTAATTTTGAACTCTTTCAATACTTGAAGATCTAGTACGTTACACAGAAATGTATTTATATTATATATCGGTTAAATAACATTTTGATTTGTCATAGATAAATTACTTTTACAATATAGAAGTGGAATTATTTATAGATATTACCATAAAAAGGTACTTCATAGATTGATTTTCAAATAGTTAAGAAGACGAAGAGGAAATTAAAAAAACTAATACCATAGCAATTGTTATAATAAATATAGTTTATTATAAAAAAAAAAAACAACGAATGAACGATACAAGCAAAAGAGAATCAAAAACATAACTCTTTGTTAAAATATAGTAAATATATCACATTGATTATTAATTTTTTCTGTTAATTATTCTTTCTTGATTTCATTTTTAAATATTGATTATTTTATATGTTGTTCAATGTTCAATTGAATAATGTGTACTTTTATGTTAACATAATGATAATATAGTTTTCTATGATAAGTGTATGTTGGGGATGTTAGATCCCCGAAGCCCACTTGGCAAACCTGTTATTTTTGTGATTTTATTGTGTAAATTTGAATTTCCTGTTTTCGCGCCAAAAAGTCCCCTTCTTACCTTCAGTTCGTGTTTCCCACTTGGTAAGACACTAAATCTTATTGGTTCATTGTTTATTTTAGTACGCTATTTATGATATTCCAAGGACGCTCTCTATTTTTGTTTATATACGCATGAGTTGTGTGTGATGATGTCGTCTCACAGGCTCTTTGTGGAATTAGACGCTTCTTGCTGTCTTTGGACTTCTTACTCTAGTTAGCTGAGCTGGGGCGCTGCGGAAAAGCTAAGCTTCCTGTTACTGTGTCGCTGGTCTTACGTTCGTTAGCGGTTATCTAGGTGTCACCATGAACTCGCGAAACCTTAGCAGTGTACATGTATTACATAAAACAAAAAAAACAAATAAATCAATCATCCTACTTAAGACTCATCGGCTGGATGTACCTGAATCCCAGTATTGATAGTTACATTGGAATTTGAAATAGGACGAAATGTACGTCCTGGATTCTGCTTGTCAGTCAAAATGCAACTCAAACAATACGTTTTTACTACGGCTGTATCGATGCAATCCACTCAGGATACACATATAACAATCGTGACTGACCAATTTCAGTCTATAACAAATCAGTGGGAAGATTCAAATACATACGAATTATAAATAATATTTAAGACATATATTTTGAAGCTAATCATTATTAAGTTGTATGCTAGTGTCAATAATTATCAACTGTAACATATTATAAAACTAATTTATTCAGCGAATGGTTCCTGTTCAACGAATTCATTTTCACAGCTGTATAGTGGTGTATATTCGTGTAGATGTATGTCTAATAAAATATGGGTGAATTAATAATCTTGTTTATTCACTAAGCTCACACTATGGGAAAATCTGTTCATTAAACTGTTTAGACTATGAACTATACATTTTGAAGTCCATCATAAAAAATGGTTAGAAGCTGAGATATTTCTAAAAAAATATGAAGGAAAAACAGAATTCCCAGACTAAATGCATAGTTCCAAACAAAAACAATATTTATAGACCTCCAGTTCAAGGGTGATACTGATGGCGAAATACTAAGAAACTGTCTAATGACACTGACTTGAGAGAAATTCAACACAGCACATAAACTACTCTGCCATTATTTAATATGCATTCAAGTAAAAGATAAATTGCTAAGATTGACCTATTCAATGTATATATGTTAATTCATTTCCTCTTGTGTAGCCAGATATATAAATCGTTCATTGAGCCTACTTGTCCACCTCGTTCAGGAGCACTTACTAGCATGGTTTAGTAAGGGACAACGAATATCAGTCAAATAATCTATTCTACAACATCTAATAGACTCAAAACATTTTACTTCAAGTTCATCATATGACATCATTTACAAAATACAGCCAAATAAATTAAGAGGTGTTCTCTTAACTTTATGTAATAGAATCCTTAGTTATCTATAATTTAAAACCTGAGCTACGTATAAAACAACTTGTCATATTTTTTTTACCATAGCTATAGTTAAGTCATCTTTTTATTTTGTCCTATGGTCATTCAGACATCTCTTTCATTTCAACTTAATGACAGTCATAGTTACTCAGTTCGCTCTAATGACTATAAATTCGCCATCCATTCCCTCCTGTCACTTCTTATTTATGATTTTATAGTTGTTATGTTGAATTTCATACCACAACTAATCATCTTTTCAATAAGAGTTTGATTGTCAGTTGACGTAAAGTTGATCAGATATGTATCCACACAAACATATACGATTATACAGCTATGAAAATGAATTCGTTGAACAGGAATCCTTTTCTGAATAAACTGGTTTTATGATTAAACGGATATATTTAATGTTCTTAATTACTTAATTTTTTTCTAATATTCCATAATACTTGTTAAGTTGTCACGAAATATTAGTCTATTAGGTTGTTCTTGAAATTTGCGAGATGTTCATTAACTAAATGATTCCTGGTTAATTTCAATATATTGCCCACTACTAGTCAATACTAGACCAAGAGTTTACTAGTGAATGAAAGTGTTGGACTATTATTTTATTCTAATATGAAACTAAAGTTCTAAAGTTAAAGATCTTACGCCTCATTGTGAACACATCAGATTTTACTTCAGAAATATACAATTCATCTTCGTGTGATAATCATTTTCTTGTTATCTGATCATTAAAAGATAGGCATTTAATTCTAACGGCGAGAATATATTTCATGAAGACTGCAGACATATCTAGTTGACAAGTGATAATTTGTATGAATGTTAGGTTTATCTATGGCATTCATAACAAACTTTACCATATAATAATTCATGTAGATTATTAATTACAATGCAACTTAATCTGTTCGATTAACAAATCACTTAGAGTAAACATTTCAAATGAATAGCTAAGTACTAAGGTCACTTAGAAAGTAACACTGAATGAGGAACTAGGATAAAGTCAAATTTAAATCCTATTGAAACCAATCTTTTCAGACATATTGACTTTTACTGTCATCGGGTCATTGATCAATTCAGCGATAATCGATATCGATTGTTCATAATTGCTACAACTAGATTAAATCTCTTTAGCCCATCATAGTATTAACAGTTTAGTGAAGGAATAGTTTGACACTCATATTTCAGTCTGAATTTATTAGTATTAAGGCTATACGTTCGTTTTATGGTTTATAGAAATCGATTCACCAACGAATGATTTTCATTATGGATTGATTCCATCTGAAAAACGATTAAAAGCATTATTACTTTGAATAGATGTCCCATTCTCCTATGTAGTTCTTCTTCTTGGGACTAAGGAAAGGTAATATTTTCTTCTATGTGGACTAAGTAACTAGATATATTATATTTATTAGATCTGGATTATTGATGGCGGTGGAATACTTAATTTCAAGTAAAAACCTATTACAACACTTTTATACACAAATCTAATTTCTGTTCATTACGGTTTATATTTTCTTTAATGTGATTTTCTGGTGATTAGTTTTGATTCGTTGCTCTTATTAGTCACAGATTTGTCTCACCTGGGTACTACTGAAGATCAAGAAGCACAATATATCAATTTTTTCTTAGTACGGAATACCTCACCAATGTGCACTCACAACATTTTCCGAGAATGGAACCGAAAATCTCACCATTCATGACTTCTATATCTTCTACTCACAAAGTGGTCTATCGTGTAATATGCAACATTACTTCACACTTAGAAAATAACTTTTTTCTTTGGACATGTGTTAAATTTTTGGCTCTGTCTTACCCACAGTTTATTGTTCAGGTGTTTTCCGTGTCTACCAACCAATATCCCAGTTATTACGGCCAAGGTTGATAGTCGTTAGTCTTTGTGGTATTTTTTCACCATAAAACTGCATTTTTTCATTACTACAATCAATACACACGATCAAGTTCATTCTAATTGCTTAGTTTCCACTTCTGGTAGTAATTCATACATCCAAAATTGTGTTACGAAACTTCTATTTAAATGTGATTTTTTTCATGAGACATATAAGACCAAAACTCAGTCCTCGGCAGCTAGATGACACAGACTATTAGAAATAAATTATGAAGATAATCGTGTGATATAACAAGACATCCTACTATTAAGCTAAGTATAGTCACATAAAATAACATTAATTGCAATTAGTCAAAATAGTAGTTATGTAAAGTAGGCATAGATTTTTAAGAAACTTTAATACAGTCCTTTTACCGAATACGAAATTCAAGATCCAAAACTCGATCCTCTGAATCTACTATTAAGTCGTACAAAATGAAAGGATGTACATGGCAGATTTTAAGTTATTCTAAAATTTTTTTTCTAAGGTTGAGGTGTTGCTAGAAGGTAATGTAAGGTCCTGACAATTTTTTTTTATGGGCTCAATCGTTAGTTGTCTCCTATAGTTGATGTGAACACCGTGTCTTAATCTATGTACCTAAATCTTCAGATACTATTAAGTTATCATTTAGTCAGTAAATCCCAACAATGTGTTTCCTGGATTCCATTACTTTGTTTACTTTAACTTTGTAGGCACACCATGAATTTACAAATGATCAGTATCAATATAAGCTATTTAGGATGAATTTGTGCCAATAAAGAATGATTAATTCCAGTCTTGTATGTTAGCAATAAGATCATTGAAACTTTAACATATATTCTGAAATCTGTTTTCATTTGTCTTTCGAATATAAATTTCTGTCACCGTTATTTATTAAATGTGAACTGTACACAAATCGCATGTTATTACTTCAATGATTGCAGATTCTACAACTGATAACTTTCTTTTCTACCTGTTGCATTAGTATGCTAGAGAATTGTGTCAATGTTTTGCTCCGAATTTCTATACATGATTGCTCAATAACTGGCTGCACTTTTAGCATACATAATTAATGGGTAGTTACATTTTGAAAACTCTTTAGTGAAGAAAATAATTAAAAGAGCATAAATAAGTTACTTTCTTTCTTGACGATGACGATGATTTACATTCCGACGTCGCCAAACACTTCTCCAGTAATGTAACTTCATATAAGTCTTTTAATTATAATGGAAATAGAAGTCATGAATCACCAAATGACAAAATATCACGTTTTAAATTTCTTTCACTGCATTCCTAAATGCATTTAGTGATTGGAATGTAATTAGGAACAGTATAGTCTAAACTAAATTCTTTGTGTTGGTTACAACACATCACATTGACGATAAATATACGTTATCGTTAGCAGGAGATTCGTTACCAATATAATTTAAGCTCATAATGATAGAAAGTTAATCATTCATTTAATGTATCTACAGTTAATAGCACATCAGTTAAGAATCAAACCAGCAATATAACTTGTTGCCAAGCGTTTTCCTATTGGACCAAAATGATCCATAGTTAGAGTTAAAAAAATTTTTAAAAATAAGATAAAAACAATTTCCAAGATCATAAATTTTACACTTCAACACAGATAAATATATTTAAAATATGCGTATGAATAAGTGAACTGATATTTATAATTTTTAAAAAAAGATTTTCAGCATTACTAATTTCCACATACTACTTATTACATACACGAGTGTGACTGTCTGGATACAGTAGCTTAGTGGTGAACGCGGTGGCATCTGGCAAGAAGCGGACTAAGTTCGAATCCCAGTGGGAATCTCGACATTGGGATGCAAGTACATCCAGCCGATGAGTTCCACATAAGAAGAAACGCGAGTCATGAATTCCACTTGCCAGTCACATTCCAACTTAAATACTACTTTTTACATGTTTTCGATTATGTAGTCCTAAACGCTGAACTCTATACATATTCGTCTTATATGTGCATGTGTGTGTAACTGTGTTTTTGACAAATACTCATGATATTCCGCTAACAATTCAACTCATTTCATGCTTTTTTTTCTTTAAATTGTACATTTCTGGTTTATTTATTTACAGAAGTTATTAGATTTATAGTAATATTATGAAAATGGAATCATTTACCTGAAATACTAAAGGTTAACCTATGGGGTGGAATGTTGTTTGAATGCCTTCTGTTGGCTGAATATAAAGAAATTGAATATCACTTTTATGAATGGGATTTACTCACATATCACCTACTTCTTTTTAGTTTAGTACCTTATTAAAATAGAAAAAAACTTTGTTTCACTAATCTACGTATTACGTTATTGTATTAAAATGAGATAAACTATGTTGCTGTAATGGTATGTTTATTAAACGATACCATATTACTTACGTGTATACACTAATAATACTTTATAATGTTGTTGAATAGTCAAATTTTACCATAAATAAAATAAGTAGTAGGCAGTTGTGAATTGTGTTACAATGTTTCTTCAATGTGAACAACATATAAAACCAAATCATTGAATGTCGATGATTGTTATGAATTGTTTCTCAGTACAATAAATGTATATATATATTATCTAGAACATCGCTAAAACCATTGATCTGAAACGTCTAAATATTATCTATACCTGGTTCTACAAAAGTTTTAACTATGTATAAGTACTTTGGAAAGTAGGAAACATTTTAACTATTAACTTCAAAATCTATCAGTCAGCATACTCAAAGGTTAGTCAATGTATCATGTAGAATGTCTGTTATATCATAGAATCTCATTTCATCAAACTTCTGATACTTATCACTATTAAAAAACAATACGTGAAATAAGCATTCAACTCGAATAGTTAAGTGAACCTTGAATACTTAACTTGTAGTTTAGTTTATCTCGCAGTAAAATTTAATGAATTTTTATTGTTATTAACAGTGTTATATAAATTGTAATTTGGTAAAGAAAATGTAAATTATCAGTCTACACACTTTATTGAATTTGCATTATGATGATTTTCATCGTATTTAAGTCTTGTCTTTTCGATATACCTTTCATTCTATTGTTTATATTTATACTGAGACTTAAATCCAGTAACTTTCACTTCAGTTGTCAACAATAAGTTGATGAGTCCAGATTGCGATGAATCGGTTGAATGTGTATGAAGGTATTAATAAGTGATTATAATTTCCTTTATCAATATTTTGAATCAGATTTGATTAATGTTACTTGGTGTATATGCATTCTGTGTAGACCACTATGATGTAACCATTTAGTTACAAGTTAGCACTATAATGTAAATTATCTTTTTAACTGGCTACTTTTGAAGTCAGACAATTTCTAGTGTATTTCTAAGACAAAACGTGAGTAATTCCTGGAGCTCTTAATTAAAAAGTGTTTAGAATCAACATTTGATTTTTATTTAATAGAGAGTTCTGCCATTTTTCGAATTTCCACTGTTTCAAACAATATCCAGTATCTATTTTTCCATTCAAAACGTCATAGTGAATGTTTCTTGCAAAATGTTTCCCAATAAAGTGAACCAATGAGGGATTTTAATGAAGATTGATTATCATGACTCTACTGTTAGAAGGTTTCAAAGTAAGATGAATAAACAATCCAATAGTGTGCAATTCGAAACAATTTCAAACATTGTGTGGGTCTTCTTAGAATTCATATAACAGTGCTTTTAATAGGTTTTGTCAGTAGATATTTGTTACGTAACTATGGTGAAAATATCGCATTTTTACAGCTTTACGCTTTATTCAATAAAATTGATGTAGGTTTTATTAAGAAACACATTTAATAATTTAATTTGAAGTTTATTTAAACTTTTATTTCTTCTCTAATCCTCATATTATACAGTATGCGCGATGTGGATTCAATGTTAGAAATAGGTTTGTATTTAAATGATTTGAGTATGCATGATTCTAGCCGTGATATGGTTCTGGCTGGAGAACAACAATCCGCTGAATTGAAATTAGCATTAGAACAAGTAAGTAATAATTGTACACATTATAAATACTTTGGTAGTATTATTATTATTGCAGCTACTACTGCTAATACTACTACTACTACTACTATTAATAATAATAATGCTGTTAATATCAATACTAACTACTGATGGATAAAACGTTGAATAAAACAGTTATTACAATTAGGAGGTTGTTGTGGAGATAGTTAAGTTGTCAATCCTGATATCACGAATTGATCTGAATCAGACAACCAGTGATCACCTGGAACAACTGGACAGCTGTTTCGTCCTAGTATGGGACTCAGTGGTCCAATGGTAAAGCGCTCGTTGTGGAGCCAGAGGGTCCTGGGTTCGATTCCCAACAGGGTCGTGGATGCGCACCGCTGAAGAGTCCCATACTAGGACGAAACAGCTGTCCAGTGGTTCCAGGTGATCAATGGTTGTCTGATTCGGGTCAATTCGTGATATCAGGATTTAAAAAACAATTATTATTATTATTGTGACAGTCTTCGTCAAAAAAATGTCAGCCAGGTACACTCCATTTAGTTTGAAAAAGAATATTTCTTAAACCAGCGATAATCAATATTGTAATATATCTGATGTCACTTATCTAGTTATTCATGTCAATCACTACACTTGTTTGCTTAGTTACTGAAATGAACATTAATGTTTGTAATAAAGCATGTACACGTTGGTCAGTTATGGAAAGTTTTTTGGCGATTTCAGAAATTTTATAAGTAGTAATTTAAGTGAATCGAGTATTTCAGTAGTTACAAAATTTGCTTTTCAGCAACAAGGTTGCATGCTAAACTTATTCTCCGTTTACTTAGCTTTAGCTACTCGAATAGTGTCACTGACTGTTATTTCTTAAAGCATGGTAGTTATAACTATAAAGTTATTCAGTAAGATTATTAAAACTTAAACGGTATATAAACTAAATAAATCAAATTAGAAATTCATACTTATTTCAAAGTACTGATTGAATTAAACAACTTGATACAACATTTATTCTTCCTATTAAGAATGATAATGGTTACTATTAATGCGAAATACTGAAAATGTACTACTTATATATAAAGAAACCGGTATGACAGAGATTTGGCAGCATACTAATGATTATTTTGGTAGAACATTAACTGAAGTTCAGTTAACTTCAGTGTTATAAATGTGAATATACAATTTTATCTATTATTAAAACTGAGATTCCCTTACACTGTTAGGAGTAAACCGGTTTAAGACTACGTGTATTGTGCTTCCTGATGAATATTTTAACTGCTTATGAAACCATACGGTTTTAATTAGTTGAAGACGGTTGGCAATAAACCTTAAACCTGCGTTTCATATTTTTCGGGACTCGTCATTATAGCATATCACTGAGAAGTGAACAGTGTTATATTTATCTAGTTCTTTTGTACTGATTGATATCTATCTAAACATCGGTTTATGGTTCTCTATCTACTGCCTATAACCAATTAATATCACTTAATGCATACGATACCAAAATACTTAGACTAGCGACTATATTCTAAGTTAGCCGACGATATTTAATATGAGACAAAGAAAACTAGGAAAAATATAACATCACTCGTTAATCGGTTGTCTATCTACTTTCTGGCTACTGGTTTTTATAGTTACTCAAAAATAAATACTATACTATTAAATCTATCTGTATATAGATTGTTCTAGAAAATTTATGATGTTCACATACTTAAACATAGTATTTCAATTACTGTATGCCCATTTTACTATTTATTTATAGGAAAATGAAAAAAGTAAGCGTTTAGAAGAGAGTTTGAGAAGATTAGACGAGGAAATGAGAAGAACTGATGAGTTGTTGTATCAAATGATACCTCGTTCCGTAGCTCAAAGACTTAGAGCTGGTGAAGCTGCAATGGATACTTGTGAAGTATGTGATTTTTGTATCAATTTAGATTTATGTTTAATAGTATCCTTTATTATTGTAGTTCATAATGTAGATATAGCAATTATGATCTCGCACAACTTAATGACAATGTTCTGACTCTTGGTGAATAGGTTTGCTTTAGAGTCGACAGATTGAAAAATGGTGATACAATTCCAACTTCAAACATGGTTAGTTGAAATTTTGAAAGAAATACCAACTTTTATAGGAATATCCCTTGTATTTGTTTCAAGAATTTCAAATACTATCAGTAATCAGAAATAACATTATTTTATACTGTGATGATACTACTGAAAAAGAATGTTAAAATGTAAATCTCCAAAAGTTTACATATTGTTTTCTTTAATAATGCAACTACTAATCTAAACTCATCTTACTACTTAAACTTACTTAATGTATTCTTGTAAGAACATTGATTACAGGGATATTTCTGATTTAGATTTTTCAGAGTTCAATGCATTGATAAGCATATTCTATGCGTGTAAAGTTGTTTTCTTACCTTGTGTCAATTTTGTTACTGGTGGGGTTAGGTAGAAGTTTATGGGATTGAAATCTAACTTTCTTCACAAACTTACATTATTTCGTAAACTAATGTAACCATGAAGCAATGAACTGGTATTTTATCCTATTTTTAAACTATTAAACGCCTCAGTTCCACATATAGATTTAACTCGAGAAATTCACACAATCACTATGATCACAATGCAATAAAGCCATTGATTGTAAGACAAATTGTATAATTGTACCTCAAGGTAACTGAAAGAGCAAATAAAAACTGTCAAATTTTAACACAGTCGTACATTCATCGTCATAATTTATAGAGCTTATAGCTTCGATTTTATGTTAAGTTGTAGGTTTATGCTTCCTGAAAGTCATAAACGAAGAAGAAATACCTACCAAGTACTTCATAATATTTAATGTGTTGTATAGACCATAATACTGACTATAATCTCTCTTTAGAATTTGCAAAATTATCAAATCCGCAACTATTAACTTGACAAACTAAACATGTTAATGTAAGTAATTTAGATTTCAACTGAGTAAATAAATCACAGAGGTAAATGTGCAGGTTAATTTTTTATGAATTAAAATCCTATTGCATAGTTTATTAATTTCTTCGTGGTACTCTTCACTGAGGTACTTAGTATGGCCATAATCACTTTTGCAGTCATTATGTGCATACATTTTTAAAGTCTTTATGTCTTCTTGTTAATACCGTAATAAGCTGAGATCAAAACCATATACGTAACCTGAGCGAATTGTCTCGATGCAACTGTAATTGACAAGTTTGATCAAAAATATGCCTCAGAAAATGTATCTATAAAGCAGTTTCATAACCATATTACGGTGCATTATGCTAGTCTTTTTGGTCGACATAAGGACATCTCACCTATATGTTATAGGTAACAAAGGTTGGTGATAGACAAGCAATTTTCCTGAATCCGTACCGAAGTAGTCTATTTACTCGACTATTTTACTGTCTGTCATATCTGTAATAATGCAAAATTTAACGTTTAAAGAGTCAAGAACTGATTCAATATATGTCTGAATTATTACTAAAGACGATAAACTAAAGTTAAGACATCATAAAGTTAGTGTGAAAAACAATATTACGTCATCCATACAGAAAGTTAATATGATCATATTAAATGATCGATTAGATTTGAAAAACACATAAATGGAATAAAATAATATAGTTGTTTCATTCTATGGAATGTCTAAAGTTTCAGGATTTATTGTAAGCTGCTTCTTCAGAGAAGAATAAAAATCCCGATTAAGTTAGCTCAAGTTTAAATGACACCAATGAACAAATCAGATCCAAACTATTTGGTACAATCAAAATAGAAGTCTGATTGTCTTAATTACATCATGGTGTATTGGTCATGACAGAGTATATTTGTGTCTGTTTATAAACTCTGAGTGGACAGGAAAATTGTGATTTATAAAATGAAGAAATATGTGAAATTTGACATTGTTCAACTTAGGTTACTTAGATGGTTAATTGATGTCAGATTAATAGTAAGGCGTCTCCTTTTATCAAGTACATTAGGATATAATAATAAGTAAAGAGTCTCAGCTAGTCACTTTTCTTTATGATTGTGAAAAAGATTTTTCGAAAAGATCTTTCAAAAGAGATGGCATTGTTAACTATGCAACCTAACCTGTAGACATAATTCTATCTTGAGGTAAAGAGAAGGGGAGGGGGAATCTAATCCTTCGTTTTAACTAAACTACATCAAAGAATATTGAAAGTATTGTAAAATGCATTTAAAGGAAATTTATCAATTCTATTAGTTAATTAAATTCTTTCTTTAAATGATCCCATTTATAAATTTAATTGCTTACTTTTCATACAATGAATTATATTGACTACTGGTTCATTGAATGCATTATTATAAATCAGTAGTATCCGGTAACAAACAATCAATGAACGCCAATAGATACAAATTTTTAAGCAACCAGTTTGGCTTAATCATATGTTATACATTTTCAACACATGGTTTAATTATTTTAACTTGGGAAAATGGTATCAGTGAAATTTCATGTGATATCAGGTGACTATTGAAATGATT
The DNA here is from genome assembly GCA_025215515.1 of Schistosoma japonicum. Classification (NCBI taxonomy): domain Eukaryota; kingdom Metazoa; phylum Platyhelminthes; class Trematoda; order Strigeidida; family Schistosomatidae; genus Schistosoma; species Schistosoma japonicum. Next base: position 30,987,984 of record CM046064.1, on the reverse strand, counting down.
CTAGGAATGAACAAGAATAGCTTTTCTGATAAAAAAGTATTCTACAGTGATTTTCAATCACAGAACAACATTACTTAGAAGATCATTGAATAATCAGAATTATAGGACGGTTATTGTTTCATAGTTTAAGATTCATCCAAATTGTAGACTCTCAATCAAGTACGAGAGTAAAATCATCATTCAGTTCGTGGCATTCAATATTGCAGATGTTCTTTTTAAAAAGTACCTAGTAATCAATAATTTAGAAAAGAATGAAGTCAATAACCAATTCATCGAGTTTATTAGGTTATAACTAAAGCCTATAGCTACGGATTAAGTACACTATTCTATTATTACACCATTAAGAATCTAATTTCTTCTATTTTACTTTTTACATTTTGTTGTTTTAGAACATTATACATGAGATCACCTGATAAAGTCATGTGCATAGGTTACATTTACTTGAATTCAGCTGGGATTTTTAATAAAATGCTGTATGTTCGATGCAATAAAACAAAAGCAATCAGGATTCTACACGGAAACGTTACCATTTAGCTAAACAACATGCCTAGTCATTTAACAAAGTATTGATTAATTCACACTTGATAGCTGAAATATAGTATGTAGTTCGGATCACGCTAAAAAATTAAACTGTGATGAGAAACTGTTCAGACTACAGAAACAATGAATAATTGTTTTAACTTTTTACTTAGTGAACAATTAATTTTGTCTTTGGAATTCAGCTATAAAAATAGAATTTTCCATCTGTGGACACAATTCCCATTTACTCAATTTAATACAGTTTAATCAATTTTCATTAGTAGATTAGTTTTCTGTTCTACCTTTTATTTGAAACAGTTGATCTCTGTATCATGTGAACATTGGGTGATTAGTGAAACTAAGAAATACGAATACTTAGATTATGAATTTGAGGATTATATGTATGACTCATGGTACGAGTCAAGAGAACTTCTTTATTTAGTCCTTATTCCCATTTCATCAGTTGCTGAATTTTAATACATAGTTATCATATGACGTTACTGAAAACAATCGATAGAATTACGTTGCGCGATAACTGACACTGATTAGTATGACCTATAAGCAATATAAACAGAGCTGATGCTTTGTATGAGATTCGAATTTCCTTTGTTTGGTGCCGTAATCACGTGACTCATGTCGAGGGTTTTCCATCGATTACTTTCACACATCTAATATGAAAACGTAGACTAGTGACATCATAGCAACCTCATTGATAAAATTCAATCTGCATTAAGGATTCGAAAAACGAAATCCGACTGATCGGTTCTTCAATCATGTCATTAAAAACTAGATGATAACACTTAAGACTGTGAAGATGAGTGACATTTGGCTTTAACCTCATAGACAGCGTCAGTTACCTCAAGATTGGAGGTTTACTCTGACATGAAACATAGTTTGAGTGAAGATTTTTGTCTACTGAATTCAACCGTCTTACGAATTTTATTTCATAAAAATCTTTACAACATTTAAAGTCATCACAAACCATGCAATTTTGCAAAAGTAGTAGTACTATATCTTGGAAAATCGAGCATTCACAAAATATAGATAACCGTGACCTTGATAATACTAATAAATGTAAGCATACGTCTGCCTCGTGACTAATAGTCCCCTGGCCGGAATGAAGAACACATGATAACTAAGCCAACCACTAGACAGCCAGTCTATATATATTTCACACATCCATTTATAGGCATATTAAACCTGACCACGCAGCGTACCAATAAGAGAAAATAACATTTATACAAACGGAAACAATAATGACTAGAGACAGGGAGTAGGTACAGATACTCAGTTAATTGACTATATTTCTGATAACAAGAAATATGATAACAGTTCTTGAGTCCAATGGGAGGTTAGGGCTATGGTAAAATGACAACAATAGAAATAAAGTAATTGATACATATTTACTGAAAATGAATGAAACAGTCTTCTGATGGAGACTTCAGAAAGTCAGTTGCCCTCCTTGAATCACGCAATATAACAAGTAGTCAGATTGTTCCTCATAAAATTTCATCTATCTGTACAGTATACATTTTCAAAGTCTCTATTTACTTCATATGTAACTTTGGGTTTGTATAAACCTTGTATATTATAAGTTTTTTATTTTATCATCGTCTGATATCAGCTTGGAGACCAACTTGTTTATTTTAGCAGTACTCAGCTCACATGGTGAGAATGAGATACTTTGACTAGTGAGTCAGAAACTATTAGTTTTGATTTCCATTAGTAAATGATTTGTTGTAACGTTCGATGATCGTATAATAAAAACAATGAAATTCGTCTTACTATTGACAAAGTACTCCTACTGATTACGCTTTCTGGATTGAACTTCGAGATGATCAATAGTAAGCCCATGGTTAGTAGAAATGGATAACAATTCATATTATAAACTGTACGACTGTTAGAAGTCAGCGAGAATGGTGAACTGACTAATCATCATTTAAATTCTAATTTTCCAAAAACATCATTCTAATACGGTTAGTATTATTACGTAGTTCACTAAAAAGTTACATTCATTAATATTTTAAACAAATTTCATATTCTTATTAATAGGCGTTGTAGAGATTGATGTAATGAAGTTTCACAAAATGGGTTGACTATAGTTAGACAATTATAAAAAAAAACTAGGAAGTATCGGCATATTATTTCGTCCTGGAATGAAAGTTTGCAATAGTGAAAATTTATAATCCTCGAAGGGACGGGACACATTACACTTCTGATTACACAGCAAATACCTATACATTAGACTACTGCGACAGCCCATAATAGTCTGTATTTCTAACATATTATTTTTAACTAAAATTGTGAGTTAATTGAAGTTGGAAGTGTAAACAAGTGAATGTAAGCTAATTTTCTCTGAATGCTAAGTGTTCAGGTAAATCCCTGGTGGAGTTATGGATGCGTCTTGTTGATGAGTCCTGTAATCGGGTGAGCTATACGACTGTCCAATACATTTTGATTTTTAATAGTTGTCTAACTGAAGTCAGTCCGTGATGTCAACTTCCAACCGAAACCTTATTTTTCTTTTTTTCTGAAATGAAATTTTTCAATGCTTGGCGTTTTTGTTACTTTCATATCTTTCCTTTTTTGTATATTATATAGACATTTGAAAATGTTACACTACTGTTAAGTGATGTAGTTGGATTTACAACAATCTGTAGTGGTCTTGCACCATTAGAAGTTGTGGGCTTACTCAATAAACTCTATTCAGTATTCGATGGACTTACAGAAAAACATAAAGTCTATAAAGTGAGATAGTAATTAATTTTTATTATAACACAATAATGTATTTAAGTGTATAAGTAAATACTAAGATACTTTTGATTTATAAGGATTGATGAGATTATGAATAGTTATGTAATGTCAGATCATTTTAGTAACTTGTATAATCCTATTGTCAAGATGGATTCGGTTAAATATAATGTCAGCAGGTTATCTGTTAGAAGTAATCAGTAATTTATATATTCGGTACTTTAGAAAATCGAGCACTGTATAGATATTTCTATAAAATGATTACGAATTTCACAGTAAAACGTCCTGATTATTCTTGAGTTAAGTTCTTATATGTACTATAAATGCATTTTAGTAGACTTGGATTTTAACTAACAGTGAAGTGATGAACTCAGATTTACTTATGTTTAGGATTAGTCAGATATATATACCTGCAAACCAGCATTAATATTCACATTGAAATTCGATTTTAGTGCCTGTTGCTGAAAGCTTCAAACCTAGTATCCACTGAGCTACAGTGTTCAGATAGCCACTAGCATTATGAATGAATTAAAAGGATTAGTAAGGATTTATGATTGACCATCGTTGAAGTGAAAAGTGATAATTGCAATTCCCAAATATGGTCCTTAACATCAATAATGGAAAACTACAGACTGATACTAATCTTTTTAGGTTCTAAGTTGTTAAAATCAGCATATTTTTAGCTAAATAATTTCTACTTTGGATACACATGTACTGTAAACATGTCGCTTCAGAAGCTGTGTTAGTGAATGAACATGTAATCTCATGTCATTTGTCAGAAGATTAGGAAGATACAATGAAAACAGAATTAAGTAATATTATTGAAATGATCTGAGGATATTGGTAATGTTGGATTTACTGAGGTAGATTATTTAACTGTGAAGCTTTCACTATCGTTCGGGACTGTACCCTAAGTACTTACTTCAAGTAGAAGTAGAGTATTTTTACAGATCCACAATTACTAAGTCGTTTACTCTGATTACGATGTCCACGTCTGATCATTTTAATGTGTGCTTTGTTCCCTGTGTCTTTGTTTACTTGACTTATAAACATGTGGTTGATTGATCTTTTTTGTATGAGTTGATATATTGTATTTGTGTAGATGTGTGCAATGGTTGATGTGAATGTCATGCTTTTAGAATTACTTTAACATTCTTAAAGTTTTCCCAACAGGAATTAATATTCTGTAGTTGTCTCAATTTATTGATATAAGTGACATTGTATCATGATTCTCATCACTAGTCTGAATCAGTGTATATGTTAGTGAAGATGGCATCTAGTTTGTCAAACACTGTGCCTTCTAAAGCCAATACAGTATTTTTCCTAGATAACATTATCTTTCTTTTCTGATGCGTCTTTTATCCTGAATACAGTGAAATGAAGTGAATATATTGGTTTTTAAGTAACATTGATTCTTATGGAATAGTGAGCGCTTTGTAACCAAACTATCCATCTCGAATAACTTAAGTTTGCTACAAACATCTGCTTCAGCTATAGATCTTCTCCCCCATGTTCGGTAAGAATTTTGTAACAAAAAGTAAATAAATGAACATACGAACAACAAATATCTACAACAAAGTCACAGGAAGAGGATGAGGCGAAGATTATTTTGGTTATACAACTATTGTAGGATCAAACAACTACTTCATCTCACTACGGAACTCCTTATAAGTATGGGTTCACTAGATCTCCAAGGATTAAACCCAAGGCTTTTGTGTTTCTTGACGAGAGGAAGACTTTCAAACCACTGGTTTCCGTTTTAAATCTAATCACTTCTGACTTATTGCTCAAACAGATGTTAATTTCACTAGTGGATGACTGATGTATTCCTGATATAGCTATTCTAATCTTCAGTATCCATCTATGGTTTTGTTTTCAAAATCACTGTTTAGTAGAAGTGAATGACTTCATTGTCTGAAAATATCAGAAGCCTTTTAATTGTTATCGATGTCATTCTTACATCACAGGTGGTGGTAGCAATCATAAAGTCTGTCTGTATTGTTATTTCAAGACAAAGTAAATGACACTTTGAATAGCATAGATCTTTTTTAAGAAAAGAAAAGATTTTTATGTGGAGCAGTTGTTATTAGACAATCTCTGGAACTTGACATTTACAACTACTGTCTGTAAAAATACTTATTCAATAAGTGATTTATACTGTGTATGTTGAGTGTAAATTAAATATCCACCATATGGCTACCTATAAGGATTTTCATGATTGTTAACTGATATGGGTTTATCAATTAGTTAAAGTGTCGGTCACAAAGACACCATGTAGACCATTTAATTAGGTTAAAAATGCATGAGAAACACTAAACGATATATGAATAATTTCATATTTCATTGTTAGTGTTATTCAAAGAATTCAGGATATTAACACCTATATATAGTAGGAAGGTAAGTCAACCTATGAACAAGTGACTGATTGATTTTTTGACCCGCACCGAATAAGTGTGTGATCAACCTGTTGATTGGTTCACTGGACTGGACATAAGTGTTGATATGTATTCCTAGTTTTAGGTTTCTTATTACAGGTTTCCTCACTAGTTTTTATCGCGAGTTACCTATTCAGTTAATGAGTAAATTTAAGCTAAGCGACTACTTATTTATAACGTCTTTAAATGTTCAGTATAAAGAATACGACTAAATTATCAGTGATATATTAATTACCGATGTTTAAGGCTACATAACCATTATGACATAGGTTCTGGTGGTTTTGATGTTAGACAGTTATAGGTAATTGACAAAAACGCTACTTGATCTACGCTTTCTACAAGTTAGTGTCTGTTAACAATTCAGTTTTCGCATTTTTGAATGAACAGACGTTCCCTTCAAGGTTAGAAGCCATCCTTAGTTAAAGTAAAATAATCAAATGTTTGTTTATCCGTTCACATAATATCCACTTGAATATCACCGAAAGGGAAAAGTACTGGATAATTATTCCACTTTATTTTAAAACTCCACATTTTATGAAAAATACAAGTGCAGTAATATCACATCTTGTAGTCAGTACACAACCGTTGTGTTAGTGAGTTAAAATGACACAATCCATATTCTGAACTTCAATCAGTTTGCAATATGATTTGCGTCCATCACTTCTTGTCACAGGAGTGTTATCCACCTGCCGCCCTATTAAAAATCTGTCTAGAAACTGGTAAAGCGTGGGGAAACGTAATATGCTTAAATTTACCTTCAACCATAAAAATTTATTTAAACTTAATTAACCAGTTTAATGCTTTTAACTTATTAATCATTCTTTCTGTTTTAATAAGGTTGAAACAATTGGTGATGCATATATGATAGCATCAGGATGTCCAACACGTACAGATTATCACAGTCCATTTATTGCTGAAATGGCATTGGATATGGTTGAATCTGTTCAAACAGTTAAAGATGAATCGAAAGAGCCACCTGAGAGTTTACGAATACGTGTCGGTATGTCAAAGAGTTTGAATTAACTTTTAATCTGCTTGAAAGGATAAAGTTATCAGCAACGTTTTTAGTGTCCACTTGAATCTATTGTATCCAGTATTTTGTGTACGTGTTCGATCCATTCAGTGCTTGAATGCTACTACACATTAGGGTGTAACTTACTGTAATGGTTTTATCGATACCTCTAACTCTCTATGTTTGTGTTTACAATAACAAATTCTATGTAGTTCATTTCCAAACAACTCAAATTTCTTGAAAGCGAAACCTCTAAAATACTGCACTCTTCCACTAAATGAATAGATATATAGTTTAGTTTGTCCAGCGTAATACATAAAGTGATCCTTGAAAATGTTGCAAACAGCCTCAGGTTTGATTTTGTAATAGTGAAAGAAAATCATTGTTTATTGCTTACTACTCAGATATTTTGTCACAAGAATTGGTGGAAAACTGTACTTTTAATCTTGATGATTTCCTTTCGTATAGTCATTCATTGAAAGAAATGGCATTGGTTGACATTGTAATCAGAGCCGTTTGACTGAAAGTATACTGGAATCTAGATTCATTGATAGCTACGACTCATCAATATTGATGCATCTGCTTCAGCGATGCAACTAATTTAGCCTATAGGATTCTAATGGCAGTTGCCTAACCTCCTACTGCTGGAAAATTGCACAGTAATATTCGGACAATGACTGATCTCCTATAGAAATGAGATGTTTGTATTAGTTGATTACTTCATAGAAGACAATTTCATATTGTCCTAACTCCTAATGTTAATCTTAGACTATTGATTGATATGAAATTTATTGACTAGAATGATTTTATTTAATTACATAGTTTTTCTAATCGAAATTGGATTAGATCATTCATTTTAGTTCATATACTTCTTCGAAATATAAGTAGTATAGTTACATTCTAATGATGTTAAACAGTTGGTGTGAAGTTAGAATGGGCTTAATTTTTAATGGTGTATCTTTACACATAAACTTCATTATTTGAATTAATGTTGACGAGAAAATTGTTAAATTATTATCTACCGTTAACCGATAACCCAGTGTATATCATTTTGAAAAGTTTAATGGAGAGCATCGACAAGTACACATCTAGACAATAAATTTGAGAAGAAATGCAAAATGTATATCTTACTCTATTGTTAAACGTTATCATTTACTACTTGTTTAAGACTAATTTTTTATATCTTCAGGATTGATAGGTATTAGTAAGTGTTTGTAATTTCCAGCAGTTGATATTCAGGATTACAAGCGCTTAATCTTTATTTCTGTATGTATTTCCTAAGAGGGTCTCAGCTTTTATAATATTTAGGTTACGTATGGCAGTAGAATCCAGGATGACTGTTTTACCCATCCGTCCCGTTAAGACTCGTCAGCTAAGCATGGCCATACCCTTAATCATACTTTTACACAAGTTGAACATATTAGTAGTTATATTTATTCAGTTGTTCAATGGATAAGGTGTTATCGTTGAATGCAATATGCATTAGGTTTCTGTTCCATAGTGAATACCAACATTGGGATATAGATGTATTCATTTAACGAAACTCAAATAGAACTAAGTTCTCGTTCTTTATTTCACTTCACAAAACTTTACTAACATTGATTTTATTATCTCTCTATATTACCAGAAACTTTAATAAGAGCATTTCAATAATTCAGCCTGTATGTATGATCAACATAGAACTTGGCACATATGTGCATCGGTTCAAGTTGCCTCAAAAACACAACCAGATTAACACTACATTAGTAGAAGTAGGAGTTACTTCAGTGATAATAATAACGAAAACAAAAGAGAGTGGACAAATAGAATATGGTTCGGAGAGAAAAAAATGGAGTGTTAAAAGAATGCTACGAAATAATTTCAAGCTTACGATTTAAGGGAGGACAAAGAGTGGATACACCTGAGTCGCTGTGACATTTTCTTAGCCATGCTACTCAAAGTTTCCAACCACTGGTTACGGTATTTACGCGGCCCCCAAACACGTAGTCTGCATCTACAGACACGACTCACACTAGCAGTCAGTAACATCATGAATTGATAGCATATCTCGGTTTGGCCTACCCTGACTCTCTTCCTTCCTACTCCTATATCCGTCATCATCGCACTTCGAGGTAGTCGGTGGTTAGGCATACCTAAAATTTGTCTCAGCTACCTCAGTCGATGCAGATTCACGACCTCATCGACTGATTTACCATTTTTCCCTAAAACCTTGTTTTTGACCTCATTATTACTTACCCGGTGATCCCAGTTAATACGAGCAGTGTTACGAAGACATCGATCAAATACCTATAACTTACGAGTGTCGTCTACTATTAATGACTACGCTTCACACCTATTCAGGATGACAGAACGGACTGTTTTGTAGTATACTCTTCCTTTAGTTGAGAGACAAATATCTCGCCTACATCATAGATGACATAAGTTGACAAAAGCCGAACAAGCTTTCTAAATCTATACCGAGATTTCATCAGTGACCAACCCATCAGGGCTAATACACATTTGCATATACCTACATGTTAATGCTAAACTTTGATCATCGAAAAATGTAAATCAATTGACATGATTTCAAGTAAATGAAAGAAATGCTTATAAACCATTGAATTCACTTAATAAAGTACATTGTTAAAAGAAAACAAATCATAATGTTAAATTGTACCGATTTACTGTTACCAATGAATGAATGAATGAGTGACAAAATGTCCTATTTGTCAGACATTAGTTCAATAAATAAGGTTAAATCGAAACTACGAAAACAATGATAATAAAAATCAACAGTGGAAACAAAGGAACCAAAAACAAGAGGAAGATGTTTCCACTTATCTCACACTAATCAATTCGTATTTCATCAAACTATTTAATAGTTTCATTACATATAAATGAATGTTTTACAAAGTATTTAGAAGTGTTTGACCATGATTCAACTATCCACCAACAGGGATTGGTTGATTGTTGAGTATTATTACGAATTGACTAGAATTAAACATGTTAATCACTTGATGTCAAAGCAGTTGTCTGAAGTTTGGGCTTTTGTCACGTTACCTGAATTTCATGGCTTCGACATTTGAAAGGATTATGGATATGCACTGTTGTAGAGTCCCTTACATGTAGTTCCTGGTTTTCAGTGGTTATCTGTCTACGATCAGTCTTTGATGTAAATTACAAAAGCGTATTTTTATTCTTAGTTTACATTTTGTTTATGTATATGTTTGATTTTTTACTAATTTGTTGCACGAAATTGATTTTTCAGTGACACTTATCAGGTTAGTCTATTATGTTTGGATCACTAGTTCTTGAAATGTCGTCATACGAATGTATTAACTTAACTTACAATAATAGGCTGATATGACTTCTAGAAGTTCTGTGTAATGAGCTCTGTATTAAATTCATTCCAGTTTTTAGGTTGAATTACTCACAACTTATTTTAATATTCATTAAATGTGTTGTATCTATCGCTATTGATTACTGTTCTGTTCATTTAGAGAATGATCATTGAATATTAATGGTGCATCTCGTATGAAAGGCTTTATTTCGAAACTTAAGGTTTACTATATTTGTTTCATTTTTATCAGACATGCTGAACAGTGCAACATTAGATTTGCTTATATGACACAGTTACAGATACTTTCAGTCATTTGATACGAAATCTTAATAAAAACTGCAGTTTAGAATGTAACACTTACACACTAATCAAAAAGCAAATCAGCTGAAAATGATTGATATATCATACGATTAGTGAACATTGGAAACGTTGCGGATTACCTCACCCTGGAAATCATAATTATGAGATTAATTTGAATAGAATAGGAAAGAAAACCTAAAATAATAATGGTTTATGTTGGATAAGAAAACATATGTTTATCGTTTTCTGTAAATTTACAAATTAACAATTATTACTACTTTCAAGACAAAATCTATGTATTTTTTAGGTATACATACAGGTCCAGCTGTTGCTGGTGTCGTAGGTGTAAAAATGCCACGTTATTGTTTATTTGGTAGTACAGTGACAACATCGGAACTAATGGAACAGACAAGTTCTGTAAGTCATTATGTTTTATGCTAAATAAGTAAACAAAAAGAGGAAATACAAACACATTTGAATGTGTGTAAAATTTATATGCAGATATATACGCATGTATTACATGATATTTTTAACTGAAAGTGTTATTATAAAATGAATTAACTTAAATATTGATTCTGAACTGAAAAATTTCTCTTTATTCTAAATGAACTTAATATACCAGTTTATTTTTGTTTTATATCCACTAATTTAAACAAATGCTTGAATTTGGTTTCCTGAATTGATCTGGATTAAACAGTTATTGAAAACTAGGAATCAATGAACTAGCTATTTCTTTCCAGTGCGATACTTCTATGCAGAGAGTGGTCCCGACTGGGAATCAAGACAAAGATTTTCAAGCTTTGTAAGGAACACTAAGCGATTGGCGGTAGGAGAGTGTGTGTGGATGTGCTCTACCGAAAAGTTCTATACTAGGACGAAACATATGTTCAGTGCTTCCCATTTTGAATGGCTGTTTAACCAGGATAATTAGTGATATCAAATTCAGTAATTTCCAGAACATCAAGTTTGAAATGAACAAACTTACATACAGTTACTATACAACATAACGCTAATGTCTTAGATTTGATTCAGTGAAGAGACATTTTTGCCTACTTTAAATTGAATTAAAAAAGAACTGGGTCCTTGTTTAACGGCTAAAGAGTGACGATTAGTCAGTTGACTTGAACTATTTTACGATATACATCACTGGATATTGATTTAGTAGTACTACGATATCGTAGTAGCTATGATTTTAGAAGATATTAAGTTTGATTCCGTATGATCGTCTTTGAATGCACTATCCTGGAGTTTCAACGTAAAATGCCCTACTCCACTCAGAACACGAATCAAAATAAGTCACTAGAGTTGTTCAACTAAGCCTATAGAAATTAATTAATGCTCCAATACAGGAACTAAGTTTTAGTGAGTTAAAAATCGAACAGGAATCTAGCAATAATACAAAAAGAAGAGTTACGAGAAGACTTCAACATAAATTATTAGTTGTAAAATATTGTAGAAACAGATCGATTCCAGATTGCTTGCAGGGAGAAACACGAACTTCTAACTATCATATTCAGAAATACTAAACTACTATGAGAATTTTCAAATATAAATAACATATATACTCACTTTACACTATTAAGTCACTTTTTAGTGTTAACTCTCATTCGAATCATTTATATGATGGGTGATACTATAAATCTCACTCTTCTAAATGTTACCCTACTTCTTTTAACTTCCGCTTGTTGATGATATCACCTAGAACAAAGCTAACGTCCACGCTTATATAAATACAGTCTGATCTAGTTGAATCAATGTAGGATACATACATCAGAAACAAAAACGTTTTATGTCTAGTAACATATAGTGTACTTAGTCCGAAATATGCTAAAAATGAACCATCGAACTTCTATGTTGTATATCTGTAAATGCATTTATAAGGTTGCAGGGCTATAGAATAGGGACAACGGTGAAACTGGTTAGGCGAAAACTGACCAATAAGAAATCGGCTTAGGATGGAATGATATCATTGTTAGAAAAATCTTTTAAAATAAAGTATTAGTCAAATGTGTACAATAATTTCGCATGATTAATAAATGTTTCGAGATTATCTAAGGGTTATAAACATTTAAAATCAAATCAGCTTCTGTATAAATACTCGTCCATGTGGCTGTAGAGCATTTTTCCATCTGTTCCTTTATTTTCGTGAAGATAAGTTTTTATTCTAGACCATATAGCCTTCTATGTTATTCGCTTGAATTCCTGTTGAGGGATCCATAAAGTATAGACTGTGAATCGACGATCTGATGACTGTATCCAATTCTTAATAGGCACTTGTATGACGCTAAATCATGGATACAAATTGTTGTAAGTCGTTCAACATACTTCCTAATTATCGGAATTAAAGTAGATTTTTTCGGGTCATAAACCCTTTCGAACTGTTCTTTTCCTAGATATCGATTCCCAAATACCAAATATTTATAATTTTGCCTGTAAAGTTCATTTAATTTTATTGTTGTAGGAAAGTTTTACTAGTTTATTATTACTTTTTGAAGCAAACTGAAGAATAAGTTAATCCAAAGCTAATTCTAACAGTTTGTTTTTTCATCAGTAAGCCCTGTCTCACTGTATCCTTACTACCCAAGAAGAAACTAGTTACATTTATGGGTAACAATAAAAATTGTATTTTAGATGAATGTATCCAGTTGAAGCTTTTTGTGAATTGCAAATTACATATTCACAAGACATCATGGAATATATTTTTATGTTACTGTTTATTTGACAAAAAATGTGGACTTTTCTTTGATAAAGTGAATTTATGTACCTTCTGAAGGTACAAAACAAAAACTCTTGTAGGATCAATTAAAACATTAAATAAGTATGATTATTGTAAAATGTTGCTTAATCAATTAAACAAATGTGAACTGTTCATTATTCTTGAAGATAAAACAAATTCCATGTCATAGAAGTCTTCATCATAAAATGGAAACAAAATAGGATAATGCAACTGATCAATAGATCTATATAAATTCTTTGGATGAATTGAAAGGTTAATGAATACGCAAATGAAAATGATTCAGTGGTAAACACTAATTATTAACCTAGTTATTTAAGTTGGATTGTGATTGACAAGTGAAATCCAGGACGCGCATTTCCTCCTACTTGGGATTCATCAGCTAGGTGTACCTGCATCCCATTGTTGATGTTCACACTGACTGACCAGTTTCAGTCCGTTACAAATCAACGGGAAGATACAAGTTTACTCTAATTACATATATATATATATATACCTACTGAACAAGTGTGTATGTCCGGGCACAGCAGCTTAGTGATGAACGAGGTGGCATGAAGCGGACTGAGTTAGAATCCCGGTGTGAACATTAACATTGGAATGCAGGTACATCCAGTCTATGGGTCCGAAGTATAATAAAACGTACTTCATGGATTACACTTTCCAGTCACAGTCCAACTTAGATATTACTTGTGTACTATCGCTATAACGAGGTAATCCGCTCAGGATGTGTATATAGCAACGGTGGCTGACCAGTTTCAGTCCATTACAAATCAACGAGAAGAAATAAGCACATTCTAATTAACCTAGTTAATTTAAATCATTATTATGAGGTAGAAATGCAACTTATGATATAACTTACAGATTGAAGCATTTGTCTTAGGGTCAGGAATACTATATTACCTAACCAAACCAAAATAAGTAGAGTATGACTCGAAACTACCACTTGCTGACAAAAATTCGTAAGACTTAACCATTAAACCAATGAAATCAGTCAAAATCAAATTATAAAGTTATTAATCTCAGACATATGCTGTGAGATTATCAAATTTGCTTATAATCCTTAAGTTGTTTCCATTAATTATTATTTTCTTACAGATCTTATTGTTTCTACATTTCATGGTTGAACTACCTGTATTACCGTAAAATCTGTGAAGCTAGTTTATCAGAGTACCATATTTAGTGAACTGATAATAGTTGAGAAACTAATGAAAACGGTTTCTTTCGGTTTTGTGATTTACTGAAACCACTCCCATTCCTCCCATGGCTCAATCCAAAGTTGAGCTTATGATCTTCATTTCTAACTATGAGGATACTACATTTAGGCTATTGAGTCATAGTCCATTTGTTCACATTTTCAAATTTACTTCATTCATGATGTAATCTAACATCTGTACTAATCAAAGTGAAGTTAAACTTTACTATTCATAATAATCGGAATCCATATCAAGTGAATTTGAATATTATCACTGGGAGGTTTTGAACATGAGCTGGCTTTGAATAGTTTTCCGTTTAGTGTCAATTTATGAATAATGCAGTTGACATAGTAAATAAATTTGAATTTCAACTTCTCAACATTAAACATCATTTCATTATCCTTACAGTTTTCACGGACATCACTGAATGTATGATCCATTTGTTGGCTATTTAGTCTTCATGGCATAATTTTCACGAAAAGTCCTTGATAGTACAGTATATTTTCGAGCTCTTATTAGATAAATGAGTATGTTTTCATTGATAAAACCCTCTACATAATAAAACTGTTTGTTGGTAGTCACAGAATTTATAAAAAGACCTCATAAAATATTGTGAATGCATTCACTAAAATATGTAAGTGAATTCATGAAATGAGCAAAATTTTAGCAATGCGGCAAACATATTTCACACAACATCAACTTATTATTTACTTAGATTTTCTCTTTCGAAAACGGGGTTCATTAACTTGCATCGTTACTTAAAGATATTCCATTATCTCAAACTGAACTAAAATGTTCAGTTTCATTAAAACAGCGTTTTCTGTCGTTAGTTTAACGATATAACATTGTCAGTTTCCTTAGATCGAATATAGACTGGAGAATATTTATGCTGTTAAGTTCTCTCAGCTAGATGGCTTTGGCTGAGGAACATTCTTTAACATCTTGGACTACATCATCAACATTTACATTATGTTGAAATTAGGTTTATAAATACTATAACGAGTATTCTATAACATTAGGAATTCTTTGACACTAATATCATCTACCTTGTGATGTATATCTCCATCATTTCATTCTGAAATATTTGTATTATAATCTGAAAGAAATTAACTGACGTTTTCTAGTTATTATCTCCATCTTGAAGAATACGTGTAACTTTTGCAATATATAAATGATTAAAATTGTCAGTTTAAGCGAATGCACGATTACCTGTGATATACTTTGTAGTTCATTGAATTCGTCACAAATTAATGTTAGTGGGGTACCAGTGGAAACTAGAGAGCACTGGACATCTATTTCGTTCTCTTACGAAAATCCTCATCAGTACGTACCTTAAATTCAGTCCCAGGGGTTTCAAGGTTAATAAACATCCAACCCTCTGGAAAACTGAGCTGGCCTTTAATGGTAGAATCTTCACTTTCGTCAATTTGTGACATAGAGCAACAATCATTCATCGTCATCGGTGATAAATGTCTCACTCCCGAATAGTCTGAACACCACTAGTCACTAATTCGCACTAGAGCTTCAGAAACATCCTGAAGCTAGTCACTAGTACCCTATTAACATCGATTTGTGACTGAATTCAATCAACCATAACTTCATATCAATCTACACAGACCACCTCGACTCCAATTACTAAATTAATTTGCTTAGAAGTAAAATCCTTCTTAGTTCTACTAAACACTTTGATCTTACCACGTGGTATACTCTTCATATTGTTCGACCATGTGTTCTTGTAGATTAAAATGCTTGAAATGAATTTGGAATTTATAAAACCGATATCATTTGTTACTATGACTAGTTTGTTATTCTCATCGTTTAAAGTGAGAAAAAAGTAACGCTACTAGATCCATAGTTCTACTTCTTACTAATTTA
Organism: Schistosoma japonicum; assembly: GCA_025215515.1. Lineage (NCBI taxonomy): Eukaryota > Metazoa > Platyhelminthes > Trematoda > Strigeidida > Schistosomatidae > Schistosoma > Schistosoma japonicum. Next base: position 30,971,846 of record CM046064.1, on the reverse strand, counting down.
AGTTTAACTAAATTTACATGTGAAAAACTGTATAAAATCCTATTACGTTTTGTTATTTAGTAACATTGAACAGTTCGCGAAAAATACCAGATCTTGCATAATCATTGTTAACTGTTGTATCAAACAATACAACACTAAAAATGGATCATGACTGAATCTAGAGCATCTGTTATAATTGTCAGTGATATGTTTTAAGATAAGATACTGGAATGAAAGAAAGATTATTTACTGATAAACAAAATTAAATGATAACCATCCATTTAGTTATGTAAAACAAGAATTTCATACAGGGAAGTGTTATGTTTTACTATTTATGACACCGAATGTGATTCTTTGTGCTGATTGAATAATAAAATATGCTAGACTTCATGACCAATGATTGCGAAAGTTGGATTCTTTTTAAGCCTCATCGCCAATTATTATGTAATGTGAAAATACACAGTGCCCTTGATAATTTCTAATCATTGTACGGACACGTCTGCTCAGCGACTACCAGTCCCTAAAGGTGGAATAGAGTAAACAATGATTAGTGAGCCAACAGAAAGAATCGAATCGAATTGTATTTCAATCATGCCTTTATATATACACAAAATCAGATTACACAGCGAACCAATTAGAAAACTAACATTAATACAGAACTAAGGAAATAATGGTAGTAAATAAGCACAACTTGTACACAACTCATTAACTGTAGTCCATAAAAAGACACAATATAATAACAGTAAATATGCTAAACAGGAGGTTAGGGTAAGAGGAACGTAACAATAATAGAAATGTAATGTTTACATTACTGAAGACCTGAATAAATGAACTGGTTTTCTAAAACGCAGTTCTGGGAGTTTTTCACTTTTTCAGAAAGAATCCCAGAGTTGGGTTATACAATAAGGTAAATAAGAAAGTGGAACGTATCTGAGACGTGGATGAAAACAAGAGTGAAAGTACCTTCATTAGTGCGAGAGAGAGTCAGAAGGATGAGATAATATGTAAGGACAGGGTGAATTCCCAACAGAATAAAACCATGATATGAAAGACATTATGTAAGAAATTCAAATTCATAGCTGGATCGAAGGCTGAATCCTTTTCTTTAGCATTCATAATTCTAACTTTTCTATGTGCATGACAAAGGCTTTAACAATAGATATTGAAGCTGGAAACTTACTAACTTTGGTAGATTTCTGTTAACCATGTAAATAACTTTGCACGAAGAATCCAAGTTAATTTAGTGTTCACTAGTTATGCGATGTTCTATAATGACGCTTCTAATTAACCACTATTGTTCTTACGTAACCACCCAGGACAATGTCCTTTGACTCTCTTGGTAAATATGTGGACCAAATGACAAATCCATCTAACACCACAGCATCAAGTTAATTGACAGACCTACCTAGAAGAGGTTAAATGAAATATTTTATCCTTAGAGTTGTTTACAAATAAAGATCTTTAAAAAATACAGTCTTAAAGTAGCTGATCAAAATATCGAAAAAATGGCAGTTCTGTGTGAGGTGAGAAGAGATTGCTATGTAGTAGTGCAACATGATTCTCATTAGTCGATTATTTTATTTAGGCAGATGATTGAAATAATAAAAATGTGTAGCTTGAATTTACATTTATAATTGTGTCCTTTGCACTTGATGGTTTAAATTGCTAAGCTTTCATAGTTATTCTGATCAATTTCATTAGCACTTAATTTAAATAGAAATGGTATGTTTGCTTATTCCAAAAGTGTTATCTCATAATGTTCTCTCTGAGAGTTGTTGTTTGTGGTGTTTTATTTACAAATAATCATACAACTGATATCAGTTAATGGACCATTTATAATCTTACAGTGCAGTTTTATGTTGAAATTTGTTATCACCACGCACGTATGGTTAAATTTATGATGAAACTCATAATCTTAAGGTGTACTGGGGAGTATGCCAGTATGAATTCGTAATCCTATCGTTTATATATTCAATGTAGAGCCAGTTATCATGCAAATCAATCGTCAACAACAACAACAACGACAACTAATAAAGTAGTATAGTTTTATTTTATTAAATTCAAGGTTTATTTCTCTAATTGCTTTTTTCTTTAATAACTATTTATCTAGCCACAAAGAATACAAGTTAGTGTAAAAGCATATGAAAATCTTTCAAAATATGGAGTTTATGATTTAACTGAAAAGGGAACAGTTGAATTGAAAGTATGTGCATTTTAATTATTATCATTTTTTATTAAAAACTGATTGTCAATATCAATAAAGTGCAATTGAATTTGTTTAGAAGGTTTGTAATGTGTACTAAATGGATTCTATTCAACACATATCAGGTTATGTAACACTAGTCATATTCATGGCGGATAGTTTAAAATGAGTTAGATTTTTAGTTTATTAATGCTGATATCACGAATTGATCTGAACCAGACAACCATTGATCACCTGGAAGCACTGGACAGCTGTTTCGTTTTGGTACGGGACTCCTCAGCAGTGCGCATCCACGACCCTGGTGGGGATTTAACCCAGGACCCTCTGGCTCCACGACGAGCGCTTTACCATTGGACCACTGAGCTGGCTTCTAATGGTTGATATTTCTGATTCAGTCAATTCGTGTTACGTTTGAGCGACCTCATCAATTGTCATCATGAGTTACTGTCTCACACCCGACACGATTGAACTCCACCGGTCATGTCTTCACACTAGAACTCCAGGAATTACCTCAAGGAGCTAGTCAGTAGTGAGCTGATAATTAGTTTATTTTTAAATAAACGTAAAAATTGCTAAAATAACTAGGGATGATATTGTTGGTTTGGCACCGAAAACGTTGTGGATAAATTAAGTATGTACTTTATTTTTGATATGAATTAAGGTGGCCTCATGCAAATAGGTATTAAGTTTAGTTATTTGTGTTCTTTACAGATTAATGTTGGTTGGGTACCACTGAAAACCAGTGATCACTGGAATCATTGATACATATTACTAAGGAGTTCCGTACTAGTATGAAGCAACTGTCGGGTGCTTTCGACTTTTACTGGTACCCAACCAACATTAATTAGTGATTAGCACAAACTATGAAACTTAATATTAACTTATTGAAAAGGTATTCAGTTGATTAAAACACTAATGTTTTATTTAATTGTTCGCAAATTAAATGTTTTTAATGACTTCATCCTTCATTAAAACAATAAATTTCATATAAGTTAAACAAAACCCTATCTGTCATGACCTAACAGCCTCGTAGAATAACAGTAGAGACTTTTCAAGTGTTAAAGTTGTGGGTTTTAGTCTTAATAGTGAATATTAAAACTGAGGTGCAGGGTATATGTGATTGATAAACTATAGATAAGACGAAGTGTCTATTCTGAATTCCACTACTGTTTACTGTCCAAAGTATAATTTACTTTTGACTGTAAGTTTTTTAAGGAGTTCATTCAAGTGCATTCATGTTCATATTCAGAATTGATTAAATTATCATTCTAGATATACTCAGTTGTGGCTGTATCTGGTAAAGTTTATTCGTATAAAATTTAAGGTCTAATTATATCATATGATCATTTCATCCATTTCCGTGAGATTTCATGAATGGATTAAAGTAATGATTGCTGGAAAACGTCATCTTGCTTCCATGAATCATAAGACCTTGCTTAATGATGAACAAACAAGGATTTAGCAATAGATGGCAAGATTTGACTGTTTATGTTTCATCATAATTAACAAATCTTTTGTGAATTGTTTTAATATACTTAAAGTTGATTTGAAAGTTGTTGCAAACAGTATATACTGTCTAGTGATAATTTTATGCACAGATTCTTAAGATCTACAAGATTAATTTCTTTGTACGTACCTAAGATATGCTCTGGCACTACTTAACATTTCATAATAAAATTCTATACTTTACATTGCATTGCATTCAACACAACTAATTCGCAGATACTGTCTTGTTTAAATGCCAAAATGATCTTATCTTTTATTTGAACTAAGGTATTTTATACAGTGTCGGTTATTATATAAAATGCTTTAATTCCATCCTTCTGTTATACCATGAAAGTAGAGTTTTGGTTTACAATTTTGTAATCAGGTATTTGAAAAATCATTAGCACGTTAGTGTAATTGAATTATTAGTAGAACCATTAAGACATAAGATGTAGAGTTTCAGGTGGTGAAAAATTAATTATCTAGTAGATTCTAATTTATGCATATACATACTGAACAATGTATATTTTGTTTAAAACTTTTATCCACCTTATTGAAATATTTACATAAAACAGTAATTATTACTGTGTAATACTCATTTTCTTAATTATCTTGTTAAAGGATGGTGGTACAATACTAACTTATTGGTTAAATGGTCGACCAAATCCATCAGAATGTGAAAAAACTGCAAAATTTTTAGATGAATTAAATAATGAACGTGAGAAAATTGCTGACTCTAATATGGCTTCATCACAACAACATACTGGAGAAAGTTGGGAATCTGTAACAGCTAGTCGATGTAGTTCCGCTAGAACGTTAGCATCGAAACGTAGTTCATTTTCATTTTCACAACGTGCAAGTTTAGCAGATCCAGGTATTGATATAAAATCATTAGCAAGAATTAGAAATTTAGCACAAATTAATGAAAATAATAAACATTCAAATGTGGCGAAGTAAACAAAAAATTTGTGAAGTAGACAACAAAAGATCAAGGAAAAGAATACAACAATGACAACTGGAGAATAGTCAAGATTTTTTTTCACATTTTTCTTCGTTTTGTGTTCCTCACTTATTATTATTATTATTATTATTATTATTATTATTAAAACTATATGGATTTCATTTAATTGAGAATTATTCATTATGAAAAGATCAGTGGACATTTAGAGTTATTATTTGTATGTATTGATACAGACAACTATTATTATTATTATGTGTTTCAAGAAATTACTAATACAATAACTTTCCAAATTAATACGAAACTCCTCAATGTTGAATGAGACTCAATTTACATCGGTTGATCATTGTATGGTGGCTATTTTGATGTTCGTCAAGTCATTTAAAGTTCTGATCTTTACAGTATCAATAATGTCCAGTTACTTAGACAAGTGATTATATTATAACTAGGTCGATAGAATTCAATCAGCATTATAAAGGATTTGATGAACATCAGATTACTTATTGAACAGTAATCAACAAATGTATGCATCACAGTCTTGTAAGAGGTCATTTGTGGCTAGAGTGGTACAGTGGTAACGGTCAATGAACCTGAAATTGAGTGATTAAAGGAGGCGTACTAAATAATCGGGGTTGGTTCCTTCAAAGAGATTGGATACGCCTTGCTAACCAGTGCCAAATAGCCTGAAACTTATGTCCAGTATTTCCTGCCAACTACCTTTAAACCACCTTCCAGTACTCAACTTAATGATAATCAATTGAAATGGCTGAGGGAGATGAACTGAATTAAATCTAAAATGATCAACATTGTGATTTATAGAATGGGACTGAATAGATTTTGAAATATTTGAAGAAGATGAACATTGTTTTAATACTCATGTGATATATATACAAATCATAAATGTTGCATAGCTAATCAATAATGATAGTTCATCAACAGCATCTTCATACTCATTTTAGGATGAGAAGATGTAAATTGTAATTAGTTATTATTCGTTAGAATAAGGTGGACAGTCATGTAACGTATTTAGTTGGATGAATATAGTATGTAAAGCACTTAACTCAAATGTCAGTACCGCTCAGATTTAAATTATAGATTAATATTCATAATAATATCAGATCGTCTGCAACACCAACCTTAATAGGTATGAAACGGTAATGACAGTTTATTGAATGTGACAATGAATGACAGATATAATGTCTATAATCACTTATGATCAAATATATAAAATTAAAATTGCATTACAGTAGTGTAAAAGTAATGAAATATTTCATGTAACTGATACTTTTGTTGAACGTTATTGATGTCTTCTGTTGTCATCCACTTCATTACTAATTGGGACAATAACTTTCAACTTGATTATATCAGTCAATTATCCATAAATACAAAGATTACTAACAGTTATGAACTAACATTAGATTAAATGAATTTTGTAGACTTCTAACTAACTAGACCAACCTGATTAGAGAGTTAGTTAAAATTAAGTTATGTCGTAGATTAATATCGATTGAGGAATCATTATAAAGTAAAACAAACTGGATAGCTGCTATTTGTTTCAGTTTAAAATCATCCAGTTACGAGTTGGCTGTTATCCACTAATCGAGTCTGAAGGATTTCTGTGTAGTTGGAAGTGTTTTAATTCTAAATCATAGATTTATAAACTAATACTTTACTTTTCATACTTTAGTCAGTTCACCCTATAGAGCGATTATACTTATAATAGGGATTCATATTATTCAGACGGCTGATTAGGTTCTAGAAAATACAAGTAACTAACTATATATTATAATACAAATAAAGTAAATCATTTAAAATGTTATCAGATGTTATCTTCAACATTTTCAATGTTCACTAAATTTGTCGTACCCAGAGCTTTCAGTTACTTAATTCAGTGTATTAGTAGTGACTGTTGTAGCCTTATTTTTTTAATTAGGGATTTTAAATGCAGTATATCTAACAGTGTGATACCGGATATAGCTAATATTGTTAACTCCAGACATTTGAGATGAAGTCCTCAATAAACATTTCTTTCTAGTATGTAATACTTATCAACTAAATTAACAAGAAACTGACTAATAAACTTATCAAGCAATAGAATTGTTACCGATAACCTCGACTGAAATATTTGTTTATTTAAATCATGACCAAAAAAATAACAAACAAATGAAATGGTATCGTATAGACAATTGTAAACAGTAGAAAAATCACATTCAAAGAAGATATGATGAATGCACAGCTTGATAATAAGGTCACTATAAAGCGAGCACTTCATTCTATTTTTGTTTGGGTTTATGACAGTGTATAAAACTAGTCATTATATACACTTCATCTACTTTGTGTGTTCATCATTTATTCCCTATATCTCTTCATCAAGGTCATGAAGATCAATGTGACAAGATCAAGGTGACAAATATCATCTACTTATCCAATCAAATAACATTTAAACCCTTCCCCCTATCCCAGATAATGTAGTTGGAAATCATAAGAACATTCGTAACATTAAAATGGAGGCAATGATAAGATAAACAAAAGCATTTATCCAATTTTTTTCCAGAAATCTTTTCGTTATCACTGTTATTTTAAAGAGGATAGACAACTAGTGTTGCTACGTAGTAACTAGAATATGAAGCGGTCGATAATTAATCAATGAAGCTAAGAATGAAAAGTTAGATTAGAAAATTATATAACTTGTAATTTCACATCATGAAATTCCCTTAGACAACCATTGAGAAACAGAAAGAATTGAATAACTGTTTCGACATAACATGAGACTTTTCAGCACTCATGAATTCACCAGAGATCTAAACCATGACCTTCAGACCATGTGGCGAACGCTTAAACTTTAAACCATTGAATTGGGCTTCACTAGTATTCATTTCTAATTTCAACTGATTTTCAATAACATTTTCGACAATCTTAACATGACTAGACTTTATTGCTCATGTTACTTACTGAAGTTAAGTTACTAGTAAGCAAATTATTATCATTATTATTGAGTGTTATTATTGGAAACAGTAATAATGATTATTAATATTGTTATATTTGAACTTAAGTTTTATAACTACGCCTTGAAATCATTATGACTACAAGTAGAAAATTTTCGAAGTCTTAATAGTCATTTATTTCTTTGCATATTAGCATCCAAGTATAGAAAAAATTAATTTAAGAGAAACTCTTATTAATAAAATACCAAATCGACGTCCTACACAGTAGATTTGAGAATGTTGAAAATGGACTATTTGGATATACGGCCAATTAAAGTTAATCATAGTCAAGTATTGGATATGTTATTACAGTTTCGTTGGCCAAATCATTTGTTTCTGTTTAGACAACTATGTCGACTGAAACACTATAATCATTCGGTAATTAATAACGTTTTCACTATTCAACAGACGTGTTCACCCCAACAGTTTCGACAACGTTTCAGGTGGTTAAAGTGATATGTAACTTTTAACTAGGAATATATCAGCTTAGCACAACCTGACATGTAGGACGATAAAATCTATCCCCTCATTAATCATTCGTTACGTAACAAATGTTGTTATTCATTGATGTGACATTTTACCTGTGTTATTATTAACCTACGCTTAATTATCTCAGGTTGATTAGTTTCATATGTTGGTTAGATTTTTAAGTAATGTATTTTTTTGCATTAAAAGACATGATAATTAATTAATGTGTTCAGCCCATGAAGTATAGCTACTTCTGGTTATAATCCGTTGTTTTATGTAAGCAAATACTGAATCTCTTCACGATTATTTATTTACTGGAACCTAACCGTGCAGGTTCATCCTCAAATTTCTAAGGGTTACGCATAATACTTACTGAGTGATCCTTTGGTGGTATTCACCACACAGTTGTTTAAATATTATGAACAAGCCTTACTAATAAGTACTAATTAATAAAAAATCTAGGTTTCCTTCTGACTACTTCCATTTACCCAGAATCGTGCGTTATTCAATATGGTTAAAAAAAAAGGAAAATCAATGTAATCATGAGTTATTTACCTGTTCATTTTATAGATAATAGAAGTATATTGGTCAATTCAATAGGTTTTGAGTCTATCTGTGAATATTTTCTGTTGGTTTGTTTATCCATTCACGAAGTATGGCATAATCCATTACTATTCACTTTGTCAATGATTTATGTCGTTTGAAAGTAATTTGTAATACCTCTTTACATATCTTGACTACCGTTTGATTAAACTCTAAATTTGACTGACAAGAGTTATCGTCCAACTTATTTCAAAGTAGATTTATTGTTTCTTTAATATTCAGTAACTGTCATTTATTAATTTAATGAAACTTTCAGCTCTTTTACTAATTAATCTATCAATTTTATTATAAGTTGTAACAAACAATTTACTAAATAGAACTTTGAGATATTATGTTATTCTACAACTGAAGAGATAGAGACATTCATAAGGTATTTTGATGATACGTTTGTTCCATTTAGACTCTAGTTAAAGTACAGTATAGGAGCAAGCAAATAAGATACTCGAAAGAACTTAGACTCAATTTACGAATGCAACAATCAGCGTTCCAATTCATTATTCACTTTTAGCTAATGAGAAGACAGGATTTATGATTAAAAAGTTTATTGGGGATAGACAAAACGTAATACAAGTCAAGAGAAACGTTAAATAAAAGGCTATAATGCGAAGAACATTGGTCAGTGTCGAAAAACCCTAAATTTTCATACATTTTCTCTGATGTTTAAATGCTGTTTTCCTTAACATTATGTTATATGGCACTAACCTTTTGGCTCACCAGGTTAGTTTTTTTCACTGCGATTAGGGCAGATGGCTGAGCTGCCCGTGAGAGTGTAGGCGATAAATGTCTCTGAGCTAATCCCGACTTCCTTTTGAAAATGCCAGCAGATGGAGTTGCAGATGCTTGTTGAGGTAGAGAGTTCCATTCGTCGATTGCTTCTAACCAAATAACTCACTTCTTACCCTGAATTCTGACGAAAATGGTATTATGTTAGCTCATTCCTTACTGTACTCTGACTAATTTTCGAAATACATTTAAAGACCTTCTTTTACATTCATATAAATTTAGACCGATTCATTGTAATCTACCAATCATTTTACACCTGTATTGGAAATGATACTGAATATTTACTACTTAGTCTTCAAAGCCTTCTCAGTATTTTTATTATTTCAATCTAGAATACTAACTAATGCATCGTATAAACAATGAATCTAGTGAATGATTTCTACAAATTATTTCATACTACTGCTCTTTATCTTACATTTATTTCATCTCCCACTTCAGTTTTTACAATACTTGTTTAGATACATTTAGAACGTTAATGAGTTAAGACAACAGTCTTCATCTTGAGGTACCTGAAAGGGAACCAGCAGTAATAACGATCACTCCAGAGCATGGTGATACATAGTGTGATCCACAAAAAGAATGATTTCTTGGAACAGTTTTCCAGGAGATCATTTTATTTATTTTGGTTATGTATGTATCGAACATTTTATTTCTCTTATTATTCTGTTCCCTTCTCCATAACTTCCTCCATTTGACTAAGTAACCTTTTCTTATTCATGGACTATAACTAATTATGAACACTTTACCTCAGTTGCTTATTATTGTTACCTTTGTTAAGTATCCATGTTGTTTCCTCTAATCGGTCCAATATGTGATCGAGTTTTACATGCATATGAGGGAATATCTGAAATATGGACTGACTGGCTTATTTTGTGTTCTTTCTATCCAGTTTCAGATTAGTAGCATCAGTTTTACTGTTCTCGGTCACCATGTTGGTTTACTCAAGGCTGCATCAATAATCAATCAATGACATAACAAACGGACAATAGTTTGAGACAGATCGTATGCAGCCTCTTATGAAGTAGTTATAGGTATGTTAGCTACGCACTTCTAAGGCCTTACTGCTATCACCGTAAGGAAATGATGCTTGAACCTAAAGCGACAAACTTTGCATCTAATATGGACGGATGGAATCATAACGATAAAAGATATGACCATCATACTAGTGTAACAGATTCAGTCTGTTGAGTCGCTTTCAAGAACAGGTAAGAAAAGCAAAATACGAAAAGTGGGTAGCTATTCTCTAACCAATCAATCAAACACTGACTTCACAGGTACTTCATTAAAATCCTGGATATAAGATTCCCGTTAACCTAGTAAATGTTGTCCAATTTTTAAGGGTTCATAGATAACGTTATTGTTTACTTTTACTAAATCTTATGTCAAACATAAATTCGTTATTTAGTCACTGAATGATTACTTACAGTAAGCCGAGAACGCAGATTTTACACATGAAATCGCGTAAGTTGTAGGTCGAAATAATAAGGCCGGTCATGACCACGTATCTGGTTTCCTGATGGTCTGACTAGAGGTTTAAAAACGTGGCAATATATATAGGCTAGTGATCATTTGATACACAGTAATCAGTTTGATGTACCTAATAATAAGCGTAAGCTTGAATACAGCAGGCATTAATACCGAACAAGGTAGTACACTAAAGTTCAGAACTAAGAGTTATTAACTTCTGGTTACAGTAAAATCAGATACACATATAGCTAAGGCAACCTCAATCTCCAAAATATATTCCTTAATTGTTTCTAATCCATTATTAACAGGATGTGACTACAAGTGATAATATAGAAGTTCATATTCTAACTGAAATAGACTCTTGCAAATTTTTGGATAAATCAACAAGAGAAGAATTCAAGGTTTTATGACAACCAAGAGTACTCATTGAACCATTTGTTCTATCTTTCATGTCATTTTGTTTCATTTAGTATTTAGCAAAGTGAAATATGACATTTTCATAAATGATTTATATGTTGTTTGTATTTGTAGAATATTACATAATCATTAAGATGAACATGATATGGGCCACTAATGTATACAATTGATAAATCATTTAATTATAACATGAACATTATACTGTACTACAGTTAAACATGTAAACGACATGTTACTTAAAATATGCTGACATGATAAAATTAATAGTTACATTTTGTAAATATAAAGTTCAACTGTCAATTAATTTTATCGATATTTCAAATGTTTTACAAAAGGTAAATATCAGTTCTATAGATTCTGCATAAGGCATATGAAGGTAGGCCTTTTTGAGAGAATATTTCAACTTCTACTAGAGATGTTGATGTATTGTTTAGAATTAAAACAACTTCAATACATTGAATTGATATGTTAAACTTGAATAAATATTTCATTTGGAAATTAGATAATTCGATTTTAGGTGGTTAGAGGTTAGATTAGAGGTTAGGAATAGAGTGCTAGGTAAATATTGTTGATCTATTGATGACGTAGTAAATCTTCATCAACAGAGGTGGCTATGTATACAAAATCACTGCCTACCTCGAATAGAAGTGAACTAGGGTTGGCCAAACCAGAACATGGCACCAGTCCATGAAATCATTCACAATTGAATTGAAATATGTCAATAGGTGCAGACTACGTGGTTGGGGACAGACTGATGGTCGTAACAAATGGTTAGAAACTTTAGGTGACATAACTCAAAATCGTTCGCGATGGCGCATCTGCTCCTTGTCTCCCTCTAAAATCTAAGCTTCTGAATTCACCATGATTCTCTTTTTACTGAATCCTATCTTCTTAAATCTTACCATTGATCTCTAATGCTTTCAATCAATACCAACTCCATTACTACTTCCACCACACTACAATTCGGTTCGACATTTTAATCTCTATCTGCTTATTGGGGCATAACAACTTGAACTGATGTAGGCATGCACCAAGTTCTACGTTGTAACTGACTGAATGAAATAAGGGGTTAGGTGCTGAACAAACGGATTAGTGGTAACCGTCAAGGAACTAGATTTTAGCCCCAAAGCGAACATCAGTTCAGTACAGGTACGTCTTTTTGATGAGAAAACCAGTACTGAATCTAAACAAAAAACTTTCCCACTGACCACTTATAACTATCTAACGTCAAAACAAAACGCGCAAATTGGCGAGTCACCATGACAAGAGGCAAAACGAAAGCATGATATTTCGTGGAAAGTAGGTTAGGACTTTATAAGTAGTACAAATTCTCTCATGATTGTAGGTAAACCCTACTGATAATTGCTATTTAGCACGAAACCTAAGTGAAACAAGATTTCCTCACGACTACCTTCAACCACCTAATCTCAAAACCAGTTACTCCTGATAATCCCCATTTAAATCATTAATATTTCATTATAAAAGTAAGTCATTAAGACAAAATGCTTATTATTAGAAACATACATATAAAAATTATAAATGTAACGGTGACAGAAGAGAAGAATGATAAAGGAGAAAATGATGGTAATCGTAAAATAGAACAGAGAAGAGAGGGGAATTCAATAATAACTGGTTAACTCATTATCATATCCAACTTGATCTAGACAAAACGCATTTACAAGCAAAATGTAGATTATTATTGCATGGAAGACATGGGAGAAATGAATAATGTCGTTGTTTTTGTATAAAAGAGGTTGGAGGAAAAAAACATAATTTACGATTGAGGATAACTAACATACACAGAGATTAAAAAAATCAATAAATCAACAAAAAAGTAAAATAAATAAACAGAAAAAATAATGTTACGTAATCGCAACTACGGATTACATTGAACCTTATCACTTCACAATGGAGAGGAGGGGATAGATTTTACGTTTGTTTGTATGCGAATTGTGAATAAATAAAAATAAAATTATTATATATAACTAATATAACATTGGTATGATTAAAATTGATTATAATGTTAATAATTATTATTAAATAAGGCACATAAAAATGACGACGTAATCACATGAACACAAGTGAAAGGATCTAATTGTTTAAATTTCTCGTTCTATCAAATGATGGGAGGCATTGAAGAAACAGGAAACATTTTTGGTGTATATGTAGGCATGTAGTTGTTTATTGACTGAGAGGAAACATTTGAGGTGACTGGCTAAGTGAAGGTAAGCACAAGAGAGAGAAAAGAAATACTTTTGGAGTTTGTGTATATATTATATAATTTATTATAATTTACAAACGCATAGTGTTCTACTCAGTTGCTTCTTGTGTCTGAGGAGAACTGGGATTAGCTGTTAGTCTGTTGAATGATGTCAGCAAGCAGCCAAAAATAGAAACGAGCACCTCGTATTCATAAAACATAGAGAAATAAGTAGTAGTATTAAAGACAAGTTTATGTGATAGCTCTCCAGCAAGCAAATAAATAGAGGAGAAGTAAATCAACAAACGAATCGCATAAAACATGCACACACGCATAGGCAACATTTGAATCAACAGAAACTAAACACTGAATCAAACTTATAATAGAATAATTAAGAAGAAGGTGTGTTGTGCGTTTCACATTAAATATATCGTACAAATATAGTGACAAATTTATCGGTTTGGAGAAAATTCAACTGTTGATTGTTCAATTATCAGTCGAATTATCGTTTAGCTAATCGATATTCTAATAAAGTACCATAATTCCCATCGTTTACATCATATTTTGCACACAATGCCAATTGATTTTCTATGCCCCAGTACGGTTTTAGGCAAACTTGACCAACCCAGCAATCACTAACTTGACTTAAATGTGTCCAATCTTCACCAACGACAACAGCTACTGCATGTGCTGTAGGTACACTGACACGAAAAGGTATCGTATCAGCATTAGCTTGATTTGATCCACTAGGATATAATATACCATCCATAGGGGAATGAAGATAACAGCCTTCTTTCCATTGAGCGAATTGTTGTGGAAAACACATCACATGACCATTACGTCCACGATTCACCTGAGTTGCTTCCAAGAGATAATTATAAACTCCAGGAAGTGATTCCCCTGGTTCTGTGTATGGAAGTGCGTAGATTTGGAATTTGAAAAATCCTGGATGTGGGAAACGCACAACAAAATAAATATGTGGGCCACGCGTTTGCTGGAGAATCTAAAATGGCGAAAAAGGGAAATTGAAAAACATAGAAAAACGGACCAGTGAATTCACATAATTAGGTATTCGTAGCATTATCTTACAATTCAGTGGTGATTGAAGCCGAGTTTGTGTAGCACTTAAGTGCTGATCATATACTAAGGATTAATTTATAATATGGTCTAAATGATTTGTCATAATTTGCAATATGTATTTTTTATGTAATAATGTTGAAGCAACAGAAACAAAACCGCTCCTTATCTAAGTTTCGTGAAACTTGTCAAATATCATCAAGGAGTGTATGAAATCTTGAGAGGACTGATGCTTTTTATGTGGTTCCAACAAGTGTAACACAGATCCACAGTCTAGGATGCCCTTTGGAAACTGCATAAAGGTAAACTTGGGTAAAAACAGGCAGACTACAATAGCGAAAGATAAGCATATTTCAATTGAGGCGTGTGATCAAATCTATTAGTTTAAATTAACTGTAGGGACTTATATGGCAGAAAAAGGTTTGTACAATTTTATTGGGGTAACGAAAAACTGCGCCACCGCTAATACTACTTTAGATACTTTCTTATATGTCACGCTATACTGTGGAGTCTGTAAAAGAAACATAACTGATATATAGAGTCCTGGAAAACATGAACGAAAAAATACACAAACTAATAGGATTCGTACAAATAACGGTAGGAAAAAACAGTAAACAAAATAATTTGGAATACAGCCTAAGCAATATATACAAATAGACAGTAGGTTGTAAATAAAAAAGTAATAAACATAGGGAACGTACTTGTTGTGAACAATCTTCAGAAACATCGTGACTACAGTGTATTAATTGAGCCATAATTCGTAAAGGTTTATCAGGATGTCGAGCAAATTGAATACACAATTCACCAGTATTAGCTTGAATAAATGGATCTGGATGACTTAAAGCTTTTAAGCCCATCGAATCAAAACGTGAGACTGGACCTAGATAGGTCGGTGCAATAGTTGGCAGACCACGAACTGGAGAATCACAATCCGATATAATAATGTATTGCCATACCTAAAGGTCAGAGGAAAGAGTGTCTGAAAACAATCATACATAAACATTTACAATTGATATCAGTGAACGCGCCCAATGTCAGAATTTCCATTTTAATTCATATGTAATAGAGGAGGACTATCATCCAAGACCATTCTCTAACGAATGCAAACAAATGAAAACAAGTCTTTGAAAAATCACTTTGACCTAACTATACATTCAACCGTCAAACTCGGTCTAGTGGAGAGAAATATAAATAGTCTTAAGGTATATTGTAGTCTATATTCACTCAATTAATGTGGAAATCATCAAATTAAAAAGATGACTCATAAGGCCTACAAAAAATAATCCCAAATGGATGTATGGTGCCTATAATGGAGATAATATAAATAAGACTTTAACTCATTGAACATTACGAGAAAACTTAATAAGAAGAGTAATTGAGAGAGATATCCGACATTATTGCATACTGTCATCTAAACTAAAAAACAACTAAGTAACTAAAAAAAACTATTATTAGCAATTTTCGATTTTGTGAAGATATCAAAATGATATTATATTTATCGATTAGACAGTGCAAACGTATGATCCTTAAAAACATTCTCCGCATAATTGTGATTGATACTCAGAAGTTTGCAAAATGAAGTATCAGGTCACTGAGTAGCGAGGATTATCCTTATTGGTTCGAGAACATTAAGACATAGACACATTGCAACATTTCGATTCAAACATACCACGAAGAAAGAATTTTCATCTTTCACAGGATCATTAGCGTACACCTCTAGACCATATTCACCAGCTTCTGGTAAGAAAATAGCGAATACAGCTTCTGTATTACCATTGATATTTCGCTGTAGCAAACTTTTCGATAGTGCACTTTCAGCAACCAACGTACACTTAAGTTTCGCCATTAAACGTGGTGGTGGGCGACCAGGTAATGCACTTAAACCAAAGCGTATTTCCAAACTACCACGTACAGCACGCAGCGTACAATCAACACGCTGAGGTGTTATTCGATAGTTTTTAGCTAACTATAAAAAAAATTAGGAGAAAAACAAAAAGGAAAATATTTAAATTTTTTACATAGAACTTGAAAAGCCTAACCAATGGTAAGCTATACTTCTGCGAGATTGTGGTTTAATTCAAGGACTAGAAATTTATTGAAAACCAGGAAACACTGGGCAGACGTTTCGACATAGTTTAAAGCTCTTCATTACAGCGCTTCTGTGAATCTATTTGGGGTTGATTCTACACCGAATACCTAGCCTACAATTAGTTACTAATGACAGTTGTAGAATTGTTAAGGGGTATAAAGTCTATCTGATGTATATATATATATACAACAAACCACTTGAACATGTTTAGAAGTGTTTGTTATCGAGTTTCTGATCTGTAATTGGACTACCTTCACTACTCATCAAAAAAATTTACACACCTCGGTTTGATTTTTATTACTGCAATACAACAAACAAATGAAGCAAGGCAGTTAATTTCAAGAGGTGTATTAAATAATCGGAACGAGGATACAGCTGATGTAATCTATATTTCATAGTGTTGATGAGTTTGCTTCGTGACTGCAAATACTCGAGATTGGAAAGGATAGCAAGTGTGTTACATACATCCAACAACGTTGGTTGAAATGGAAGTTAGGAGTGGCAAAACCAGAAGATCAGTTCATGACATCACTGACGATTGGTCATAGTCACAGTGGTAATAACTGCGATCAGTGTTTTCAGACGTCGAGTAATTATGCAACAAACTTAGTTACTTTTATATTGCCCTAAATCTTCAGTCCCGTTATTTTGTCACATTTTTTCATTCCTTCCTTTTTGGGAAATATACGCTCACTGCTTAGTCTTTCACTCTATTATTACCAATAAGATTATTTCAACTCCATCACTACATATCTTGTCAATTTCACTACATCGTGTTGATATGGCGTAATAGATTGGAGTAATACATAATTATTTTACGGTTTACGTTGATTTTATCTGACTTACTGACCTTAATTTGCTATGCTATGCTATCCGGAATAGAAACAAAATTAACGATGAAAGTGAACTTGTAAGTGGGATAAAAAAATCATTTTCTTTTAAACTAATCCACGAACAGATTTATTACGAATTACATGTATAATTTGTCATCTATGCATCTCTGCGTATCGTTTAATCGATAGGAAATTTTCGTGGAAAAAAAAACCAACAAATAAAAAGAACGATAAATAGAAATGACTAAAAAAGGACAACGAGAGTAGTTGGGTGTAAAATAAAATATAATTTATCAAACTCTTAACACGGATGAACTCCACCAACCAATCACGACTTTTGTTAGAACTTTATGAAAACCTTGAATTATGTCACTAGTGAACTGATTATAACAAGTTAAAGTGATTTTGTACAGAGCGCACCTACTGATTGAAATGATAATCTTACAAATGGATCACGGTCCAGTAAACATGTAACAGAAACTGAGGGTTTTTCTGTGGGGTGTCATGGGTGTGCATTATCATTAAGATGTTTACATTCTAGACAGTTTTCAATGACACCCAACCAAAACTAATCTGTGATGAATATAAACAATAAATTCCTGTTGATGATACTGCCGAGCTTCCTGATCCGAAGTAGGTAAAGAAAGCCTAAAACTTGTGAGTTAGTGCTTATAAGTTGAATATCTTAACCACTAAGCCACCGTTCCACATAAAAAGAATACACATTTACCATTACAATAGTTGTGCTGGATCAAGAATATTATGGGTATAGTGCAAGTTCCGTTGACAAGTAATTCCGTAGAGTTTTAAGTTAATATTTTTAGAATGAGTAGTCTAATGCTGATAATAAAAATATAATGTTTATATATCCAGAAAACAAAGTTTTTAAAATTTTATACTCAATCATCTAAAATACAGTAACTGGTAAAAACAGTAATATCTTATCGACATAGTCAGTCTCCCACTAACATTCCCATGACCTACCTCATTTGGACCATAACTAGATGACTGGCATGGTGGGAATGGTGGCAACGAACGATTCGATCCAAAATTCGCAACTAGTCGATATTCGCACACTGCACCAAATAAATTTTCAGAGCTTGTATCATCTGAAATCATACTGACTATACCAAGACCTTCTTTCTGTCCATTTTGATGAGGTTGATGTTGTTGCTTAGCATAAATAAGTAATTTATACGCTCCGGGTCTTGGTGGTCGAATATAGAAAACAGAAGTATGTTCATGTATGACTGTTTCTTGTCTACCGTATCGACTGAGGTGAAAGAAATTATGTAATAATAATAATAATAATAATAATAATAATAATAATAATAATAATAATAATAATATAAATACACTTTCTATATACAAATGGGTGGAAAGTTGGATTTCCAAGGTTTTCGTGACTTGTTTAGACACTGGAATAACCAACCCAATGCTTAATTTTGTACAAATTATCAGATGAAATAAAAGTCTCAATATATTAGATATTGTTCATGTAAATGAAGAGAATGGATTCATTTGTTCAAACACTTATGATAATTTTATTCACATAAACACAAATTAACTGTCCTGATTAATGCGCAGTAACTTGAATGTCTTGATTAAAAATGTGCATGCTAAAATGCAAAATGCTGTTTCAGAAATAATTTGCATCGTCAACTAGGTTGGTTACATAGAGTGAAGTAGCTGAATGAACTGACGACTTTGTTTACCTTAGTAGCTTCATAAACTCTGATAGGTTGACATTAAACGAAATTTCGACACAGATTAAAAAGTTCGAATGGCA
The DNA here is from genome assembly GCA_025215515.1 of Schistosoma japonicum. NCBI lineage: Eukaryota > Metazoa > Platyhelminthes > Trematoda > Strigeidida > Schistosomatidae > Schistosoma > Schistosoma japonicum. Next base: position 30,952,511 of record CM046064.1, on the reverse strand, counting down.
TTTGTCGAATTGTGTAATATAGCATCAGTGAGATGTCCATCTGACAACAAATAAACCAAATAACTCACAGGAATCTACTCTGTATTATTCTATGAATGTGAAATATGAGCTACGAAATTATAAGACATGACGAAACTGCATGATTTAATTACAGGTGTCATAGAAGCACGATTGGTATATCGTGGAACAACCATGAGAGCAATGATGAGATTAGACACAGACATAGAACTAGGCAAAAATGACAAATGGGTTGATGAGATAGTGAATCGTTATCAGTTTTTATTGTGATCATAAATTTCCTTCACAGTAGCTTTGTTGAGATTTCATAATACAGATTGAACATGATCGTACAACTAATGAAAACCAAGAGATACTGGACAAATATTGCATCCTAGTGTGAAACTCCTCATAAATATGCATTCATGTCCAGACAAAAATCTAATGCAGGGCCTTTCAAGTTAGCAGCGAGTGCTAAACTTCATGTTACCGAATCGACATTTAATTGTTTACAATTCTAACTCCAGCCGATTTGCGACGTGGCCAGTAGAGTTCAGGCAATCAACGAAACCATCAATTGTATTGAATGACGGTTGAGTGATTATGAAAATTGACTGGGGATAGAAATGTGAACCATTTGACACTGACTGTGAAGGCAAACTATCACTATGAAGCTCAAATAGTTTGGGTCAGGTTTGTAAATGTTTGCTGCCAGGCTTCTCCATACTAGGATAAAAGAGATTTCCAGTACTTCTTAGTTTTCAATGATTGTCCTAACCCGAGTCAAACTATGATATGAGACTTCAAATTCGACAATCACCGAAACACCTGATAGAAATATATTTTACTCGTTCTAATCACTTCCCTTAGGATCAATTAAACAAGTAGTTTTACCCAAATGATAAGGTGAATAATGTTAGTGAAAAACATTAAGTATTAATAGAACGATGAAAGTTCAATTTAGGGATAAGATTTAGGCGATACATAATCATTATAACTGATCAGGATCGATTTGATACGCTGAGTACTATGTTTAAATTTATATGATGAAAGCCAATTTTTCCGTCACAATCTTAATGTATTTTGAGCAGCATAGAAATGTCCAGGAATAGCTGATTACTGATTGACTTATTTCGAAATTCCTAGCTTGGGGTTGATTGGGTAGATGCGTAATACGTCACAGGTATTAAGAATTTCCAAAGCTTATCTCTAAATTGTACTTTATTAATAAATAATTGGTAAGAAAATAAATACTTACGTCAAAGGAATTCCACGATATTCTTCACTTCCTTCTTGATTATCAAAAGATAAACCGAATGTAAATGATAAATAACTTTCAGCACCTGATGGAAATGCAATGACGATACGAACTTCCGGATCTGAGCATATAATTACTGCATTACGATGAGTAACTAAGTCCAAATTATATTTGAAAAATGCAGATTTGACTGGAGCTAAATTTTCAAATTCCTACAGGTTGAATTTTAGAAATTTAACATAGAAATGTGAAAGTGATCTGTTTTAAAATAATGAACTGTTGAATACAGCATTTTACTAGGAAATATTTAGCAATTACTAGTTTTTAGATGACATTATGGTTTTAGTGGAGTCATGAAGCAATTGACTCCTAACTTATTAGATAGTAAGTTTGGACTCTGTCCCCACTTCTGTTTGGGCAGTCGGGTACAATTTTTAGCCCTCATACAGACGGAGCTAAGGCTAGTGAACTGTAAACCCAAGTAAACTAGGATGGTTTTAGACCTGGTCGTGGCTGTATTAACTGAACATTTACGCTTTGTCAGGTTCTAGAACATAGATGTAATCATCGATTTTTGACAATAATGATATTTCTTGGCTAGAGAGCCTCATTCGACTAAGTAGATTGAGGGATTCTGTGGCAATCTTTGTCACTGAAAGGTTAAGCATAAACTTAGTAAATACCCTTCACTCGGGCATTACTGTTCGGTTCAGAGCTTATGGTGAACTGTAACTTAAAGTAGTGCCCATCGGGGTAGCTAACTATCCATTATTTTTGTTTGTTTTCATTCTAACCTTGCTACTGGGAGACCTATTTGTCGACTTAGAGTAAGAAGATGACACAGTCCTCTTATATTTGAGGAGGCTGACAATATGCAGTCTTATGACTGACCTAGGGCGAAATATAGTGTTCATGTGTTTCCCTACTTTTAAATGCATAAGTACTTGTTCTGAACTGATAGGTGTTAGCACGCCAGCTCAAGATAGTAAGTGAAGTAGTTAAGCGCATGAACTACATCACTTATCCTAAAAGTCTCATAAACCCTAATGCGTTATTGTTTGACGAAACAGATTCAGAATGATCATTTGCTTTTTCCAACTTATGTCATCTGTAGCGAAGGTGAGATATTTATCTGTCAATGAAAGGGTTAATATATTGGGAAACTCTATACCGTAGGAATGTTAAATATAGTCTTTCGGATTGGATAAATTCGTAAGTTATCATTAATTATTTTAGCACAGGAGACTGAGTAATCATTTCGCGTTTATTGTGACTATCGAGTAAGTAATTCTTAAATTAGAAGAAGTGTATAAGGAAAAGAAGGCAAATCAGTTAGTCGAGTTATGGATCTTCATCGGATGAGACTGATTGCGACATATATAATTTATAACTAATCACCCCTCACCAACTGTTGTTTGTGATGATAATTGGAGTAGAAGTAAGATGATAGCAAGTTAGAGGCAGCCTATAAAAGTGAAGTCAGTTCATGAGGCAGTTGAATGTTTAGTCTGGGTCGTGTAACAGGTGCAGACTAGCTGGTTGAGGTACTCGCGACTTAAGTAATCAGTGGTTGCAGATTATGAGTGATATTTCTTATAAGCAATGTCGAAGGTGTAATCGCATTCGCTGTTTATGTTCTATCAAATCATTAACTTCGAAATCTCTACACATCTTCCTCCCTTTGTAAATCGCATTCTTTATGTCCGTTATTTTTAGTTTTTATTACCATTAATTATTACTACAACTACAATCATGGTATTAACCTTATTGCGCTAATGAAAAGTGGCAACTTCGACAGATTCACATTTGTATCACGCAAAAAGTTGAATGAAATTTATTGACTGAATTAGGAATCTACTGACTTTAAAGATATGAAATTTTCTTATGAAAACGTCACAAAATTTAACGAATATATATAAATGATAAGAATATCAGTTAATCTACTTAAAAATTACTTCTAAGTGACGGCATTAAGCAAAGTAACGTAAAGTGATACATCTAAGAATTGAATACATTTTTGATGCACGACAAAATAATTACATATTGTATGGTATGTGAACAGCTGTTCAATGTTATAGTCCACGAGAAATACACAAAAAGTTTTATTACGTATTTTAGTAGATCTTAATATCAGGAAATAACAATACTACAAAAAGGTAAACCAACCAATGATTTACTTTTAATGTGATTGGATGACGTAATAACTGCCAGTCAGGATCATGAGGAAAATGAGTATATATCAACTGACTTGGATTTGCCAGAAAATAAAACATATCCAAACCATAGCGTACATTATCTGGACTAGGACGTTTACCAATTAAACGACGTGCAGCCCAATGACAATCAATTAAACGCCATACCTTATCAATCAGGACAGCATTCCACGAATGTTGACCTTGGCGGCCAGAAAAATGCATACCTGGTGCATATTCAGCCCCTTTAGCATAACCAATCAGCAGTTTACAATGTAAACCAGCATAGCTATTAATAGGGAAAAAGTGAATATAGAAAAGAATTCAATAGTGAGAGAAATATGAATTAAAAACATTAGAATGCGAAAGACAATCCTGAGTCCAGTTTGTATGTGTGTGAATCGCTGTGAAGTAATCAAACAAGAGAATATTGAATACTTTGATTCGTATGAACTTAGTGGGACAATTATTGAAAACTAGCAGGCACTGAGCAATTGTTTAGTAAAGTATGAAACTTCGCATCGGTACCCAAACAATAATTCTATGCTAACTGAACACATGACTTTTAGATGTCCGTTAGGTAATTAACTATCAGGTTCAGAAAACTTGCAATATGACATGACTCACATCCATTTCCATTGATGAGCAACTGTCACACTCACGACATGGTTGGGCAACATCAGTGATCAATCTAGTAAATCCTCAAGTTATAATGAAAAGCCTTAATTAGTGGACTTGAACATTGTCATGAGTGGGGCATTAAGTGATGGTTGCGTAATATGGTGCTTCTAGTGAAAACTGAAGGACTTTCGGTCCGCTCTTTGTCAGGATTGCGGATTCGCACTTGTGTGTTTAGTAGTTGGAGGCAATCAGTAGAAAACCCTACTTGAACTAGATTTCTGGTCAGCAAAGTCAGCAACAAGGCGTACACATGCAATATTCAAGAAACTGGTGCTTACTAATGGATATAATTGTGATCACTCAACCTAAATTAGTCACTCGTCAGTGATCAATGTGAACATCACGTTCCTACAGGAGGTCAGATGTGCTCCTAATATCTATTAACATCTCAGCATGTGAAGTGGGCTAATGTGTATTTGAACCCGACAGTAGACAGCAATATTATTGCACATATACCGTGTTGATTAGTGCTAAACACACGATTCAAGTAAAGTTTCGTGCCATTTACCTAAAACTATTAAATAGAAATTAATTATCGGAAAAAGAAATCATAATCACAACTATAAATGGCATTAATAAAAATATTTTAGTGAAATGGTACCGAAACAGGTGTGAAATTTCTCTTAGAAAACAGGCAAAATAGAAAGATAAACCTATGGATTTATAAAAACAATATTGTAAATTGATTAAAAAGATACGTACGCAAGAAGATACGTATGAAATTTAGGGGAAAAATATGAAAAGATATTAACTGATTAGGTAATGAAGTGTATGATGAAAAAAAAGAGCACATACAAGAAATTATCTCACTTCAAATTGATTATTTATTATGTAGAAATTCTTAACTTTTTACTTTGTTCATCACAAAATAAAAAATTCATGGAATAACAAAGTAAATAAATAGAAACCCAAACCAAGTAGTTCGCATTTACTAACATGACTCATACCAGCAGTTAGTGACTTCGTGAACTGATGTTATGTTTTAACTTGACCGTCCCTAGCCTTCTTGCAACCTACTCCTATATTTGTCATCATCGCATGTCGAGGTAGTCGGTGGTTAGGCATACGTAACACACATCCTAACCACCTCAGCTTATGAAGATTTACAATCTCATCGACTGATTTACCATTTCTCCATAATACCCTACTCTTAACCACATTATTACTTACCCAGGGATCCCAGTTAACATGAGCAGTGTTTCGAAGACATTGATCAATTATCAATAACCATCTAATAATAAGTCATCTACTCTTAATGGTCATGCATCACATCCATATAGTAAGACAGAACGGACTGATGCATAGTATACTCGTCCATTTGTTGAGAAATGGATGTCTTGACTATGCCCTAGGTGGTGTAGGCCGAACGAACTTTTTGAATCTGTGCTGAGATTTCTTCAGACATTAACACATTAGGGCTGACCAGACTTTCAAGATGAGTGAAGTGGCCACTATCTTAAGCTCAAGTGTTGATGCGGACTAGTCATGAAGCAACAATTTGCATTCTGATGGGGGAGGAAGTGTGTTCTAAACATGATTCGATTGTCGCTCAACGATATTAAAAGACTGCATTCTATTAGCGTCTTCACCAGGACTGTCATCCATGTATTTCAAGCCAGTTGGTGGATTTCCTGGTAGGAGATCAATTCTTGAAAATCCAGACAATCAGAATGCTATCTTTAGAAATAAATCTCTTATGAAAATAAATAAAAATAGGGACAATCAGTAGTCTTAACGGATACCACACGAGATTACAAGCTCAGATGACAGTTCACTATACGCTTTGAGCCGACTAATGGAGTTCGAGTTAGGGCGTATATTGATTATGGACGACTTAATTTAATTTAGTATTCAAAATATATGCTCCCCAATCCTTGAAAATCTTATAATCGATAGTACGTAAGGATATACACAAGATGTGAAACAATTGTTTGAAGTTGAAAGATTCATATTTTAAGCACAAGCTTATGAGTAAGAACATCCTTTTACTTAAATTACGGCAGATATGTAGTATATCTGTTGGGACTTGGAGAAAAACAGTTCAGAATTAGGTATATATACAGTTGAAACTGGTCTCTGAATTGAATTTCTTATCCAAATAATTAAAAGTTCAGCATTTTAGAAAAAAACTGGACAGTTATTTCGCCCTACTCTAGAACTCCTCAGCAATTCGCACTACCCCATCACAGATCATTCTCAGATTGTCTGACCTACACTAGTTATTCCTCACAAGAAATAAGGGAGAGCCTTGAAGTAAGGTCAATTATTTACTTAATGTTAGGAAGCCGACCATAAAAAAACCATGAACACATGCTTCATTTATTCATAGCCAACATTAAGTTAGTCGTAGTATTTGATTGTCTAATAAAACAATAAACTAACTTCTTAGAATATGAAGCAAGCTTATGAGGATCCAAACTCCACGAGAGCATCAATTTCCTCAAGAATGCAGGGAACGGCTGGTTGCTAAGCACTAACTAGCGTAAAACCTAGGATAAGCAAGTTTTCTTACCAACCATCTGTACAATCACAAATATTAATTGTAACTCGATCTAAACTTCACGATTTTCGGTATTTATTGATAAAAGACATCTAAGTCAATAAATTATCCAGGTTTTGTTGATTACTTGCAAACATACAAAGAAATGTAAAAGACTCACCGACATAGTGTATAAAAGATCTGTGCATATGTTGATTTACCAGTACGTATACCCATTAAAATTTCCTCCGGGCTATCTGGTTTTACATAATCAAAATTCATTTTATGTAGATCTTTAGTACATAACCATAAGAAGATGACACGAACTTTTTCTAATTCATCAGTAATATTACGTGCATATATTAATTGCCAAATTAACTGATTAAAATTATCCTGTTGTTGTTGTGAAATTGAAACAGCATGTTCATCAATTCGTCGAAACACCTGTTATAGATATTAGATGAACAATAAACAAAAATATAAGCTGTCTAAATTGTACGCCTAAAAATAATATGTGATGACTTCAGAGCAGTATAAACATTTTACACTTATGTTGCTATGGTAAAGTACCAAAAATCAACATACTTCAAACGATTGATAAGGAGCAGCTGACATTTCAGTTGTAGTTGGAATCTCTTGTGGTCTTGGTTTATCCTCTAGCGTATCCATTGATAAAGGACTTGGAGCAAATTCTTTCGGAGGAACGCGCTGAATAGGACCTGAACTCCAATTGGCTGTACTTTGATCAGGTTTATAAAAGTGATTGGATGATGGTTGATTAGGTCGACCAGATGTGGAAGTAACTTGATCATATTGTTGTTGCTTATAATATGGCAGGCTACTAGAGTTTGATGAACCAGGAGGTGAAACATAACCTACGTTTGCTAGAAAAATAAAGATAAAACATTTTTATAAATATGACTATGTTTTTCTAGGCGATTGATAAATAACGAGTCTGTTGAAACTTCTGAATCGTCATTTTATGTCGAATGTGTATCTATTGCCACAAATTCCAACTTTAGTTGAGCAATGAAGTCTATCAACTTCATATATTAACGCGTGTTAGTAAAACATCTGTGGTCCAAGAAAAAAAAGACATGGAGAAAAACTAGAGCTAGAGATATAGAGAAAGGTAGGGAGTAAATGCATCTGTATAACTGTGATCAATTTTGAATCATATCAGGCAAACGTCTCAGCATTGCTCACATAGTTATTCCATGATAGGTAAATATTACTTTAAAGAAACTAAAGATGAAATACTAGTAACCTATGAATGTTCTCCTCTACCAAAGGTCACGTTACACATGTCACAGAATAATACAGAGCTGACTTTGAGGAGTATACTAAATCTGTTGCGTTTTCGCAGGTGGTTCATTTTGCGTCCTCCACATGCGAAAAGTTGACAAAAGTAAAGCAAACTTTATGAATGAGTGCTTAGATTTTATCAGGTACTAAACACAATAAGGTAATTGAGAAAAATATACTTGTCGTCTGCTACAAACAATTTGGTAATGCGATTACAAGTAGATAAAATATCACGTACACTATCCTTAGTCCATAAAATTTATGAATTATGTTTACACAGATCAACATTTCATTACAACTTGTTTTACATGAAGGCAAGATATATTACATAAGGAATAAGGTGTTCTAATTGTAGTACACAATCATATTTAACTAGCAGATGAATGTACTAAGAACAAAGAAAATTATTTACAATTATATATAAATATATAACTATACATGACGAATAATAAATTGAAACAAAAATATACACATCAAAACAAATGAATGCACACAGTGGATACAACATAAAGCAGAATAGAAGTGACTATACTTCAGACAACAAGCGCACTATACACTTTGCCCAATACAACAAGCTAATGCAGTTATCTGATATAAAAAAACACCAATTATGGACAAAGTAAATATTATAATTTTTGCTTTATTTAAAAAATTAAAGAAGTATGAGACTGGAATGAGTGTAATGTAAAAGCTATTTCCGGTAAACCCTAGTTCACTTTTAACTTATTCCTGCTTAAACCAAAATTGCACATCGAGGTAGACTGTAGTGAAGCAACTCATTCGATAAAGATTCACTGCCGTACTAGTCATTTTGAATAAGATGTTATGCTTAATGTCAGTAAAGTTTACTCGGTGGTGTCAACATACAAGAGCTATGCATCGAAGGGCCCTATGATCAAAAACCTACTGCCTATATATGTTTTCTACATCCATAGATCAGCCATAATGTATCACAAAGAAGACTGCTGCCTCATCCTTTGGTTGGCGGATGAATATCTCGCCTACACTAGTTATCTAAGTTGGTAATAGTGAAACGAACTTTCATAATTCGTACCGAGATTTCATGAAACTTGTGAGTAAACTGATTAACTCACTTAACTACTTTATTCTCTATTATCCCCATAAGATTTACAGAAAGTCTAATTTTGTAAGATTAAAACTTACAATGTTTAGCACATTAGGTAGACTAATTGTAACAATAATAACAGCGATGTAACATACATCTCAGAGAATTTCTAGAAGCTTGGTATTAAGGTCACTCTGCAGCCAATAGACATATCGAGACTATCAACTCGATTTATAAGTGTACACAAAAAGAGTTAACTGAACGATATAATCGTCAAAAATAAGCAGGCAAGTGAAGTTAGAAAAACCTCGGAAGAAAAAAAGTCCATCAGAGCAGGATTACTTGGAGCTCGCAGAATAATCACGCAGATACTTTTAGAAGCGATAGTCACTGATGCCAACTAGAACACCGAAAGGTTCGCAATTAAACCATAAACCTGTAAGAACAGTACACAATCAAAGACATCTACAAATCTTTATAATTTGCTCATTCGCGGAGGTGCGACGGCTGGTTATGTTATTCGGAGCCCCAGATCGACTTAAGTGTAGGTGGAAGCTGAATACCGTAACTGATAATCAGTTTCAAGTACATGAAGGCAGTAGTTATTGACTAGCTGGTATATTAAGTTATCTAGTGTCTACACACGATAAACAATTATGGTTTAGGCAGTAAATTGATCAAAACAGATAATGAAGAAATGCAATCATTCTCTAAGTGTAAATGAGCACAATTTTCATAGGATTATTAAGAGTCCTATGGGAAATAACAGTATTTAGATACATTGTATATTCGAGCAGTAACAAAAAAAGTAGTACAAACTTACTATTACTCCCATTACTGCTCACATAACTAGATGATCCAGGTTCAAAACGGACAGAGTTTTGATATTTGATAGGCGAACTAGTGCTCTGAAATGATGAAAATCATGCAAATAAGCGTCAGATGGAAAAACGGGAAAAAGTAAAAGTCAAAATTCGTCACCGATATCATAATATAATATTCCCCTATAACATTTCGGAGGCCAATCAGATATTATCTTATTGAATAAATGTGAACTTCAGGTAACCTCTACCCCATAACTCTAACCTAGGCAACAATAAATTATTTATTTTGTAAATCATCTATTCTCGTGCGAGTGGAAGCAATCATAGAACTGTTAGATGTAAATAACTCCACTGCTTATTGATTACTATTTTTACCCGGGGTCATTAAAGCTGTTGTTTCATTAATTTATTGATGTTTCATGAAAGTTCGGTCACTATTTGGCACTTAACTGATGGGAATATCTTAGTCCTATATGAAGAAAAGCACTGTCTGAATAGCCTGGATTGTGATACAAGTTTAAATCTAACAAGGAATATTAGCTCCCTCAATATTGAAGTTATGCGTTGCTAATGAGTACAAACTAATGTGAGATCCAGGTGATATAAAATATCCTGCAGACTACCTCTAACTACTTAACATCAATGTAGTGTTGTTGCGTATTATTTAAGCGAAGCATCTAGTCATCTTAGATCCTCATGTCATATTAGCATCTATTCCAAACCAAAATAGAAAGCAACAAATATTTAGCTGATAATAACAGTATAATTGAGTAACTTTTGGTGAAGACGATGTAATTATTAGCATAGAAATATAACCTTGTTGAACTTGAGGACAATAACATAATATGCATAGTCAATTAAACACCAAGAGATTTATGGCATTAAAAATAAACAACAAGAGAATGTGTAAAAGAGAAAAAACAGAACCGTTCCATGTATGCGCTCAAATATGTAGTTAAGGATGAACTCAAAAACGAATTCAAGCACAGAATTTTATCATAAAACCCAACTGGAGAAGACACACACGTTCTGTAAACACAAAATATTTAAAAAAAAAAACGGGATGGTGTATACTAAAAAACAATGTGATAAAAGGTGATTAAACGTAAAGCGATTTTATAATTTTATGTTTTGTTGGTAAGGATTCGAATGAAGTACCTGTAACCTGTATTTCGCTACCACTTATGTTAGCACAAAATTATATTTTACTTCCAAACATTCATGTAAGTGAGTGAAGCATAGACATTTTACGTTAGGTAGTTGAAGGAAACCATCATTAAACTCGGAACGTATGTCATATGATAGTTGGTGATCGTTAGTAAGGTGCATCTGTTCCAAACGACATCTGAAATATGTATAATCTCAGAAGGTGGTATTTAGTGATCATCTAGTTGAAATGCCACTGGGAGGATCGATTTCTAGAAAAGCAATGCACTACGAAATGAAAACTAGTTGGAGCTAACTCATCAGCTTAAATATTGAGTACTTTTCGAGAAGTCTGGATGCTTTGGGTTTGATCCCTCCCCACCAGTAATGTCGTAGAAGCCATACACTACGACAAAACAGCTATCATTGCTTTCTAGTACTCTATAGTTGTTTAACATCAGTCAGTTAGTGAGGTTAAACTTTAAATATCCCCACTCACCCTCATATTAAAAAGTAGAAGGTGAATGAAGATAAACAAAGCAACTTGTGGAAACAGAAGTGAAACAATTTAAGTGTTCATATGATATTCATTAAACATACTAAAACATATGTAGTACAGATAATACGAAGTTCTTTTTTGGAAAAGAAAATTAGTTACAATTACAATTATAAAACTTTTCACCACTGATTAACAACTACCTATCAAGTAAATAAACTAAGTATAAGAAATGACTGAAAGGTAGGGAGATAAATGTAACGCAAAAGGGGTCACGTGTAAAACGATTTGCACTTCATAAAGTAAAAGTTATAACCTTTCTTTCTATTCAATAAAAAATCACGTGTAAATAATTTTTTATTATAAACAATCTAATTTACGAGTAAAAACTGCAAACAGTTATCATATCAAAATGATGATACGTAGTTACTCAGCTAATTAACATGTCCAAGTAAAAAACAGAGGTAATAATACTTGATTACATGAATTTGTGAGACTATTCACTATTCGTTCTGTAATACAGGATGCATACAACTGATAACGATGTGGTATAAACAGTCAATAATAAATAAAATAAAGCCAAAAATAATTCAGAGTTACCTCAAGTTCCCATATCGCGTTAGCACGCCGAGAAAAAAGTGACAACATGAATACCAAAATACAGTTCAACATAAGGGAATGAAAAAGTATGTATAGAAAAATAACCAAATTAAAGTTCTAGAAAGAGATTGATGAAGAGTGAATGCACCTGAATCAATATGATCAATTTTAAACAATGTCTTCAGCTTATGATTACAATTATCACAAAAAATACAACAAGGTGGTCTGAATTTAGAAATATACAGTACAAACCATCAATCGACGACTTCACAATCTTGATGCATTTTCATTTCGTCACACCAACTTTCTTTACATCATACTCTTGCATATTCAACCATCATGCATCATGGTAGACGGTGCTAATTCATATGTAACATGTCCTAACCACCTCCTCCAGTCGATGAACGCTCACAAACTTCATCAACTAATTTGGACTATCTGCATCACCATAGCTTACTCGATTGTCCATGATATGTGAGTGGTGTATCGAACGTATGATCTATGCTTTTTTAGCAAATGCCATTTCATGGTTAATATTTTAAAGTTATAGGTTAATATGTGGAAGACTGATGGAGGGTACACTCGTCCCTTTGTTTGTTAGATGGATATTTCATCTGCGCCACAAGCTGAAACGAGATTTCATTAAGATCGATGGAATTCAGATTTATCATTTAAGAAAAAAGCATAGTTAGAAAAAGAAAAGAGGAGAACTTTTACCATTTGCAGTTAAATATCAACTTACTATATTATTGTTAATATTATTACCACAGCTAATACTAATATTGCTTATTTAGGAATATTTGTTGAGAAAAGATGTTAGAGACACAACTCAGTTGTATAGACAAACTTTTAAAACGAAACATGTATGTACATGGACAGGCATTTAATTGCATTAGGGAGATAAAACTTCAGCTGTCAACTGATTGTGATTGAATGTGAAATATATAAAGAGGAAAGAAGAGAGCAATCTTTTCCCTAACCACAGACTTGATTATTTCGTAGAAATAAAATTCAGAAATGTGTAAAAGGTAACCCTTCTAAACTTACCGTCGTAAATTTTTGCTGCATTCCATTTCCAACGTGATTTTGTCCAACAATTGATGGAGAATAAAGAGGTTGGTTTTTCAATGGATTAGTTGTTGATGAATCTATACGAGAAACAAAGAAGTCATGTATTTATTACATGGAAAGTGAAAATACTTCAATGTACCATTAGTCATAAAAAAGTAAAACAATTTTGGGTGATATGACACATAACCACCTACAGCTGAATATATTACTTTTTATATTCCTGCTGGAACTAGGTTGTACTAGTTAGTACTCGTTAGGAAAGCGTACCTTTAATATTCAGAGGATCGGTCCCCCTAGTAAGATCCGGACAGAAGTGACTTGGCTTCACAGTTTAAGACGTTATTTGTGTCACGAATTATATGTAGGATTTAAATGTTTACACAATTGATTACTGACTGATGATCAATGTCATGTTTATATAGTTCTTAGAGTTAATTTGATTCTAGTCAACCTGATTTGCAATACTCTTTCATGGATACCAGCTTTCCATTCTATATTTTCAACGTTTATTCTTGTTTACTATATATTACTACTAACATTATTTTGACTTTCATATTATTCATTTTGTTAATTTCATATCGTCGGTGTTGATGTGATATGGTTAATTGGATCAATGAGAACTGATAATTGACTATATGGTGATTATGACTGATTGAGTGACAGTTTAGTTTGTTATTCTGGGTTACAATATAAAACTTGTAAACATGAGTAGGTATTAATATCTCTGACTTCAGATCAATTATATGAACTACTTCGAACATGTATTTAGTAATCAAAGGTGTTTTTCATCTACGTTTATTGAACCGATTAACTTTATTTGCTTCCCAGTCACTTCTGGTACATATTACGCTATCCTAAGGAAGGAAGTCATACACAGGTTTTAACAAGACAACTTTTTGCAACCAAGGAACATCGAACAGCTGATCCAACGGTAGTGTACAATAAATGTTACTCGGGTATGTAAATTTCCTTCAAAACAAAACAATCTTCGTATACACTGCAGCTTAATAAATGTTTATTTGTCGATCTGGATTGCAATAATTCAAAATGTTAGTGATAATATTGATATTACAATGAAATAACAACTTTTTACTAATATTTCTATTCAAAGAATAATTAACTGAATATTTGGTATGTTTAGTATTCTGCTTTAAATGTATGGATGATGAGGAAAAACTATCTTTGTCTAATAGTTTCTAACACTATCAATACTGTACAAATATTTATCTACTTTTCTTTTATGCTATGTAACTCTCTTACAAAGTGCAAATTATCAAATTAACCTATAAACTGAACTTTATACGTGTGAACTAGTGATTTACCCGGTCGCCTAAACAGAAAGATGTAGACAGGGATTCGAAACTGCGACTTATTCATTGAAACCCAAATACTTTAGCTACTAAGACATGACTTTATGTAATGTAAAAAAAAAGTTACTCACTTCTGAATTTTTAGTAAAGGCATAAAAGTAGATTTTTCGATTCTAATTAGCTCCTTTATATGCAATACTTACATCAATTAGTTTTACATAAAATACTATTAGGCTATGTGTAGCGAATGATACACTGTAATCACTGGAAAACAGATAACGAAACTGACGTGAATTATCAAATGGACTTGTTTATTAAGGGACAACATACCAACCAAAATAGGTTTTGTATTCCCGTAAAATGACATTCACATACAAAATATTAGATACGAAAATCAAAATAAGATGTTTTTTAATAAGGAAATGGTTGGAGAACATGAATTTTATAGATCACTCAGTTTCAGTGGAATTAAAACTTGAATAAAAGACCTATATCGTTTTTCTATCATATCAGACGAAGATTAAATTATGAATGGGTTATTCAGTGAATTTACAATCATGAGTTGAACTCAGTAAAAAAAAATGAAAACTAGAGGGCACTAGCAAAACTATTATATCTTAGAGTGGGACACCAAAGCAGTGTGCATCCGTAATCTTATCAAGCAATGAACCTATAGTTAATTAAAATCCTCCACAACACCATCATATATCTAAAAGATTTACAGAACTGTAAGCTTAATTGATGAAACTAGTCAAAACATCCAGTGATTTGTTGAGAGCGGCTATTCGAATAAAACGTTTGCTAAAAATACGATAAAATGATCAACGTTTCAGTTAGAATAGACTACAGAGGATGACAAATGTAATCATAATTCATAGTAACATAAAGAATTATGATTTACACTATCCAGTATATCACAGTAAAACATTTCAACTCGATATGATAATTTCAATATCCCCTACTATATAGATGTAGAATTATCGGACGTGAGAGGCGTTTCATCAAAGTACAGAAGAAAACTATACAAATTTATGTATTCATATTTACACATGGACCATTTTACAAGGAAATTAGAAAACGATAAAAAGCAACAGGTGACGAAACCAATAACAACATTATGCAGTATTGCACACAAAAATACCGTGAACATTTAATGAAGAAAGAAAGGCAATTTCTCCTACCTTATTTATATATGACAAGTAGGATTAACAATAAAGAGATAAATATCATTCGGATATCAATTAATGTACAATGATCAATGCCGCAAACAGAAGTGACATACAAAATCAGTACGTCACAGCAACTATTGCAACTACTACTAAATGGCAGTATTGCAAAGTGAAACGATAATCAACCAGATCATAATTCAAATGACCTGTGAACATATTTGGCTAACAAATTTATATTAAAGGAGAACAAAATAATACCTACACCTTCAGCGAATGTCGAAGTTTGCAAATAAACGTACAGAAGATTGAGTATCTACACTGAAATATTTGCTAATTAATGCTCCTCCCCCCCCCCTTCAACTAAATTTTCGTTCTAAAATAGGTTGATTTGTTACAAATAATTCGAATATCTAGGAATTTCGATGTATACAGGAAGTTCTTTTTAGAAAAAGCTTCTTACGCGTGTTAAAACGAAAAGGACACATAAACAAAGAATATTATTTCCAATAAATTATCATAAGGGTACATATTTTGATTATTCTCATTTAGTTACATGCCTCAAAATAAGTTACATTATCTTTAATCAAACATATGGGAAGATGGAATGAATTGAAATGGCTTAGTAGAGATTAGCTTTCTTAATTTGTTGTATGTACAAGTTATAAATTAGTCCCACTTAGGCACTAATCAAAACCAGGAAGCATTGGACAATTGTTTCGTTCTAGAAAAGGATTCTTAAACTGTTCAACCACAACCGCATCATGGACCGACTCCACGACCTTGCAGTGAACGCCTGAACATCATCAGCACTACTGGTTTGGTATTCAACTGTAATACAGATTTGATCAGTAGGCATTAAATATCTTACTCGGACTTTCTGGACCTTACTCGTTAAGATAATTTTGCTGAACTTCGAGAGACTCTTGGAGTAGGTCACTAAGTAAGCTAACGATTATAGTTAAGTTAGAGAAATAAATTGTGTCCCATTTCACTAATAGTGAAGCAAAGAAATCGCAAAGAATTCTTACATAATGTATAAACAAATCACATGGTTCAATAGTTAACTTACACTGGGGATGATTTTGCATGGTGGCTGGATTATCATCAGATAAATATAAAAGATTTCCCAAAGCTTGGTCAATATTATTAAAGTCATGTTGTTTTCTCATTTTTAAATAAATGCTATTTTGAAGTTAAAATAATCTCCCCTCTGATAAAACTACAACTGCCACAAATGATAAAAACCCAAAGAAGTTAGAAATTTATGCGTGTCAAGTTAACCTTGACGATTGATTTCTAACTGGTGGGCTGAATTTATTAGGTTAAATATTCTAACCAATCACGTAACAATTTTAAACACTATAATAACAGCATCGACAATTGCCGGATAATAGTGTGGATTGAATTTTATTTCGTTGGTTCTCATCAGCTGTATTGTGACTGTCATTTCTGTTTACTTAGGCCATTATATATATATATATATATATATATATATATATATATATATATATATATATATATGAATGTACGTCTAAGGTCATTTAATGATGGATACTAAATATTTAAATGTGATGCAAGTGTAATTATGTACGCGGATTTCATTTTATGAATAACAAAATACTAGGTTAAGAATCCGAACGAAAAATGCGATAACCATTTGGTGTTACTCTAAACTTCCGATGAGACATATCAATAAACAAGGTGTACAATGTCCACATTTATTCAAATAATTATAAATTCCATTAGGCCTAATGAACCATAACAAGGAGTTGTAGATATAAGCATAATTAAGTATAACGAAGCGGCACTAACATCATTGCTCGGACTACAATAGGGTTTGAACTTGAGAAACAGGGGCAGATTTTCTTTACGCTATGTTCATTCAGTTAGTTATAATTAAAGAATAAAAAGGTTGGACAAATATACATCAACCAAGATTGCCACATTATTTAGCTACACTCCTACTAACTAACAAGCAATCCCACAAGCAACTTGTTGGTATAATAATTTATTCTAGATTGTTTATCAAAAAATGAGAAAATTCTTTATTCATGGTAAATACACAAGTGAATAATCATAGAGCAATACCAATCCTTGTTACTAATACATCTGTCATATGTGACCTGTGATTGGTTAATGAGATCGCAGACAAACAAGTGTTGTATTGCAAATGAGAGAATAAACGACTGTAACTTTCCCTTTAACGTGTGATTGAATTCACGGATTTTATTGCGTGGGAGACAACTGTACAATTAGTGTCAACGTACTTTGTTTATTACTTATCTGGGACTCAGTCAGTAATTGGGATGTTGTGTTTGATATTGCTTGTAACAATTTACTGTTATGCGCATCAGTCTATCTCGTTCGCAAAGTTTCCTTCGTCATTTTCGAAACAAATAAATATCATTCCCAACCCCCCACCCCGAATAACATTTTACAACAACTACATATTTCAATCAGCCAGTAGTGTATTGGTTAACAAGAGTCTCAGTATTACTATGGTTGAAACATATATTTACGTTGTGGAGACGTAACTAGTTTTTCTGAAAGCAAATATGAAGATACTCCATACAATGTCTCCAGCCAATGATTACAAATATCACAGAAATATACAGTGCAAACCATCAATCGACGACTTCACAATCTGATGCATTTTCATTTCGTCACACCAACTTTCTTTACATCATACTCTTGCATCTTCAAACATCATGCATCATGGTAGACGGTGTTAATTCATATGTAACATGTCCTAACCACCTCCTCCAGTCGATGAACGCTCACAAATTCATCAACTAATTTGGAATATCTGCATCACCATAGCTTACTCGATTGTCCATGATATGTGAGTGGTGTATCGAACGTATGACCTATGATTTTCAGCAAATGGCATTTCATGGTTAATATTTTAAAGCTATAGGTTAATATGTGGAAGACTGATGGAGGGTACATTCGTCCTTTGTTTGTTAGATGGATGTTTGACCTAGGTCACAAGTGACACAAATTAGCATTACCTAAACGATATTTCTAAATGCGTGTATAAAATCTGTTAAACAACAACCTGCCAGGGTTGATTAGATTTTCGCATCACATGTAGTGAACTACACACTTAACTGCTGTATTGCTAATGATCAATCCAGGATATAATGCAGACTAGTTGTGAAGAACAACTCTGAAAATAATGGAAGAAAAACGTATCACAAACATCCTTGTATTATTGGTTAGAGGGTTCGGAGGACTTTTGCCTTGTTAGCAATTTCACATTCTACGATATCAATACAACTTCCTTACAGAGGGTAAGATGACTAAAATTTCTAGGAATACATTTATAACGAGATCAAATAAAAATGGGGAAAAGAGAGTGTTAACAAACACCAATAGTACTTCTAGGCCAAATGTAAAGTAAGGCATATCTATCAGAATAGAGTAACGTCGGACAAATAAGATTCAATGCACATCGGCAACTACAGACGTGAATTCGATTGGAAAAATGCAAGGTGGGAAATTTGAAGAATGTTACAGAATTTACTAGAAGCGATGAATTCAGATCAATAAATACATCGATTCAGAATCAATCAATTAACCTATGAGAGATAGGTCAGTAAAAATATGAACGATTTGACACAATGTTACATGACTTACAAAAAATGGCAATCACTAGCAAAGTTCTGATTGGGATATTTCCAGATGTTTAGATTGGTCAGGCTAGGAAATAGCGTAATATACGTCGAGTGGCATGAAAATATTTACAATGGGTTAAGCTAGCAAGTTCAAATTGATTGTCCACTTACAACTTATACTGTCTACTAGTATAAATAACAAAATGAATAAAATACCACAGATAGTGCAGTAATGATGGAATTTATTCAATTATTAGTCAGGTTACGCATATCCCGGTAGTTGATATTCAGAACTAAAACCAATCAGTCTCTGTTGCTAAATGTGCATCCTGAGAGGATTAATTTAGTGTAGTGTTATGTCGCAAACTTTTTAAATATTTAGTATACAGCTAACAGTAGAACACAATATGTCCCTATTTGGAAGTGATTAGCCTAATGCACTTGTAACTCAGTGTTAACTATTCCCACTGAAACTCGAACTTAGTATCTAGGAAAAGATGTTTTTCGAAATGTTGTCAAAACTAGGATTAAACATAATAGTCGCATAAGAAAATAAATGTTTTATGCCTAGTATCTGGTATGAACCTTAGGACGTAATCACAGGACAGTACACTATGAGATCGAAGCAATAAGCATACAGTAGCCCTAACAGTATGCCACAGAATTTAACCTACTAATGGTAAAAATTTTAGTAAGATAACTTTAGGAACGAAGGTAACACTTACAACATTAAACGAAAAAGGAAACTTACGCAAACCTACGAATATGTACACATACACATAAATATGTATGTAAATATTCAAAATTCCACATGCTTAGAATAAAACCATCGACCAAAGCATGTAGTAGGAAAGTTACGTTGTAATGCATGTTTTATATAGTTACGTTTAAAACATACTATTAATGGAGATAAAAAGTGTTCCAACCATACTTAGCGAATACTAGCTTTTCTTTTTGTTACAAAAAAATCAGTTTGCAACCAAATGTTATGTAGAGAGGTGTTTTTCTCATGAAGAAAAATCGGCATGAAACTATATTTCAGCTGACAAAAGCTACAAGAATGACTAGGATTGTCAAAATAGGTATGGATGTGATTTGTTGTATGTATTTATGATCGATTTAAATCGATTGGGAACTGCTGAGAAGCCAGGGAACACTGGGTAGTTATTTGGTTCAAATATATCACTCCTTAGTGAAGTGCACCAACGAGTTTAAGGTTTCCTGGTAAGAGATTAACCATTGACATCACTGTACGTGTCCACTGGCACTTCAATCATATTGTGATGTGAAGCGATGATCATTTAATGACTTTAGTGATAACTGTCTAACACTTGCCTCAGTTAAACTCTACTAATCACGAATTCGCAATGCAGCGTATATTTGATTATAAGGGTTTAATAGAGATGGATTCTGTAAATAATTTGCTGTTCATATTCGTTGCAGATGTAAATGGTAGAACGCAATCGATTTAATTAAGTATAAGAATTCAGGGGAGTAATAGTTAAATATGGCTGTCAGCATTATGCGCAACGCAGGGGGTAGGGGTCAGAAAAGGTCGACCATAAAATGCACATCTCACCTTACTCCACGGATTTCATCTCCGGCAGAAAGGCACTAACAAGTACAAAGCTACAACAATGAAAGCCTCTCTCAAAAAGGCCGTGTGTGACCGGCCTCAAGAGTTGTCCATTGGGTATTGCACTAACGCTCCCCCGTCTATCAGACCAATCCTAACCCAATTTACATTTCAGGTACATCAAGAAGAACCCTTCCACAGTGTAGGCAACTGGGAAGAGATAACCGCCGTCATACCTCTAACAACATACAAGACCACCGTCATTTTATTCAAACTCCTGCTTCTATTCCTAATAATTATCCAATTCCTACCTCAAACCCAAATCTCTATTTTCAAATTCCTCCTGTGTAGTCAGTGTCAACGATTCTAGCCCATGAAGTAATGTTTCGAGTCTACTAAGACCATGCTCCAAACTTCACATTCGTGCATTCAATTTACGAGCCCTATGTAAGAGGGCAGCAAGCCTCTCTGGCTAAGACATTAGAATCCTGTGCCATTGATGTATGTTTTGTCTCCGAAACATGCATACAGGATCCTAACATGGTTATTCACTTGACATCACCTAGTTAGAATGAAGAACCTGGCGATTTAGCAGCGACTTCTCGTGGGTTATCTGGTGTAGGTATTGCGTTAAGTATGAGGGCAGAGAAGCTGCTTCTTGAATGGATCCCTGTCGACAGTCGCCTGTGTGCCGTCCGATTAAATGGTCCGGTAAGAGCTCAGAAGGATAGAGACACATGCCGTCATCTTTTCATCGTTTCTGTATACGCTCTTACTGACTGCAGCCCGGGTGAAGTGAAGGATGAATTTTACAAAAAACTTTCTAAACTTCTTCATAGGGCCGAACACTCAGATTTGATAATCATGGCTGGTGATTTTAACGCTCAAGTAGGTAGCTTGAATTAGTATAAAAGACATTTGGGTGGATGCTTTCGTGTTTTAGCTCACAGAATGAATAACGGCGGCCGTCTGCTACAACTATGCTCAGACAATCGTGTATTTTTAGCAAACATGAACTTTAAGCATAAGGAGCGACATCGTCTAACATGGTGACCTCCGGGCCCTACTCAACGGTGGAGTCAAATAGACCATATAGCCATCAGTCACCGTTGGAGAGGCTCGATATAAGATTGTCAATCCTTCTATAGCACATGTTTAGATTCTGATCACGCCCCAATACGAACACGTATTTGCTTGCATCTTACTGGACGAAGAAAAACTACTTCACAAAAACCAATTAGAATTCAGTTCAGCAACGAGACAGTCAATATTAAATTCCAGGAACAACTGAAGAATCATTTAAGGAAAGTATAGAGATGCAACCCAATTACATACTGTTTGGCAATATATTTAAACACCTGTGGCATCTACAGTGACATCTATCAACGACTTAAATCAACACGTCAACAAAAATCAGTGGACATTGATAGATTCTGCTGAATTGATAGACTCTGGAAAACTTATCCTATCAGGCTCTGAACACGATGAGGAGCGAAGAGTAATCAGGTACAAACTGATAAAAAGTCTGTTAAACGACCGTGAGCAGTGGTGAGTAACGAAAGTAAAGGAGATGGAAAAGGCAGTGGCGTTAAATAACACTCGACAACTTTTCATGTTAATAATCGAAACCAGAGTTACAAAATCAAGCGTTAGTGAAGCAATCTCTGAAAGAGATTGAACGCTTATCCGCTCTCAGTCTAGAGGTTTAGAACAATGGGCTGAACACTTCAAGAAGCAGTTCAGTTGGCCTTCAGCTGCTCTAGAACTTCCCACTACTTTAAGACAGCCTCAATGGAAAGTCGAATTAGGTCTCTCGACTACTGTCGAAGTCGAAAATGTTATAGCTAATCTAAGGCAAAGCAGAGCAGTAGGTCTGGATGGATTACCTCCTGAGGTCTTTGTGAATGGTGATCCTACTTCGATTATTAGGCTGACAGATATTTTGACTAAGCTATGGGGACTTGACATAATTCCGTCTGACTAGTGTCGATCGTTTATCGTCCCAGAATATAAGAAAGGATCAAAGTCGTCTTGCGATAACAATAAAGGAATTAGTTTGACTAACATAGTGTCTAAAATACTAGCTTCTATAATTATCAGACGTTTAACTAAAACTCATGGTCTACAAATACGAAAAAACTAGACTGGTTTCAGATCTGGTCGCGGTTGTATTGACCAGATATTCACTATTTATCAGGTTTTAGAACACAGACATACTTTTCACCGCCCGACAATCGGGGTTTTTCTTGACTTGGAGGAGGTTATAGGACAGTGTCTTTCATTGAAAAGTGTACCCCGGAAGTACATAAATCTCATTAAGGCTCTTTACTAAAACAGTATGAGTCGTGTCAGAGCTTATGGCACACTGTCATCCGAGCTCGCAATCTCAAGTGGTGTCCCTGAAATCTGACTACTGTCTCCATTTTAATTTAATTTCAATTGGCGATTAACTGCTGAAAATTACGCTTTTATCGTCTGACTTTTCGAGAATTGATCTCTTACCAGGAGATTCACTTATTGACTGAGAATATGCTGATGATATAGTCCTGTTTGGCGAAGAGGCTGATAAGATGAAGAATCTTTTAACAGCAATAAGCTCCAATGCAACCATGTTTAAAATGTGTTTCTCCTCCCCCCCCACACCCCCTTTAAATGCAGACTATTGCACCATGACTGGTCATCGACAACACCTGACCTAAAGATAGGAAGTAAAGTAGTTGAGCACGTCAACCATTTCACTTATCTTGGAAGTCTGATTAGCCCCAATGGCTTGGTCTCTGACAAAATCTCAGTACGATTTCAAAAAGCTAGTTTGGCTTTTGCTAACTTACGTCACCTATGGCCTGGACGAGATATTCAGTCTCTCAACGAAGGAAAAAGCGTGAAGCGCAACAGTTCGCTCAGTCTTACTGAATGGGTGTGGGACGGGACCATTAAGGGTACATAACACTCAAAGGTTGTTAATTTTGGACTATTGATGTCTTTGAAATATCGCTCGCATCAACTGAGATCACCGAGTAAGTAATAACGATGTTAGACGACGAGTGTCAGGTAAGTGATGAGGTTGTGAATCTTCATCAACTGAGATGATTGGGACATGTTTTGCGTATGCTCAACCATCGTCTGCTTCGACGCGCGATGTTGGCTGATATAGGAGTAGGATGGGAGAGAGTTACAGGCGACCAAAACATGGCATCAGTTCATGGAGTCACTGACTGCTAGTTTGAGTCATGTCGGTAGCTGCAGACTGCCTGGATGGGGTCCTCGCAAATACCGTAACCAGTGGCTAGAAACACTGAGTGATATGATTTAGAATCGGTCACAATGGCGCAGATGTATCCGCTCATTGTCCTCCCTTAAATCGTGGGCTTTAAATTATTCTATAACTTTCTTTCCACGCTTCCTGAACCATATTCTATAAGTTCCCATTACTTGTTACTATTATTATTATTATTGAAGCAACTTTTACTAATGCGGTGTTACGGAGGTTCGGCAACTTGAACCGGTGCACACATGTGCCAGGTCCTATGTTGATCATGAAGCATATATAATTAGGTTCTAAATGTTTGACATACTTTTATGGAATGGAAATAGTAGTACGAAATGTAAAGTAATTCGTATGATAACTTTCAGCATCCATCTAATTCGAAAAATATTTGCAATTCAGAACCAAATGGAAACTTTTTATTCAATGAACAGTATCAAGAAAAAAATGCCAAGACAAGAAAAAGAATTTGACGATTGGATATTGAAAATTCAGATCGAAAACAGAACGAATGGAACAATTTAGGAAAGTTTAAAAAATGTTCAAGATCCAAAGAAAAAATGTATGTAGTATCAGGTATATAATTCAGACGAGTACCAACTATTATGCAAACTAAGTCAAAGCAGAGGGTATCATGCCGACTGCTGCAATATAGAGAATCAAGTGATAAATTCCTAACAGATAAAAGGATCAAACTTCGAATAGTTAATTTCAAACATGAACATATAAACTTCAATTTAGATGTATCGAATTTAACAAAAAACAACTTCAATACAATAGATGTAAGGAATTAGCAACTAAGCTGGTTCTTTATAGTAATCGTACTACTTAAAATGATAGGTAGTAGAATGATACAAATACAAAACAGAAGACTACGTAATAACAACGATTTTCCTTTTGAATTTTCCGTACTTAACATAGATAAGAAACCGATTATATTAAGAGGATTAGAAAGCGTTAAGATGAATATCCTACTAATTGTGATCAATATAATGCATATACGTCAATAAGGTTGACGAGTTCCAAACAAGACAAAGCAAGTTTTCAGGATTTCATTGCTAGGTATAAAACGACTGTAATAAAAGTTAATTAATCATTGAATGAAATAAAACTAATAAAATTTGTATAAAAGAGTTTTGAGCCACACTGTTTTTATGAAGGTTAATTGGAATGCCAAGCTCCCTGGACTATACAGAAGATTTCAATCGGTGACATAATGATGGAAAGTTGTGTAGTGTTATGAAATGAATAATCCAGTGCGCTTCAGGGAAGCAACACGGTCCAGTATTTCATCATCACCTACAGACGTACACAGTGCTGACCAGTGTATATTAAACATATTGTGCTAAATCTATTATATCCGCTAAGAGTCATAATTTAACGAAATAGTAATGGGTTTGAACCACTATCTACGTGTTCCTAATAGTATTGTACAAAATGCACGACGAAAAAATTGGATACATATACCTTAATTTTATTACTCAGTTGCCTATTATCCATGGTACACAATGCCGACAAATCATGCAGTTCGATGTGCTACTACTGAAGACAAAAGAGACAAAATGAGATTGTCAACTTGACTAAGGTAGTTAGGTAACACCAATTTAGCTTGTAAATTTAATGCTTACTACACAACGGGTACTCCACCTTTGGTTGTAGGTCGACTAAATGGAAACAATCAAAATGACAACCTATATTATGTATCTAATAATCCGAATCTTGCATAAAAATGTAAATCCTCGAACTGAGATAGTTGTGAAGTTAGAGATTTGACTGCAAAGTCGACCTAAATAATCTGTAATAATGAAAAGTATAGAAACATAAATCATGGCACAATCGATCCATCAAAGTAATAAAATACTTTGTCAACCTGTTAACAATTACTCGTAAGGGATTGTTAAAAGCGTAAATTATTAATTACGAAATAAAAGTTGCTGCATGTATTGTCTAGTAATTTCTAAGTCATTGTTAGACAGGTTAATTTTTACTATGCTGATGAACAAAATCTAGAAAGATCACGAAAAATAACTAAATACTGAGGCATGAAAAATTTGTATCTCAATGAAAATATTTTGTTTGTACAGACTATGCTGATACATTGTTAGTGAACAATAGGCGCACTATAAAGAGTAAGAGAATATAACTAGGATAAAATGACTTTAATAAACAAAAACAATGGAGCTACGAGATATATCCTAGTCAGAAAATACCAAGCGTATCAGCCAAACGAGTTAAGCACTTCAACAACGTATAATACGAAGTAGTACGCCGAAAATGTGCTGCATATAGGTTCTACGAAAGCTTTAAAAATCCCATTTGAAAGATCATGATTTTAGGTTTTGCAAAAATACACTTCTTTTAGCAACGGTTTTCTTTTAACAACTGCTTTGTGTTTTAACGTATTAGTTTGTTCGATGATGTCAATAATTAAAAGTAAACTATATATACAGAGATTTAAGGTAGTTTTATATTCTGTAGAGGTAGAAAAAGCTACATCACCAGAGAACAGAAGATATTTCATTACAGCATGTCAGTCAATAATGATCGACGTTTTTCTCACGTTAAGCTGCCAATTTCTACCTTGTATAAACAGAACGATCTAATAAGCTAGGTAAAATAAATGGTGTACGTATTAAGGTGGTTATGGAATCGCCACATCACCGATCCAGTTGTACACCTGTAACTACAGTAAAAGTGGGTCTGAAAAATTCAAGTGTGGTCCACCACTGAGGGTGCTTATTTGTATTTGGTGATAGGAAAATGTAAACTTTCAAAAAGGGCTACTCCAGGTGTTGAGAACTGGTGGTAAGAGACCAGATATGAATGCGTTTACATTATTATTCAGCTTCAGTACACGAATTGTTTAGTTAGCTTTACTTTGGATAATAATGATGCATTTATGGTTACATCATTGAGTGCAAAATAGTATTATTACTGAAGCTCATTGAATGATCTAACTAAAAACATATGGAATCATAACACCATTTTCAACTGTTGTATGACTGAACGATCTCTTAGTAACAAGTTAGTTAGTAAAGCATAATGTTCAAAGTCAATTAAGAGAGAGCCAATGGATTAAGTAAATATTTCCAAGAAAATTGCAACTCTATACTATAAATGCTTGACACATCCGAAATGTTAACCTTTTGTTCAGGATTCGCAAAGGTTACCAAACAATTAATCATGCTGAAATTATGGCTACCATATATAACGTTAAACCAGTCACTGAAGAGAGAATTTTACTAAGAAAATTTTTTTCTCATGACCTTTACAATATATATATATATATATAATAACAAGGAATCATAGAATGTGCAGGAAACTACTTCAAAGCACCACAACATTGGGTAAATTTCAATTTGATTTGCTAGATCAAGTAAGTAGGTGATTTCATCTATATGTTTGGGCAATACCGAGCATTCAATGGAGTAGGAAATGTGAACCATGTAATGCCAGATTAATGCTGACAAACACCATATTAGGAAGAAACAACTCTACAATGTAAGCTAACGTAATAGTTTATATGTATGCATAATATTCTTTAATTTCATATAATTTGGCATAAAGGACGAATATCATTCTAATTGGATAATCGCTGAGAATCACATAGCAATACCTCTAAAGAGTTACATATACTAACATGATAAATTGGAAGTAACTACAAGAACACATATTCATACAGGCAGAGCAAGAAAGTGCACTAATCAACATGAAGGACTTTAAATAATCAGTAATAATTGAATATAAATTTATAACGTATGATAAAAGGAAGTCACTTCGTTATGAAAAAATTACTTATACGTATTTACTTACTAATAAGTAGTATAAAATAATATTCAAAATGTGTTTTCCAAACGTACAGTTGCACTCATTTTTAAGCTTAATCGTAATTGTTATTATGAACAACAATATATTAAGAATAAGAATGTATTCATGATTATGGTGACAATATTAGGAAATATTTTATTACCTAATAATAACCAATGTTGATGGGGAAATTTTAAAACAACTTAACAAAATTGCAGTTTACAACAATGTGACTATGTATATTAATATGAAGTGCCTCTTATTGAGGTAGTAAATGGAAGAAATGAATATCAAAAAGCATTCACAATAAATTGATACGTATTTTAGCATAAAAGGGAAGTACTCAGAGATATTTCAAATCATAAACAGAATGATTTACATACAATGGGAATGTATATAACTAATAACCTAGTTAAACTTATTTATGATGATTACGATGGAGATTCGTTTATAAGGGGCTATAGATTCTTTGAGCTAAGCCACCTGACTGTGAAGCTTCTACCATTGTTCTGAAAAAAATCATCAGCACGGACTCAAAAATTACATTTACTATTAAGTTGAGTAATTTAGGTGCTAAACAATACATCACCACTTGGATTTACATCCAGAAGTCCTGTTAGCGACAGAATACACGTAATTGACTTAAAGTCTCACACTATTATTTGTAGTTTTACTGAAAATATTAAATTACACAAGGTAGGCAAAACGAAACTATGAAGACTGAAACGTAACACTTAAAAGTTATTGTTTTAACTAATAAGTTAGTCTGTTAACAGAACTGTTGACAAAATATATTATCAGTCAAGACAGAAATATACAATATCTTCGGGAAAATAAAACATTCATGAAAAAGGCTATAAAAGCAATGAGTAAAAGTGTGAATAACTATAAAATAAGTTTAAAATATATTTTACCTGAAGTAATTGAGTTATAACCATATAATCCTTCTGAATTACTCTCGATACGAGTATTCTTTAATGAAGAATCCTTTTTTAATTAATACAAGAAAATAAAATTAAAATAATGACAACGATAATTTATGGAAATCTATTATAAACTGCATCATTAATATTGCGATTCAGAAACCAATTACATACCCTTATATTCAGAGATTTAAAGAGCGACGGATAAGCGTTTAAAACTTTCAAACACCAGCCAGAAGGTCGAATATTCAAACTCTATTTCACGTACTCCAGTTTTAATAGAAAGTAATGGTGATCCTTACGCTGATACTAAGGTTCACAGTCAAGTAGATTAATGTAAACTTCATTAATAGGTTATTAACAATAATAATGAAGATATTGAGATCTACTGTGTGCAGACTAAGTATATCAATCGATGACAGAACTGAAGGTTTTAGATTATATATATATATATATATATATATATATATATATATATATATATATATATATAACATTTAATGGATGCGTGATGCAATCTCAGCACTCATCAAATTTTATGGTTGAGAATAACTGCAATATTCTCAGTGTCCAATGAAAGCGTCAGGTGAAGCAACTTCAGTTATTTTTCTATACAACTTAGTGGATGAGTACTAATTAGCAGTATAGTTTCCACCAAGGATTTCGTTTTAAGTATTGACAACTGTTTGCTATGAATATGTTAGTGCGGAAAAGTAAGAAATGCCAGGAGGTAAATATGAATAAAATAAAATGTAAAACTTGAAATTAAGACTTTAATGAAGAACTACACTTTAATATGTAGCAATCACCAACTAAATGGCTAGGAAAATAACTGAAGTATCTGGACTCAATGAATATAATGAACGTTTCACATAACCTAAACCAATATTATCTCGTGTTCTTTATACGAAAAAACATAATTCTTAATCACTACTAAATAGAATATAAAGCAATAACATCAGTAAGTTCACCATGATTTCAAAATGTTTGGTCAGAAAAATGGAATTTTCTAGACGACTTTTTCGCATAATAAATGTCATATACGTTTAAAAAAAACAGCATCCCGAATATAAAAAAGAATGTTGAATAAGTTAATGTCAACTTCGAGAATGGAATTTGATATCTTGTAATTATAGTTATTCTAAGCACATTATTACAGGCGATAGTAATAAACATAACGAGGCTAAATAATTTATTTTTATCATTTTTTTTAATTGAGTAAATACTGTTCAGTATTTGTAACAATAATAAGAATGGTTAGCTTATGTCATAATTTATGACTTTGGTATTTGACTCTGTATAGTGCCTTATTCTTGTCACGATGCTGTATATACAGTTAATTTTTATGACCATTTAGTAAGTTCTCCGAGTTGTACTTTGTACATTACAGATTGATACCAGATAATATTTAATTTGGGTAGCTTCTGGGGGTGTTGGATATATATCGGTTCCTAGAATAAGTTCAATAACTGAGATTACCGAGAATTGTGTTCAAACTTAAATCACTGATTTTTACGTGTTGTCCTACAAATCTAAGAGTTAAAACTCTGCTATAGAAAACTTCATTGAATACCTAATAGAATTATACTGAGATACGTCACAAGAATACATCTCTCGCTTATTCACTATTTATGAGAAAATATCAATAAAGATAAACAATGTATAACAATTAACTAAATGGAAGAGCGAAATAATAATGTACAAAGCAATAGTACTTGTTGGTATATAAAGCTATTCGACAAATTAATGCATCATGACAACTGAAATGAACTTTTATTAATATCAATTAGCTGTATAAAATAGTACAACTGTACCATCAGGATGAGTGATTAGCGATTACAGCACTCACATGAATCTTACAGAATTGAACCTAGCTCCATTTAACTCATTTTGAGAAGTAGAGTAGAACGACTAGAATTCACATTACATGGGGCTAATAAATTAATGAATTACATTAATTGATCATAGAGATTAAGTGTAGCGTATGATTAAAGTTACTTTTTGAACTAAACAATTTGGAAGCCTGAACATTTCCATATGTTTCGTAATAAAAGTGTACAAATACATGTTTTGATTTCAGCTACTGATGAAACTAGTTTTAGATGAAAGAGTATTTTAATCAAAGTTCCCAGTCAATTTACATTGGCATGATTATCACAAACAGTTGCAAATAACTTTAGCCACTTGAATTGAAAACGAAAGTGTAAACTACACCATTATAATTAGTACTCACAAAATGAAGGGGAAAGCGAGGGAAAATATTATATACAACACAATGAATAACAGTTACGATGTAGATAACTTCGGTTTAAAAACGGTAATAAGACGAAAAGACAGAAGTTGAAACAATAGCCTTATTTAAGTTGGATTGCGACTGGCAAGCGGAATCTAGGATGCTTGTTTAGTCTTATTTAGGATTCATCGGCTGGATGAACCTGGATCCGAATGTTGATGTTCACATTAGGATTTGAGCTCAGTTCGTTTCATGCTAAACGCCGTCACAATAGCCGTTAATGAAAGATGTATACAACGTGTACCAGTAGTTTTGTTTCCTCACTTAAATGTCCAACCAAATTTTCAGAAGATAAACCCAAAAAAGTTACAAAATACATGATTCAAGCTACACACCCACACGTACAAGTAAAGAAAATTATGGTTGAATATTATTTTGGCATAGACTACTATAACGATTTACTGACCATGTTTATCACTAAAACTATGAAACAAACTTTGTCCCTGAGATTTTTTGTTATCTTGCCAGAATTTATTAGAAAATTTAGTCATTATTTTTATTTTTATGCCTTACCGAATGAAATCACAATCGATATATCAAAAGATATTCGATGAATTAATATGTTTACTGCAAATATATTTTATTTGTAAAACCGAATTTAACTGAAAGCCGTTATGTGATACCTGAAGGACATCAGCATTGGAAGTGATTACATAGTAAGAAATAAATGCAAAACACATCTATACTTCAATTCAGACAGAATATCATTTCACATAGATAATAATCATGTGATGATAGTCGAATTTCTTCAATAAATATTTATTTCTGCATAAATAGGTACATTTGTCAGTATATATGTGTGTATGTGTAATCGTACATATACGTGAAGAAAATGATGAATACATCTATGCAATTAAAGCGCTAGTTAAATATGATACAGGCGACGTAATCCAGTTACTTATTGTATACGAAAAGGACAAAACCAAATAACGCCCATTATTATGTAGTCTGTGGGTAGGTGTGCACGTATGTATGTGTGAAACATAGAAATGAAATAAAGGAAAACAGACGCAGAAACATGACTGATGAATTAGACTTGTTTTACAATAAAAAAAAAACAGGTTAGATGTTAAGTATTAAATTTCATGCGTAACTTCTAATAACATAATGTAGACTATGGTTAAGCGTAAAGATTTTCAGTGTTCATTGTGTCGAATCGTGGTTCTGGGAGCATTGATATAGATTAAGGGAGATTGCGGAGGCAATATGGGGAAACTAAGTGGCAAGGGTAGAAGGCATTAATTCTATATATATATATATATATATATATATATATATATATATATATATATATATATATATATATAAGATTTCAGTAAAGATTTCATTTCAGGTGATAACTTTTACTACATTAATGTTTTTATTAGACACTTCAGGTAGCGTTACGCTGGACAAATTCATGGTAGACAAGTGAGGATAATCTCAGATAATTAAAATGAGATAAACTGGGTGACCATTAAAAACGTTGCGGACAACCACAGCTAGATTACACAATGAAAATATCAAGGATTCATAAAACTGTAAATACTTAGGAAATAGATTGACCCGTATACATGAAATAATGAAATCAAATTTCCTATGCTAATAATATATACTTATGGCTTAACGGTTACGTACACAAGATTTTAAACTTTTAAGTTGTAGGCAGTAACCTAAATCCACATGTTAAAGCCTAGGTAAACAGATGGTATCACTAGTTCACAAAAGATCTTTGTGACGCACAACTGAATACATAAACTTACATTCAGAAAGCGTCACATTCCAGTTCTGGAGAAATGCCTGAAAAGTGAGGAGTTACTGAAGGCAAATTTAATTGTTCTTAAAACCACACATCATTTATTGATAATAAGTCAATGTCCCAACTTTCTAAAAGAAAAACCAAGGCATGCTACATAACAAATATATTACTATCATAACTTCCAAGTAGCTACGACTACTAACAATTAACAGTTGTTAATACTATGCAGTGTGGTAGCCTACACTCAATAAAGATGAATAATCAACATCAAATTACGTAAAAAATCTGATGATTCAACAAATGTGGGTGTTAATAATTAAGTCAGATAGGTGATGAATTAATGAATGAGACAAATAAATGACGCCCGTAATAAATTTGTAATTTAACCCACAAATACACTTAGTAATACATGTAATTTGTAACAAATACCTAGACATAGATGAATTTTTCAATAGTATGTTTAGTCCAAAACTATCTTGAAATCAACAAAATATATCAGGTACATTTCTTCAATGTAAGTTCCATTGTGTTAAAACCTCATTCCATAATATCACATGTACATCAAACGACCATAGTAGAAAATCATTGCCAAGCCGCAATACTTGATAGGAACACATTGTCTGGGAACTTCAACCTCCTCCTCAGTCTACCATCACGAAGAGAATGAAGAAAGTTCTGAAAAGTTTGGTGACACGAACCTGAACACTTTTCCGTGCTTCGTCTCATAACCATTGATATGTTTTTCAATTCGTAATCTCTTGTTAAACATAAATAAATTAGATATTGTAGTTTAGGAACTAGGAATAGCTTCAAATGTACAAACCTTTGATATTGATTTAGTTATACGTGGTTAACTGCATTAAATTGTTTTCTCGCTAGATGATATACAGGTTGATCTCTTAACCCCTTGAAGGTGAACTTTAATCCAAGCTATTCAAAAAAGCTATTAACTGCTAGGGAACGTGCTGGGATGGCTCCCAGAAAACTCAACAAAGCCTCCAGATCCGTTGAAGAAGCCGAAGACATTCCATCCAATCAGTGATCGACAGAACCTTCCAGAATCTTGACGTGGCACGTTCTGATTGGGTAACAGTTGAGACTTCTTAATTAGGATTGGATGAATTATAACATTGATTTTTGTTGTTTAGAAAACTATAAATACACGAATATTTTGTACATAACTTACTCTCCCTCTTACTGGGATAAAGTTCCTGTCTACTAGTTTTCTGTCTTCTGATTTGCGACCAGGAGGGTTCAAGCGTTCGGGTGCTAAGATAATCCGCGACCAGTCAAGCATCAAGTACAAGACTTAACAGAACGAATAGTACAACTTAATGCAATCTCAGATTGAGACGAAACACAAATAGTTCTTTGTTTGCTATCAGGCATAAGTGTCAAAGTGAGGAACTGAATGGAGTTAGTAAAAAACTCAATATTTATTTAGTATTTTGAAAATGGATCAAGTTTGTAATGAAGCCCCTCGTAAAATACATGCGAGCATAATTGTAGCATCAGCATACATAATAGAATTCATTAAGCCAACACCAATTTTCGCCTCAAATATAACGTTAGTTTGGTGAATCCCTTCGTCCATAAAAGTAAATAATAATAGTGAGGACAAGAGAACACCTTAAGAGACACTACCACGAACGTACACACAGACAAAAACACTTCAGTTGATGTCAATTATGCCCAGTTATGGAGTATCATACATAGGGGTTGCAGATCAACGACCAGGCTATTCAAACTGTGATTGGTTAATGAGAGCATAGACAGATAGGTGACGTATTTCGATTGAGTCCTTTTTATGTGTGAATGATTTAACTGGATCTGTTGTGTACGACAGCTGTGTAACTAATGCGAACATATTATTGTATATTCTTTATGTGATTCTCAACCAATAGTCGGGATATTGTCTAACGTAAAGTGGATCAATGTACTTGGTCATACGTACCAATCTACCCATGTCGCATAGACCTCCGGCCCGGCAGGTTTTCGCGCGTACTGGAAAGTATCCATTGGAATAAAGCCATCCACCAGATCATACTTTACAACACTATTGCAACAATGGAATTGTGAGAGATTGAATTTAAGACTTTATAAATATAGACCCCACAGAGAATCAGATGATGAAGACCTTCATGTATTAATCGTTTCACCACCAAAATTACTATTACATATTAGGAAAGTCAACTGAGTATGCAGTTGTCGAACTATATATTCCATCTGATTACTAATATGTTATGCAGATAGCGAATAATAACAGAGGTTATAGATGACAGACGATAATTTCTGGAGCCTGAGTAACATCACAATTTAGGAATGAAAGCTATTGTAATAATATCTATGTTAATAAATTTATTATTTCTTAAAGTATTTTGAAGTTATACTATTTGAGCTGAGTTAAATAAAAAGTTTGCTATCATAAAATAGAAAATACCACTGTGTTATAAAATAACTTTTCTAAAACGTATCATTATTTAATCTAGGATTAAAATATAATACTTGGCATATCTAGACTAAATCCGATCAAAACTCAATCCATTAATACTATAGTGCTAGTAAAATGAATTAAATAACAATACGAAAATATGATTCCCGGTCACCGGTGCTAATAAACAAAGTAGTAAATATAATTATTCATAATATCACCATAAAGAAATCATATAAACGTAAATATCATTAATATGATTGATACATAAACATGAATTCCGCACACAAAAAATAAAAAGATTATTTCACATAATTTTACGAGGATATTACTTCATGTAAGATGGATACTTTGTAAATAATAGAAGAGTGGAAAGTTTTTAATGGATAAACATGTTTTAAGAAATAAGGAAAGCACACATTAAGTTTTACTAATGGGATGTGATAAGAACTAAGGGGTAAGTAAATAGGACAATAACTATTACTCAACAATCACTTAATGAAAATATCTAGGTCCTACAGAAAGTCAGACTGAAGACCAAATAGCTCAGTAGTGATACAACAGACTGTGAAACTGAATGATCTAGATTCGAATTCAATAGGGAATACCAATCCTCCCGGGATTATCAGTGCATTTTCGTGAAGGGTGTCAATTAACACGGAACCTAGGTTATAAACTCTATTTTATGTGACTACAACCGTCAATCTGGACATTTATCGTGGGCGCTGTAATGTTTATATGACTGTAGAAGGTAAGATTTAAAAAGTATCAGTGAGAGCAGTTATGTTTTATACTTGTTAAATCAGGCACCACCGTTTTGAGGATGTTTGTAGATTCCGTATTCAATCGTTGGCTCTGAGGGATAGTTTATATTCAATAATAAAACGACACTAGTTATGCCTAAAGTCTGTCAATGCGCCTTGGAACGTTGACGATAATTCACTTATTGTAGCCATCTTATGATATTGGTTTCGATGACATGGATGTGCTTTTACATCGCGCTGGAGTGAGTAGGAATAGTGAATTTCGTCAGTTTGAGACCATGGTATGTGAGAATGAACAGGTAAATTGCTACTTTATGATGGGGCTCAATGGTTTAAAGTATAGCTCATAATAAAACCCAATGGCGATCCTACAGAAGTTTCATATTACACTGTTCAAAGAATTGAGGACTCTAATAACTAAAAGAAGTCTTTCTTGATTTGTTTTTGATTGAACCGTATCTTCTATTATATACTATTCTTGTAGATATATTACTGTCTATCCCTTTGGTTGTATTTACTTTCACCTCTATAGTTCTCCAACATCATCGCTTTATTTTGTATGGTGTATACTTCATTTTCGGTGTTAGATAATATGTCAGAAACTACGTGTATTAAATAACCAAGTAATAAACAATTGAATTTCAAGTGAAAAAAAGTTACTTTATATACAGGGGAGATGGAGAGTAAACAGATGTCGTATATTCAACTAGCAGTTGAATAAATTAACAACTACCTTGTTTACATATTCTTTTACCAGTTATTTACAAATAAAAAATAATTAAGCTTAAATGTAAATATGAATTGAAATTTATGCACTCAGATAATCAATTTAATTTTTAACAAACTATAAATAAAAGGTTAATTTAATTTTGAACAATTTAGGCTTCTCACTGGAATTTTTTGAAGAAATGGGAAGAATACTTTTGTACTTTACAATTATCCCTGTAGTCAGTTAGGTAATTTTGTAACAAGAAATTGAGTATCTACTCCAATAGATAACATAATAAATACTCCGCTCTGATTTACCATATATAAATGTGAAACGTGA
This sequence comes from Schistosoma japonicum, assembly GCA_025215515.1. NCBI lineage: Eukaryota > Metazoa > Platyhelminthes > Trematoda > Strigeidida > Schistosomatidae > Schistosoma > Schistosoma japonicum. The sequence goes on along the minus strand of CM046064.1, from coordinate 30,915,455 downwards.
ATTTTAAATATAGCAGACATACATCAGTAACTGGTGTTTGGCAATAGGTATCTCCGAAATATTGATCATGTCGGTTGGAACCGTCGAGGAAGTAATGGTAAATTTAGAAGTAGGATACTACGGAAATCAGTTGATAAGGCTGTGAATCATCGCCGACTGTAGTGGTTGGGGCATATTTTACGTATGCCTAATCACCACCAGCATCGACGCACTATGGTGACTGCGCGTAGGAGTAGAATGGAAGAAAGCTAAGGGGCGGTAAAACGAGGACATTGTATCAGTTCATTAAGCCGTTAACTGTTGGAATCAGACGTATTGGTGGGTGGGAACAACTTGATTGAATTTCTCCTAGTTGTCGTAATCAATGATTGGAGACTAGGTGACATGGTTAGAAATTAGTGGCAATAGAGTAAATGCATTTACTTCATGTATCCTCATAAATCCTGAGCTTTAAAATTATTCTATATCATTTTTTCTACGAATTAATACTTTCTTCTAGAATTTATATCTAGTCTATTTTATAACCGCTGATATTACTATATTCATTTCATCTACTTTGTTAAGCTTTGATGATGTGATATGACAACATGGACCGATGGATAAATGTGACAAGTTAGGAGTTGTTCATAATTGACTGACATGATAAAAGCTATATTTTTAAACTGTAAAAACATAACAGCTGAAAAACATACAATATAACTCGATTTTAAATTAAATAAACAAATCCAAAGTAGATCATATACCTTATTTTATACCTGACAATTAAAAATATGAACATACGAACTACCTACTGGGTTGTAACTTTGAAAAAGATTGAACGGTTATTTTTATTCACTACATCACTGAATACTTAATGTACAGGTCTAGTGATATCAGCATTATAAAGTTACTTTAAATGTTTTATTCTATATGCTACTTTTATTGCTATTACATATAGAAATACAGTTTAGTTCAGACAATTGAGGACAAAACATAAAAAATAGTACATTTTCCATTAAAGGTACATCCAAAAAAATGTCAATGTTAGATAAATAGACAGCAAATGTCAAAAGTTCTTTATTCATATCGCTTTTTCTATCTTTGATAAATAAAATTGCAGTATAATCGCTTCATAAATATATAAGGGGTTGATGCAAACAACAATAGTAGTAGGTGATGCAATATCAAGTTGACACAAAATTGTGTTCACATGCGAAATAAGTTGTGTAACATTATGTGTAGATGTATTGTATGAAACATATTTATTTAGAGCACGAAAAAATTATCTTAGAGTGAAATTTGTGGCATAAATGTATACTATGGCTTTGGATATGAGGCATGTTGCTAACCTATTCAAATGTACTGAGTCGAGAAATCCTAATTCCAGTCCGAGTGAACTTCACTTGATTTTATATAATATGGTATTATATCATGAGTCAGAACTGAAAAATAATGATAGTTGTTTTGTTAATAGTAAACTGAGTTGCGCAAATGAGAAATTTGAAGAGATGTGGACTTATCCATAGTGATGTCAGGTAATTGAAGGTAGCTAACGCGACATCTTCATGTAAGTTGGTATTCATCAGTAAGGTGTATCTTCAATCTTGAGGAGACCGATGCATCATGTGGGATTAAAACAAGTATGACTAGACTTCATAGCCTGTAGGTGTTAACACTAAGTTACCCGAGCATTACAAACTGCGAACTTGAGTGACTAGGATAAGAACCCCACGAGGATCATCAATTCCCTAAACATTTCAGACACATTTTACTGATAAAGCACAGTTAGTACGAAATGTAGGTAGAGAGTTTCTTACCGACTAATTTAAACTAACCAAGATGGTGTGCACGATTTTAAATCACTCAGATTAATGACCACAATATAGCCTCTTCGACTAAATTAGATCAGAATTAAGGCTTAAATAAATGTGAAATTGGTTGCCACTCAATAATTAATCAGTATCTAATTCCACCCATTGTTATTCACTTGAATAACATGAGAGTGTGGTTTATTTCTAAGATGTTTAGTAATAAATAGAAAATTGTTAAGTAAGCTCATTAATAAGGCAATGAAATAAATTTTACTAATCATTGGTCATCGTTCTATTCACAGTAACTAGTAGCAATATTCTTTAATAGATACAATATCCCTTAGTTCATACGACATAAATAAAACGAGATAAAAATGCAATCAATCGGCGCATAAACTGATTATTTAATATTAAGTAGTCAATCAGTAAGTCATTTGTATAATTTATGATTGGCACATACAAATCCTTGAGAAAACAAATCCTAACGTGTTTTAATTTTGATAGCAAAGAGGATTTGATAAAAAAAAATGAGAAAGATAGATATATTTTTTATCCATCTCATACATCAACTGCGAAAATCATGATAGACTTTTTTTGTTAATAGAAACTAAACAGTGAAGGACATTTCCGGATACACGCGCAAGAGGTGCGATGCACTAGAAAAACTTACAAACTTGAATTTATACAATCAATCAGTCATGTAAAACGTAGAACCTGGTGCATATGTGCGTAAGTGCCTACATATCGGTCTATTAGCACAAAATGAATACAAACGTAGTAATCGTGGCGACATCACTGGTGATAAAAAAGAAGATTGGATATAGAAAATATGAGACGAGAAAAAAAATTTGTAGAGGGATATAAAGTAATCTAAGACTAAGGGATTAAGGGAAAATAAAGTGTGAATACACCTGTGAGATTACAACGACTCTGAGTCATGCCATGTCACCCAACATCAACTATTAGTTACAACAATTGCACCGACCCAACCAAACTAGTCTGCACCTACCACCATGGTTCAGACCAATGGTCAATGACCTCAACAACAAAAGCGTTCACCTGAACTAAAAAATTCCATCATTTGAATAAATTAACAAGCAACTAGAGACTGCAGTATACTGCTTAAATAACAACAACCTGAGGCAGATGATGACAAACAAAGATGAAGGAAAGTTATTTACGTCTAATCACTCGGATAAACATCTTTCATAAGACACCGATCAGCTAGTAATGGAATTAGTGTAGTATACATTTCAATCATCTTTACTTATATCAATCAGTCATGAACAACGTAGAACCCGATGCGTACGCGCATGGGTCCGAATTGCCATACCACGTTAATACAACGAAATCAGATTTACAAAATTAACACAATATAATTCAACAGGAAGGAATGAAAAAAAACGGTTTAGTGATTCATATACATCTGAACTAAATGTCCTTATCTCTGAAGTGTTGTTAATCAATAACCAAGTATGAGCTCATGATCCAACAGTGAACAAAACATTTAGTATGCGAGAACTGATGATACAACCTGGCTGCCCAGACTGAAGCAGCTGAAGTAAGGTCAGAGAATTACAACTTCAGGTTAAATAGTTGAGATTTAAATGGTCTAGAAATTAGGTTGAGTGACAGCTTCATTACTAATTGAGGGATTAAAACACATCAGATTTCATATGAAAAAAGAAAATCATAAGTTAAAAAAATATGACTGGTAGTATTCGATTACTGAAGTATATTAACTAGTGAGTACTAAGCCGAAATGATTGAATCACCTGGTTTTTAATTGATAGGTCACAAAATCGAACTCAACTTCAACTAATTAATTTTGGCTAAACAAGTGATATTGCCACTCATTACACAACTAAAAAATGGTACAAAGCTGAATAAACTAATGTGGATTTGGTACGTAAGTAAATAAGGCTAACAATATAAACAATTGTAAAATAATTGTAATGGAAAAATAGGTACAAAACACAAGCAAGAAAATATGAAAACATACTTGTTTCATTTTGATATTCGAAAAATCTTGACTTAAATTCGACAATTGATCATTGGATGATCCAATTGGTGGTGAAAGAGCAGAAGTATAATATTTGTGATCGCGATCATTATTCATTGTTAGGTGGCTGTTTTTAGATGGTATATATCCATATGGTAGGTGTTTACTAGTATTATCATCTTTGTTATTTAACGAATAATTATTTAAACGATTAAAAGCTGGCTGGAAGTTTGGTTTAAAAAGATAGAAAAAGAAGTGAAATAAAAATTTCGAAAAATGTCAACTCAATATTAGTACATTAATGAAATGCAAAATAATAAATAGGAGTACTATAGGAGGGGAAATCAACGGAATATCGATGTGAACCGAAGATCACTGGATTTTTATTATTAACTCACTTGCTAGGTAGATTCGTGTACACTTAACTTTGAGCCATAGTCTAAATATTAAGTCTGATTATTCTACCGACTGAACAAAATCAAATCCAGTGGATTATACTTCAAACGTTAGACTTAGTAGCTGAAATTAGAACGCTTTATTGCCCCAATAATACAAAATGGAACATCTCTTAAAAATATGAAACTGGAACATAAATGATCTTTAACATCCAACAAAGAATATCGATGATCAGTAAAGTTGACTCATATTGATAAGCTTAACTACAATTCTTCATCCTAACCTTATACGTAAGTATAATATTAACACATAGTTAGTATGTAATATTGATATGTGTCATAACCTTTATATGGCTTACCCGTACCTGAGTGTTTTGTTAGTCAACTGTACCCGATGATCACTAAGATTATAAAATTATAACAAACGGAACAAACATTCATTACAATTTATCCTGTAAATTGAACAACTAAAATTATAATTCATTACAATAAAATAAATGAAATTATGAAACAAATGTAATCACTTTAAAATATACTTCACTTGTTTTTTTTTTACATAGTTTGGAAACTTTCATCATCATGATATGTGTACTTAAGGTGAGTAAATAGTGCGAACTATAAACACTTGTATCTGTGATATATAATTATATAAATTAAACTGTTATGATAGAGATGAATTCTAGTGAAGAAGTACTGATAAAATTAAGTGACCTAAAGAGTTTGGTCGTTTAATCTAAATGCATCAGCCTTAAGCTGGTTATTTGCACTCATAATATAGATTTTTTATTAAAATTTTGTTTCTGACTAGTGTTTTATAATGGTAAGTATCTATTTTGTTTTAATATATTTTTATGATCATCTGAATATTAACAGCAGCACGATGTAAGGTACGTTTTGAAGTACCATCACAAGTGTGCCATTAAAACATTAATAGCTTCATAATTGTGAATAAAGTAACATATTATTCGTAAGGAATTGTAATTTTTGTTTGTTGATATTCGAGACAGAATTTCGATCAACCTCAATTAGGCGTACATGCATTTTAAGAGAAAGCCTTCATATTGAATATAGTTATTAGTTTTAATAATATTCCCTGTATTATAGTTATCGATCGAATCCTAAAAGAATGTTTCTTCCTATTTAAGATTCATTAGATATATGAACTTGTGAAGTAATAATATTTTAGATTCCGACACGGAACTTTTAAAACTGTTTTATTTCTATTAATTAACAAAAGACAGAAACTTACTTAATATAAAAAAACCCTGGTAATCATAAACACTAGATCATAATAGGTTTGTAACCTCTGGTTGTTGATATTCAAAATGCACATATATCAACAAACACTGGTCGATTACAATAATGAATATTAGCAATTGAAGGATTCGTAACGTTTATAAATAAATTTAATACATGCTGAGCATGTTACTGGTTCACTAAACTTAGTAGCTCTGTGGGTAATGGATTAGTGTTTGGAGAGTAAAGCAAAAAGTTACTACTGAAAGTAAATCTAACTAACTAGTCGTAAACAGAAAGAAATATGCGTTATGGATTCCACTGCTAGGCACATAGCTACTATTATAAAATTTATTATTTGATATATATACCACGTATTCGTGCAAACAGTACTGTTAGAAGATAGAATAAATAAAACTTTGAACCTATAATTATTGATAGACAACTATTGAGAGCATTGAATCACCATAATGTATGAAACACTACATTTATCTAAATCGAAATATGTGAATTACGAGAGGAGGAGTAAGCAAAATAAAGAAAATGCTACTTTCTGTTTCAGTACAACAATTAAATCAAACAAACCATTCGATGAAATGTTGAAGTAATCGAAAAAGGTGAACGTAAATAAAATATAGAAAACTAAATTAAGAAAACATATGGGTAGAAATACAACTAAAATGAAAGGTTAAACAAGGTTGATTTAGAAAAATAAACCAATACTACAAAAAAACCCATAAGTTTATGGTGAGAGAAGAGGGAACAACTAAATAAAAACTTAGGATAAATATATGAAATTTCATCGTTGCAAGCAGCCTACTTGTCCACTGAAGATGCCTGCTATATCCTAGTGTTGATGTTCACTCCTGGATTTAAACGCAGAAATACTGTCATCGATTGGTAGGTAGTTAATCACTTATATATATATATATATATATATATATATAGAGGGTGAACTGCTGATGAGTATACTCGCCGTTTGACTGAGAGATGGACACCTCGCCTACGCCACAAGTAGTGACGTAGGATGGGAAACGCTGAGCGAGAATGCTAAATTCGTGCAGAGATTTCGTTATATAGCAACCCATCAGAGCTGATCAGGTTTCCAATATGAGTGGAGCGGCTATTGCGCTCAAATGTTTCGCTCCCTGTCTTTAGCTCAGGTATTAATAAATGCCCGTTCTGAAGCAACCTTTTGCATTTGGAAGAAGAAACGCATATCGAATATGCTTGTACTATTGCGCATTGTTATAAACAGACTTTGTGTATCGCCAGTATCCCCATCATGGGACTCAATATTAAGAGGAGAGTTTAATGGATCTGCGTCACTGTTGTTTGTGAACCATCTCAGTCAATATTTCCAATCATTGACAAATGAGAGAAAATCAATGACGGAACTCATCAAAGATTCTGGAAATAGGATGAAACAACCGTTCATTACTTTAAAATTTCTGAACTGAAGTCTCGAAATGAAAATCCTTTTCAAATGCTTTCATATTCCCCAAAAACACCAGTGTATAAACACAACATTAGATATTGTCAGTAAATTTATACAAGAAAAAAAATACAGTGTTCAATAATATTTGTATGGTAACAATTGTTACAAGTTCACATGATTCACTTAAAATGTAGGGAAAATAAAGGCAGTAAACAATCTAATGAATGAAATGTCAGGTCACTCAGACTGCAAAATGATTATAACCATAATAAGATAGAATTTAAGTTTAGAATACCAAGATAAATTCTTTTCATAGTGAAAAAAAATTCTGTATAACATGCATAAAATATGCAGTTATCTGTCCATGGTTTAATTATCTTTATGCACAATTCATATCAATCATAAGGAAAATACATTTTTACAGAATACAACAAAGATTCTGGTAAGTGTTACAACAAAAGGTAGGTTTACCATCCATATACACTATAAATGAAAAACTATAATGTAAGGAGAGAGGATTAATGAAGATTTACGTAATAGCTGGGTTGATTGAATGATTTACCTAGGTATGAAATACTAACTTTGTGTACTCAGATTTGAGAACATACTTTGATGATGTCTAAACAAAAGTTGATGGAGTAAGATAAAAACCTGTAGCCAACCAACAGTTGAAGCTTAAGTGCATTAACCTCTAGGTTGACTCCACTAAGAAATTATTAAAACCAAGAAATATTGAAAACATGAAACCGAGCGTGGAAGCAAATTTAAGTATTTAAATGAATGACCGAATCAAACAGTCTACATTTCTCACCATGGTGGGAATTCGCAAAGGTATCCTACAATACCACCAACAATTAAACAGCCTACCATCAACTGTGTACCGGTGAGTTATATTGTTTAATCTAACACAAGTTTGCTACCTTATTATATTGTTGTTATATACTGGGTTTCGCATGTATTCGGATTCGTATCGCTTGAGATTTCGATAACAGGAAAAATGGATCTACGCGTACAGATCAGTAATAAATGACAACACAACGACACACCAACAGAATACCACCCTCATTTTGTCCCGAGTCGAAGAGAAAAGGCAAGGAAAAAAGAACGTTTGGCACTCGAAAATTAAAACTATATATATATATATATATATATATATAATAACTTTGTCAGCAAATAACAAAATTAGCAAACTAGAAGTAACAGTAACTAATCACGTAAGAACAAGGTCGGCGAAGAAAATACGATAGGGGATATCGTTTATTTGTCAACTTAGAAATATTTTAAACAAAGAAATAAGTACTGGGTTTCCTTTCATTATAGCAACTATACAACCCAATATAAATGTAAAATGATGCTATCTCTATATCAACAATTGATGAATAAATACAGGCATTATGACTGAGAACAATGTAAATATCTGATGCAGTGTATTTGATCGCAGTTGTAGCACGTAGAAACAACATATTTAACCATCAGTCGTTCAACTCCTAAACAATTACGGGGATAGCTTTATTTTGTACAGTATTATTTTTTGCTTCCACTTCGCTTGGTGGGTGAAAATGCAGCCTCTAGATGAAGTGGAAATTTAGTTATATGTACTTGATCATAGATATCTTCCGAACATTACTCATGCAAAATGAAAGCACCAAGTGAGCAATCCTCAGGTTCGATAAAGGTGACTGGAAAAAGGTAGTATAGTGGTTAATAAAATTGTGTGTTCATCGGCTGAGGTGGTTAGAACATGTTTTGCATATACTTAACAACCTACAAGGAGTAGGTGAAGAAAATCTAGGAACAGTCAAACCGAAACGTGGTATCAGTCCATGATGTCACTAAATGATACTCGGAGCCTTATTGGTAAGTGCGAACTACTTGGTTTGGGTGCGCTTAATTTATCGAGAACGAGAATTGAAGATGACACAGGACATAACTCAGAATCGATCGCATTTACTGTGTCAACTTTAGGTTCTGCGATTCAGAGTTATCTAAAGCTCTTTTGCCTGCGAATAAATTATCTCTTCTCGGGTTAACTCAATGTCTGAAATTATGTAGCCGCTTATAAAAAAATACTGATACCACTCTGGTATTTGTTATGATGTCATCGCTCTGTGCTAATGCGATATGGCGATTTGGACCGATGTATACATCTGTCATTAGTTACGACTAATTGTTTCCATTTCAATATATTTGTTATTACTTTCGACTTTCATTCTCACTATCGTAATGAATTTTTAGTAAGTTGAATTTAGCACAATCAGTAGATAAGACTAGAGTCTTTTAATTGAAGTGGAAATGAGACTGTCTCTTATAAAAAAAATTTGCCACCAAAAATACAAACGGTCAAATTTACAAAATAAGTAGGTTCCACGGGGATAAAACAATCTCGACGACTATATTTCCTGTGTTCAGTTGATACAACCGCCATTTCAACATCTGCGTTAGTCATTTTAGTAATTACTGTGTTAAAGTAAAGAGTGTAGCAACTTGCGTGGATGCACATTTATATGTTATATTCCTGATGAAAAAAATGTTTATAAAAGGCAATGTAGTGAAATATAGTTCAGCAAAATTAAAGGGAAAAATCGCTAACATTCTGATCACTTAATATAATCGACCTTGACCAATTTGATATATAATTAAAATAAGATACAAATACATATAGTTACTTAGTTAATTACCTGATTTGCATTTTCATATTGTGAATGTGCATATAATTTAGGTAAATTTCCAATTGGTGGTGCATCTAATTCATAATTATACATTTCTCTTAGTGAACCACTTAATAATGGTTCATTAGAAGTTGGATATTTTGTTGCATTTCCATTACGTATACTATTAGCATTACCATTACTAGTTCTTCCAATCGAATGCCGAAATTGTTGAGCCTCTGGAGATGGACCAGCATCTGCACCAGCAACTGTTAGACGAGGTGTACTTTTCCAACCTGATGGATGCTCATAATGTATCAAATATTGACACATATGTGTGTAAGTATCTCCTTCAGCTGGTTCATTCGCATATACTTCAAGTCCATATTCCCCTATATACAAAGTAATAATTAGAAAGATAAAATAATTATTAAGATATAAATGTATTGATTAGCTCACTTAACAGGTACAGATTAGTGTAGTTAAGGTTTCAAGACACGCTCTAAGTGTAATGTCAGGTAGTATTATCCGATTGTCCAAAGTTGTAGGTACAGCGGGATTAAACTTGGAATCTAGTGTTTGAAAGTCGGACGCTTTAACCAATAAGTCACTTCCCTACATATAATGCTCGCTGCGGGATTTAAATACTCCTTACTAATCACCATAGTCTGTGACGTCCACATCGTAGCATAATTGTACTTTTAGCAAACCAAGATTAATATACGACAACCAAAAAGAATGGAACATTATAAAATTTTATAATTGACAACACAGAAACGATAGCATGATAGCACCAACGTAAATGAAAATTTGTTAGGAATTATTGAACCCTCTTCCTCCCCCCCCCGCCAAAAAAAGATATATTTTGAGCACATCCTATTTTGTTATTATTAATCTAAAGAGATTATTTCGTCTGCTGAAATTCTCCATATGGTAGCTCGTTCTTCCTTGCAGCAGCAAAATAAAACTTTCCTTTGTTGGTGTGCATCAATGTCCTTACAGGTGATCAAACACAGGATCTTCAGACTTCGCAGCGAGTGCTTATACATCAGACCACTGAACAGGTATCCGATGATTGACGTCATACACTAATTAAGGTGGGAAACTGCCGCACACTCGATATGGCTGAGACCTGCTGATCGTATCTTCTCACTAAAGCTTCGGAGTTACATGCTGAAGGTAGTTAATAGTGAGCTTATGTTAATTACAATTTGGTGCTGTGTACAATTCAGAATGCAATATCATAAACGTAACTCAACCATGCCTAGTGCGCAGCAGTTATGAAATTCAATTATTTGATACCACTTTAATGGTTTAAGAGCTCACCACGGAATTTGATCCCTGAAGGAAACGGTAATAAGCTGCCGAGAAGCCCCATACTAAGACGAAACAACTGACTAGTGTTTCATGGTTTTTAGTGGTCATCTAACCTAGGTCCATTCGTGATACTAAATCAGAAACGCAATTACTTGAATGAAAAAAATTGATAGGTGTTCAAAAATTTACTGAAATGTTAAAATAATAAAACTAGTTATATTATAAATACCTGTAAATTGGAATTGAAAACTTTATTAAAATGAACAACAAAAGTGTTATTGTGATTCACATAAGGTTGATCAGTTTGACAAATGTTTGTAAAGGTTACAGGTCAAACAAACAGAAAGAAAATGTTTTCTTTTAAATGGGATTGAGGGAGATTCTCCGAACGATCGTAATAACACTGGCAGGTGGAAAAGACACATAGATAGGAATGAGATGACAAATAGTTTCTTTTCTTTGCTCAAGATTGAAGTCACATTATTTTATTTACTTATTAGACGAAAAAATGTATTCGGATCAAATGAATGACTCGTATACATGATATGCCCTCTCATGGTACTATCGGTTAATTTAAAATTATCTATTATCAAATTTATTGGTATGTAATTCAAAATGCACTAAAACATTAACCTCTTTTGCAGAGTACGTGCCACTGCAAGTGCTGTCAAATACAACTAAAGATAACTCGGGGGAAGTCTCTTATCTAAGTTAGGTTCTCTAAGTAGGCTATTTTGTTTCATATGTGATAAATAAATTGATGCTAAAAAGTTAGTGCAATGATGGCCTTTCATTTATGAGTATACTGAAAGTTAAGATAACCATCTTTGAATGGAAGATTAACACACTCTCTTAAGGAAATGGAATGCTCTTGAAGCACTTATTTATAAACCTTTTGTGAAAACCATTCCTGAATAACGTTCTTCAAACAATTTTCGCTTCACTGTCGAGCGAATCGCCGCAACATCATCTGGTTTCCCACGAGAACAACATTCTACTCGGTTATGAGCCACACTTTTATCGTGAAGGCTAGTGACAATACTTTGTTAATCAGACTGAAGCAGGTTTTGCAAAACTTCAACCTTAAGGCTTAATGGTTAAAAGTCCAACGCCTTAATCACTTAGATATAACTGTCTACACGGAAACAAAAAGAGCAGAGTATGAAAGTGAAACTTAATGGTTGAGAACCGACATTCAGGAAATATTATGTTAATATTCAGGAATTATTATAAACCAAGACAGAACAGCTATTGGCTGAGTTCATCCACAAGTTCACTAAGTATGCTTTTTCAGTACTATCGGTTATTTTTCCTTTCATTTAGTGAGCGAGTGCTGGATATTACAGTAAATTCTAATTAAAAATCTTATTTCTTAGAATATTTGTATTTTTCATCGAATGTGTCGTGTGCGACATTGATGTGTTTATAGGAATCAATTGCAAATAACTTCAGTCACTTGAAATGAAATCACTGATAAAAGTTACACCGAAATATGCAGAGTTCACACACTAAATAAATAAGAAAATAATTGAAAGTGTCAAATACAAAATGCCTATTGAGAATTGAAAACGCTATACATAATATTAATCTAACTAATACCCAGTTGAAAATTAGTTGGTTACCATATATCAACACATTCAAAAAAAAATAACCTCAGTTGAAAAAAAACACAGCATACACTGAGGACTGAAAAACCAACAATTAAATTTGTACACATAACTTAGGTCACTAAAATGCTGTAATAATATTATTAGTAACAATATATTCGCAGTTATTCATTGTTTAATTATTTGTTTGTTGCTATTGAAAGTCATCAGAAAACCAAGTTAAGGTCATCATAGAAATGAAAATTGTATAAGTTTTCAATTCATGCAAAAATACAATTATTATTCTCTACAAAAATTCAAAGTGTAGTCCAAAGATAGATAAGAATAATGTTGAAGTGAAGCGAAAATTCAAAACTGAATAGACTGAAATTAGTCACTCCCTTATAGTGACTAAGCGATACACATATATGTGTATGTATGAACGGTTATACACCGTTAGCCGAAAGATACAACACATGAGACAATTGAACTGCACATGTTTAAAACATAAACTATGCAATCACTAAGATGAGATACACAGTAAATCAATACATTAAATAAATAAGATCGATACGTGAGACATACAAAGCCTTCCTGTTCGTAGTGATATTGCTGATTGAATTTCATAGACTAGATCTAAATTAAAATAAAGGTCGACAGCCTAACGCTTACGAACGTTTCATGTAAACATTCTGGTGAAAACAACAAAAAACCGAAGAATTTAAATGTCTGAAGGAGAATGTTGATGGTCAAGGTTATCTATTACGCTCCCAATAATAAATGTACTGTATCCCGGTTTTGCTGATCTCTTTTTTCTGTTCACTGGATACATGAGTAGTGTACATAAGAGTATAATCGTCATCATAGATATCATTCTAAGCTCTAACGTTCACTATACATATGCTTTTCATGAAGTATGTCAGTAACGCCGCACTGACATGATCATAAATGTCTGTTATATACAGCCCTAAACTCCTGAAATGAACTTTCGCTTTAATATGTTGCAATAATCCACTAAATCGAAAAAAGACGCTGCTGATGATACGCATAGACAACCTCAACATAATGAATTTTTTTTTTATGAAAAAAGATAGAAATTTATTATTATTAAGAAACGAAATGGTTTGGAGTAGACTACTACTACTACTACTGTAACTACCATTACTACTGCAGTGAGGTTAAGCAGTAACAAACAACAAATAGCTTAATATTGTTCTTTAATTAATACAAATTGGTCATGATTGGGTATCACTGAAAACCAGGGAGTATTACATAGCTATTTCGTCTTAGTATTAGAGACCCCACTAGCTCTTATATACAAAAATAACAGGGATTGAATTCAAACATCACAAAAATACTTAACTGGAACGGTCATCACATTGGTGATCTGCTTCAAGATTCTTGAAGCTCTATTAAGAAGTGGTGACTGTTGAAAATCGTACATATCAGTTATGGCTATTGGCATTTGACTAATATCACGCTGTTTCACAGACTAACTGAAGTGGAGAGCGTACCGTTGGACGCCGTCCTAGTAGAGGTGGTGGTTAATCGTTAGCCGCGAGACTTGAACATTCTGGATTCGACTGATTTTTGGTGAACTTGTTAGTGTGCTCTACTGAAGAATCATATACTAAGACGAAACAAATGACCAGTGCTCTCTAAGTTTCAATAGTACGCAACTGAGGTTAATCTGTGGTGAATACAAACAATAAATTAAAACCATACTTCATATAGCCATTTTACTATCATTTTAGTGGGGAAAAAGTTAATTCTTATTTCAATAAGAATAATACAAACTAGGTTTTCTTTTATAATAAGTTAATTGAATATAGACAATAGTTGATGAGTCATGATGAGAAAGTAGAAGAGAAATAATTGAAAAAAGAAAGAAAGTAATCATATTAAAACAGAAGAAAATGTTATAAAAGCTAACTAAACTTGGGAAAGAGAAAATTAATTCTTATTTGTTGTCATATAGGAAAATAAAATTGTTGGTATGTTTACATGACTAAGTGAATAATAACTGGTAGAAAGAAAATCAAACATTATGATGAAATAATTACAATTGCATTTAATAAAGATGTGTAGAGAAATTTAGAATGTGCATCTCATCACATTTTACCACCGTATATGTTGAAACAGAGCTGATTGCTGGGTAATGTATTCGGTCCTTCATTAAGATGAATATCTCGCCTACGCCACAAGCGATGAAGGTTAGTAAAATGTTAAGTATGAAAGACTACCTGGTGTACTTGCTTACACCCGTTACCCCTCCCAGAGGAGCATGGGCCACTCACCAGTATTCTCCACTGAACTCTGTTCTGAGCAATCCTTTCTAGCTGTTTTCACTTGCTCTTCATCCTTTTAATGTCTGCTTCTAATTCTCGACGCAGTGTGTTCTTTGGCCTTCCTCTTCTGTTTTGCAACAGGACTCCAAGTTAATGCTTGTCTCGTGATGCAGTCTGATTTCCGCAATGTATATCCTATCCATTTTCAACGTCGTTTCCTGATATCCTCCTCGGCTGGAAGTTGGTTTGTTCTCTCCCATAGTAGGCTGTTGTTGATGGTTACAGGTCAACGGATATTCAGTAGCTTACATAGGCAGTTGTTTATAAATACATGAACCCTTCTGAGGATGTTTGAAGCAGTTCTTCTGTGTATTCACTGTATGCCTTGTTCGGCTGTTGTTGATTTTTGTCTTCTTCTTACTCCTTTCTTGAATTTCGCTCAGGATTTCAGTGGAAATCCATTCCTTATGATGGTGCCCCTTGTAGCCCAGAGCCTCTTGACACGCTGAAGTTAGTGCTTCTTTGATTCCTTTCCAGTTGTCTTCCATAGTAGTTTCTTATTCTTTCAGCAGATCTTGTAAGGCTTGAAACCTGTTGTTGAGACCTATTTTAAATACCTTGAGTTTGTCAGTATCTCGAAGAAAGGCTGTATTGAACAGTTGTAATGCTGTTACTCCAGTTATCCATTGCTTCTTTAGCTTCAGTTTCATTTTGGCAACCACCAGGTGATGATCTGAAGCTATGTCAGCTCCTCTCCTGGTTCTCACATTTTCCATTGATCTTCTGAATTTTTTACTGATCTATATATGATCGATTTGATTCTCTGTAGTATGATCCGGTGAGACCCATGTAACCTTGTGTATGCGTTTGTGGGGGAATGTTGTACCACCTATAACACACCTATAGCACATAGATTTGTAAATCTTTTATCATTCTCATTTCTTTCTCCCAGTCCCTGTTGTCCCATGATATCTTCATATCCGGTGTTGACCATTCCGACTTTGGCGTTTAGGTCCCCACATCAGGATTATTAGATCCTTTGCTGGACACTTCGCTATAATTGATTGCAACCTATCATAAGACTGATCTTTGTCCTCGTCATTGTCGTCGTTGGTGGGTGCATAACAATGGATAATATTCATTGTAATCCCCTTCTTCATTGTCTTGAAAAATGCTTTGATGATCCTGAGTCCATGTGTTTCCCATCCCACAAGTGAATTGCGCGCTTTCTTGGACAGAATCAGAGGAACTCCTTGGGTGTGAGGAGCATTTTTCTCTTCGTGGCTAGAGTATAGTAACATCTCTCCCGTAGTCCATTTTGAGTCCAATGGGTTTCGCTGATTCCGAGCACTGTCAAGTTGTATCTCTTCATTTCTGGAGCTATTTGATTGGTCTTCCCGCGCTCCTACATTGTCCGAACATTCTATGTACCTATACAATTTTTGCTCTGGTTGTTAGAAGAGGCATCGGCCTTACGACTTCCGAAGAATCTCGGCTTTCATCATTCCTTCCCTGGTGACTGGCAGTAACCCTAGAAGAGCTACAAGCGGAGTTACCACTTGATGCAATGGATGAGTAAAGAAGGATTAATGGGCTTTAAGAACTACTTTAGAAAGATTATTTTACTATTTTTATTGGAAACCAGTTGAACGCTTTATTTCTGATATTTTCATATTCCCCTAACCCTAACCTCTCAGTTAACTAATTAATTATCGACATATTCATTTTGCGTTTATGAAGTAAAAGTAATTATTAATCTATCCGCTAGCCCGTCTTTCTATTATTAATGTCATTATTTTGCGTTGATGTTATTATTCTAATTGGGCTGCTGTGTTTCGGGTTTGTGCATATATCTTTTGTATAAAATTACTAAAAATAATGATGATCGTCTCTTCTAGATTAGTTGGTTCAACATCATGTGTTCTTCCCATTCCAGCTTGGAGTTAGGTAATATCTAGGTAGACTATCAAGCATCAAGGCTACTTAATAATAATCAAAGGTCGCGCATTAGCCGATCACTTATTAAGGTTGTGAGTCTATTAGTTATCTGATATTTCAGTATTTGGCGATTGTATAAATTCAAAGACATATTACTACGGTATTTAAAAATGGAATGAATTTAAATTATTATTTGTAAACTAACGTTAAAATTATTCACAACATTTGAATTTCAAGTGTATCAAACTCAGAACTTTTGGTTACTTTTCGTGCATTTAGTGGATCAGTAATATGTATTGTAGTGTGATTTTCAATAAAGATTTCATTTCAAGCAGTTGTAATTATCCATGACTATATGTCATGAATATATATGTGTATGAAAGCTCGAAAAACAAAAATATAATAGACGTTAAGGCCTGAAATGTAACCTTTGTCGAAAATTACTTTGGTGTGTATAAGTCACTAATTGAATGAAAAAAATGATCGACAGTGCTGGCTAAGATCCTCTTGTTGAATGTAGTAAACGTCAGCCGAAGTAAAGGTAGTATGTTTTATGGGGGTATTGTGTTTAGGAAATTCTAATCAGTAGGGCTAAAGTAAAATTATGTAACCTGATCTCTCTATGAAACTGAAATTACAAGTAGGTGTCACTATGAAATGACCCAACACATTAAATTAACATGTTAAATTTGTTACTGCATTGATCTCACTTTATCTTTAATTGTGTGCTCAAGAATGCTGTTACTGTGTTTACGTAATCACCATAAGTCTAGCAGATAGGAAAAATTGGTGGCTGATTTACAGTAGAGGAACTCATTTACAGAAGTATAACTTTTGAGTCATACTTGTATAGGCCTTCGAATAGAATGTATAATGAAATCATTCCCAATGATAATATTCTCTACATTTTTAACGTCCCATAAGTGTGTTGTCACCAGTACTTCCACTAAAGATTCAATGAACATGTTCACCGTAGCGCAACACAATATATCAAGGAAAAATACGAAGTTTGTGTTTTGAAATGTAACATTTACTGAAAATTACACTCTGATAAGCAATACTCATCTACCAAATAAACAGAAGATTGACTGAAAGTATTGAGTAAGATAAACTTACTAAACATTGCAAACGTTGAGCATAACGCACGGTTCAAAAGCGCACCCTAATCAATATTCTGCTTACAACAACCTTGAAGATTTAGTGTAGTCAGCCACGATATGAAAGGTGTTAACAACAATAAATATGATATATAACATCGTTTGTTAACAGCTGTGGAATACATTTGCGTCATCCAACTTTAGATTTTAACATTTTATTACAACTGGATGCAATAAGTCTTTAAGGTCCTCGTAAGCGAAACTTCAATTGGTAGGAGCTTTAGGACAGTGCTGAGAATAAATGTAGCTTACAATAAGCTGCGTTATATAACCATAATCTACATATACCGTTTGGAAATGTTGATTTATCTAATACCTAAGAAAGGTTTATAATAATAATTACTATTACTCAGTAGTAACATGTTTCTATAGCTTAATACTTTGAAATGAATAATTTACACCACTTGTTGAATGGATGGAAAAACAACATACAATATAAACGTTCAACTTTTAGGTTTGTAATATCCGAAAAATGAGTGCAAACGTTCAAAAGTACTCTTTGTACAATAAGTCCATTATATATGCAAATCATACCTGTGTTCCTTTAGTGACTTTTTGATACATCAAAACGAATAATTATATATATATATATATATATATATATATATATATATATATATATATATATCAAGTTACATTCACAAACTGCAATAAACAATTATGAATAAATCATGGATAAAAAACAATCTTAGAATAACTAAGTGAAGTCATTTTTCTAAGCATTTAAGTCATATGATCAAGATTTGACCGAGTAACCTGCCCAATCAAAGATAGATTGGATATTGTATTTAGTTTTCTATAGTGGATGTTTTGTGACTATCCACGACGCTTTAGAGTATCAAATTCAACTACTCTGATCATCTTTACGTTCGTCTAGTGAGTAGGTGTTACAAAATAATGCAAATATTATTGAAGACTTCATTATGAGTTCTAACTTTGATCCGACCTGCTGGCCTGTGATACACAGATATGTTTACAGGAGATAGTTGCAAATAACCTGAGACATTGAAAGTGCAAAATTTAGCGAAAAATACTAGTATGCAACACATATCCATTAAGTGAATAAAAAATTGGTCGAAAATGGTGGATACTACACATAAATACACACACACAGTTAATATTAAAGACATTGTAGATAATAATTTTAGAACATTCTGAACAAAGTGAGTGCTAGCTTTTCGCACTTGCTGGTCTGTTGACACACCAGCTCTCTAAAACGGTCTAAAATAATTACCAAAATATTGACATACAATGAAGGGTATTTTGAAACTAATGCTTCTATGCTTATTATTTAAATGTTATAGACCAATGAAGACACCACATGATTACGTAATTGCTGTGTTCTTTGTTTGTGTGATGAAAACATCAGACCACTTACAATACACTGGAGAGTTAGAAAAATAAAGATTAATAGTTTCAGCCTCCTCTAGTAAATAAAACGAGGCTGACTTAGGAAATGTAAATTTTCAAAATAAAAAAGATGATATTTAAAGTATTCATATGTACCCGTTGCACAAGTGTGACTGTTTGGACACAGTAGCCTAGTGGTGAACGCGGTGGCGTTTGACACGAAGCGGACTGAGTTCGAATTCCCAGTGTGAACATCAACATTGGGATGCAGGTACATCCAGCCGATGAGTCCCAAATAGGACGAAACGCGCGTCCTGGATTCCACTTGCCAGTCACAATCTAACTTAAATATTCATGATTAGTGTCCTCACTTTTGTCTAGTAAAATATTTAATGAAAATGGGTCAATTAAAAAAACCTTTATAAATGTTATTAAAATACAATTTGCAGGATAGAAGTATCATGATGAATAATAAAGTAATGAAAGCAATGGCGATACTAGTAATAGTAAGAAAAACATTAGACGTAGGGAATATGATTTACAAGGAAAGAATGAATTAGAGAAGCATACAGTGTATACAGTAATTTCGAAACTTAAGATCTATGGAAAGACAAAGAGTGAATACAGTTGGACCTCTGTTGCTGATTCTCAGATATATCAACCAATGTTTCAACCATTGATCATAATAATCCTATGGACCTCAACTATGTAGTATGTATCTGTAAACACGGCTACCTCTAGTCTTCTTCAAATCTACATACATAACAATCGATATCATGAGTTGGGTGGTAGTTGGGGATATGCAATAAATACACTAGCCACTTAAAATAGATAATTATAATCTCACTAACTGATTTGACATATGTGCCTAGATGTCGATAGTGGTGGATTTAAATAGGATGTATCTTTTTATTTAAAATAAGAGGGATTGATGATATAAGGAACAGTAAAGCGAAATTTGCCATAAATTGCTTGCAAACATACTTCTTTCATTTCTTTCCGGTAGATTTGAATATGAGGTAAGCTAACTGTACTTAAAATCAGAACTTTTCGTCGATATAACATACACACAAACAAAATACCCTTGTTTGGGATACGCATGAATAATTAAGAGTATGTTAATTGATATATATGTATGAAATGAGAAATACGGATTACAAAAGCTGATGAAACTTACCAGGCTCAGGCAAAGTTACATGAAACAAAGTTTCGCGAACTGTCTCTGTGACACGTTGATACTGATCAAGAAAGTCGTCTGATACTCCATTACGATGAAGTTTCGCTAGCAAATTAACTTCGGGTCGATGCTTTTGAAATCGTATATCAACCGTTTTTGGTAGTGGTGTGTGATGCCCATTGGAATTAACCGATGAACCCAGTTCGTTAGATATGCTGATAACACCTTCCGAATGGCTTGGTTCAAGAGCATAGTGATGCACATGGGACCAGGCTGGTCCCCAATTAGCGTCATGACAAATTGGATAGGGCTGGGCGTCTCGTGCTGGAGAGTCACATATGATTTTATACTCACAAGCGGCTCGGAAAGTACTCTCACGGCCAACAGTTAAACCTGATAGTTCCTATAAAGTTATAAGAAAAACAAATTTCGCGCAATATTGATTGTCTTAGCAGAAGAATCATTTAGAAGGCATGTATAATATCCAAACACGAGGTGTACATTCTAACGAATTGGTCAGTTATACAAAAAAAAATCTGACAAAGTATGCAGGCTCGGATAAGTGTGAAGACTTCAAACATATAAAGACATAAACATTAATCAAGAGCCTTATGATAAGTAAGCTGAAAATAAGAATGAAGCGACTAGAAAAATAAGCCTACACATATAGGAAAAAATGATAAAACACTATACTAAAGTAATAGATAAGTAATCCAAACACTCCATTTAGTCGCCAAATTTTGTATAAAAATCCAATTCTATTTACTTCGGTTTAGACAGCTGAATATATCTCCGAACCTCATATAATCAGTGTGATTTTAAGTATACTGCATGAGATTGCACTTTTTTAATGAGTTGCTAGTTATACCAGTATGCACAAGTTTTGCAAATAAATAGATATATTCAGTATCCAGCGTCAAATGTATTCAGAAACCACTAATAGAATATTTAAATACCTTAAATCGATTTGATATTAGGCAAGGAACGACATTTATTTATAAAGCATATTTGTATGGATAGATAATAAGATGCAAGTACAGCTTTAACATATATTTAAGCTTACCTGAGCGTATATGGTGAGGTAGTAAATTCCAGAAGCTGGAAGTCGGAAGAAAAAGTTTAAATGGTCTTTCGTTGTTTCTTGCAAAACGAAAGCATTTCAAATCAACATTCAGATTTGGAACTTGATCCATTAGCTCACTAGGGTAAGCAGTAAGTGAATCAAGTTCAGTATTATTGAAACTAGTAACCAAATATTGAAGCTTATAAGTGAAACCACCAGGACGCCAAAAACCAAGTGACATTCTGAGACAACCATCTTGGGTTCGAACAACGCCATGGTGCTGTTGCAAGAAATCGATTGCACACTTGAAAAATTGTGACTTTGTAAGAGGCAAATTTTCGAACTGCGAAAGCGTGAGAGGTACAGGTAACAACTGCCATCTCTGGTCCTCTGGAAAATGGCTGTAAACAGCCTGAATACAAATTAGACAAGATTTAGTATAGAAAATAGCAAACATAGTCACAGAAAAATGGTTACTAAGCAATTGTAATAAGAATGCTTCTTTTTAAAAATATAACTTAAAAGCAAAAGGGTAGCGAAAGTAAAGAATTCAAGTATCAATTAAATGAAACCTAGGTTTCAGCAAATTGTGCTAACTTTATCAGGAAAGTATATTTTTAGCACACGCAGATGTGAAAATTTCCTTTTCACGTAATAAAAGTCAGTAGTGATATATTTCTAAGTCTTACATTAAAATATTCCAGGAAACTGTGGTGAATGGTGGTACACAATGTACAGATGAGTGGACTTAGAGATGTCAATTTACCACCCAGTAATGCAAATTGGATTATATCTCAAGCCATGCATAATAGCATCAAACAGTGTAGCCGGTGTTTTTCGTATATACATACAGTCGATACTGATCGTGAAATTAATGAAAACTTAGTTTTGAAACCTGTCAAACACACTTGTTCCGTTCACTCTATGGTTCAAGATTTTTTGATTGGAAAGTTTATGTGGTGATAATTTTTTTCCATGTTAGTTATTATTAATTAGTTGATCACTGACACTTGAATCAAAATGTAAACAGAACTCAGGTGTGTGTGTGTTCCTTGCCAAACAACTAGGCTTGCTTATTTAGTGTCGAAATATAAACGAAAGCAAAAGACAGAATATGTTTTTAAAGCAATTTCATGAAGTCTGCTAATTTTATCTAAGCTAAGATGAATAAGGGTTAGTTCATTTTCAGAGGCTATAGTTTTCCTCTATATGATGATTTAGTACTCGTTTTCGTGCGAAAAGTAGTGAACCACTAGCACATACTTAGAGCTAAGGCACTGTGTAACTCGAATTTTCAGTAAATTGAAAATAACTGTAAACCATATAATATAACTACCACTGAATCCACTAGGTCATAAATTTAACGGTCACCTTAAGAACTAATGATAGTGGAATCAACAAGATTCTTCTGTGGTGAAGTTGCGATGACATACGACATGTCTGAGAGAAAGGTAGTAATACATGTATACCACGTAGTCGTCAAACAACGGCCAACAACTCATCTGACACACAACTAAGCTAATCTATTCTTAGCGTCGCAAGAGAAAAATTAAACAACAAATGCCGAGTTGATTTAACAGTTACCAACTCAAAAAAATGTACACATTTTAAAGTAGGTACCTGATTAGTAAACGGGTTACTCTGTAATAGCAGTGATTATTTGAAGGATGAATAGATTACTAGTGTTTTGTGATCAACTTACAAATGAGCAGGTGAAAAAAATTATGTGAAAACAGTAAAAAGTTTGAACCTAGTTACTACCAGTTTTCGTAAACTATGGATATTTTTCTCCATCATTTAATCTGAAGTATCAGTAAATAACATTTCGCAACGCAACTTGTCACATGGTTTAATTCTTCGATTTTGCATGTACATAATAGAAACTACATTCTACGTTAAAAAGTGCAATGAAGGAATATGATAATTAATAATCTAGTATAAGGACCAGAAGGAATTCGAATAGAGCAGTAAAATAAAAGTAGGCATATAATACAACAAGTTTGTGTATTTTTGACGTCGTAAAAAAGAAAATAGTATTCTGCTACTGGGATCAAATTATTGAAATGAGCGTATGCTGACAACACTTAAGGGCAAGTGTCTAAGGCACGACTGAACATCAATGTAACTTAAAAAGAATTGCTTTAAGCAGTTATGGTTGACGTGAAGCAGCTAAATAGAATTAGTTTAAAATAACTCCAACGTGAAATAAATAGTTTAATTTGTCAGGATATGCCATGCTTATGGATACTAAAACTTAGTGGTGCGAACTATAGTTCTAACTACATTTGATCCAAAAGATCATCAAATCAACCAACTTTAGTATTGATAATTATTTAGCGATTTGTAGGCTAATCAGTTAACACTCTATTCTGTATGTTATTTTAGGGAAACACAAGCAGTAGAAAATATAAAAGCAGTGGTAATAGATATAAGAATTTAAAAACGGGATGCCAGTGTGCTATACGCAAGTGTAATCAAGAAAACATCGATGATCTATTAAACAAACCTGCTGGGGTTCCATCATAAAGTAAAAGTCATCATACTCATAGACAACATTCTCGGGAACATTTTTGCCAGAGCTAAGGTAGCGGGCTGCCCAATGAACATCGACAAGCTGCCAAGATCCCCGAATATATATGACATTCCATGAATGATTAGGAGGAAGTCCACTGAATTTGTCTCCAGGTAGGTAATCAACACCTTTGGCATATCCACTAACAGTCACGCAATGAATTTCGGAATAACTGTGAGTGTAAACATTATAAACAAAACGTACTTGCACATTACTTCGTACATTCTAGAAAACGTGCCACGGTTGGTGCTGAACGACATTAGAACGTCTTCTGGAGAATTAGGGGGAACGTGTTCAAAGTAGATGTTTTGCATATCCTTCGCTGTCATCCATCGAAATATTACACGAGCTCTTTCCAGTTCATCTAGTTTGTACCGGTACAATAAATCCCACATCAGGTCCCTGAATGTCGGATGTTGATACTCAGCAACCTATAAAACGCAGAAGAGAGAATAAAAGACCAGTATGCAAAGCATAAAATACGTTCAGAATGCATCAGTTACCCAAAAGACATACTTGTATAGCATGGTTGTCTACTTTCGCAAACACCTCAGGTTTATCGTAGACCTGGTGTTTCAGATATTTTGGTAAACCTGGTGGGGGATGAGTCTCAAAATCAATTGGATTGGGCAACCGGAAACCTTCCGGGGCTTTCATCTCACTGTTTCATCTGACGGTAACGAAAACAACGGACTAAGCGCTTTTAAAATACAACCTACAAGTTGATACAACAGAACAAACTAATGATTTATTATTAAAAAAGTAACTATTCATTCATTTGTCTACCGTGTGGTCGCAAATTTTAGTCGTATTCCATGTCTTAGCTTCTTCTAAATTCGGTGAGTCTAAACGTGATGAATAACTGCAAGCAACCAATTCGACATAATTTCGGGAAAAATGTAATTTGTAAACAGTTAGATACAACATTCAGAAGCCTATTTTTTGTGCATGGTGAAAACGTGATCCTTTTTATTACACAACTAGCCCCAAATTTATTTAAAAATAGTCTCTTTCGAAACTAGATTTCCATAATATAGTCGTTTCTTCACCTGTTTTTCCATAAAAATCACATTTCTCGTTATTTTTAAAACTTTTAATTTTTTCAACATGTTTTTTATTGGCCGATTACACGTTGCCTTTTATTTTTACAAGATTGCTTAATTTTCATTTTTATAATTCTAATAGTCACCCACTTAATGACTGCATGCACATCGGCTTTTATGTATCAAAGCCAACGCCATCAGTGGATATCAATCATACTTCATTAAAAAATGTGTATTGGGATGAGATAAAATACATGTTATGTAGGAAATGGCGTTGTACGAATGTATTCCAGATAATACCTTCGCAAAACGCAACTTCAGTCCATAGGTTTCCCCTATTTTTCCTCACTTGACTTGCAATTATAAAACGATACACATGCACAAAAAACGTTTAAAAATATGGCGTACATCCTGTAAGCAGTAAACTTTAATATTGATCACACAATTTACTGATTAAACAACAACTTTGCTGTGAATTAACCCTTTCATTTTCACTAGAACAAAGTGAAAAAGAAATTATCGAAGTGTGAACTCGGAGTAATGACCTTAGTACAAGAAAAGTCTTAGCGGCAATTATACTAACCTTCCTTCTATTATTTTTACTTTCGAATTAATTATTAACAAACATAGGAAAAGACTAGTGTGGTAATGTGCATCACTTTTACAAGTTCTTTGTCACCAAATTCCAGATCAAGGTTGGTTTGGAGTCCCGGAGAAGACACTTGCTCGCAAGGACATAGTTCGTTCATTTTTTTCTGTTTTTTGCTTAATGAACTCAATAATTTAACCGTATCTCTAGTCGTCAGTTTGTAATAATTTTTTGCTCTCTTTATAAACTTTCATTCGCGTTAAGTTGAATCCAGTTTCTTCAATTCCTATTCTGATCGAAGGAGGTAAATCTGAAGAGCTAAATGCAGAGTTACTGACAGTTAAATATTATCTCTTTCTAGAAATTTGTCCAGGAATTTTTTCATCTGTATGGCATATTTTGACGCAACCATAATAACCTCTGTTACTGGTTTAAAATTTTCAAATGACTGCATATTGATGTCTTTGAAAAGATTATGGTGATTTACATGCTTCCTTCACTTGTGGTTAACGTGGACTACTGGTTTTATATTTGTGAAGAAATGAAAATAAAAGCGGCTGTCATAAATTTTTACCTTGAAACGAAGCTTAGTTCAAATCAAATAAATTTATGCTTGGAAAATCAAGTTGACTTTTCCGGATGATGTCTCCTTTAATTTTACTTCTATTGGATAGAACGTACAGTCAAGTTGCCTTTTTAAATCCTCTTAATAAACCACAAACTTTACTTCTCAGATGTGACTTTAATGTATGTGGTAAACGGTTGGTGATGTGTAATGATCACTCTTTCGTTAATTAGTCCTTCCTAATAAGACGCGTATGTACAAAAGTTTAATTTGAGAATAATCTGTAAAACTTTGTCAACTAGTATTCTATGAGAAAATAAGCGCTGTAAACCTGTATAAAGACTCATGAAGTGTATTTCTCCCTTACAGTGATCATGTAGGTTGCTCTTACTTTGTTATCATAACATTAAATCCGAATGAGTCTGAAGGTTATTTAACACGCATGTTCTTAAAGGATTATTCTGCAAATTACCACCAAAGTAATGTACTTTGTGCAATAGGTTTCTAGAGCATTGATGGAATGTTGTTAATACTCCACTTTTTATGTCGTGGAGTTTAATCAGTTTTCTCATCTGATTTTGGTTTTATTGAGGACGAAACTTTATTTCGAAAATCATATAAAACAGAAAGTTACTCGAATATAAATTTCGTGACACAAATTTATATATGAGGCTCTTTACGAAGCACCTAGTCGGTATTATGGAAGTATTTTTTTATCGCAATCAAAAACAACCTATTTATAATATATAGTGTTAAGAAACCGTTTCATTAAAGAAGTATGTATATATAGTGGTCAAAATAAGCTTTCATAGTAAAACAGAATTCGGAATAAAAGCCAGTATTATCTTTCTATGTTAACGAGATATCGTACGTACATAACCAATAAATTAAAAGAAATTAAGCCCATAAGATAATATTCATATTTGTACAGTAAACAGCTTATATATACCTTTTCATACGTCTCTTTTTGTTTTGTCTTATTCGTAGTGTATATTTTTCCGAAAATATTTATGTTAACTTCATCCTCCATATGCTCCGGCAGCAATAAGACTTCGGGCATCTCACACTTTTACCATGTGTCATTGAATATGTGGTACTCTACAGCCAACCCCAAAAACACATGGTCACGAGTTGTCAATCATGTGGAAATATATTCCGAATATATTGCTTATCTATGCTTGATGTAACTTGTTGACACTGTGTCGATAATGCATTGCAACAGTATGCCGACATCTTAATGCATTTTTCTCTAGTCAAACTAATGTCTTTTAAATTGTCCTAACGAAAGCGTAAATAAGCGGTAAAATAAAATTGCTTCACGTATATCATATTATACTGATAATTACATGGCCTTTTAATGATAATGTGGGTTGATAACACTTTAGTACTTGAAGGCGTACTGAAGTATCAGAAAATCAACCTAGGGGTCAAATCATTAAGTACTTTCATGGTAGCACGAAAGTACCTGATGTAGAGGGTAACTCTGAAGGTATTATATACAATCTGGTCGTTATTTATATAAATTAATAAATAGTCATAACACAGAAAAAAAGTCAGGCAACATGTAACCGATGATATATACTGTCCCTTAAATCTAATAGTAGTTCGTAAGAAATGTTCCCATCTTCAAGTAAACAAATGATTGCACACAACAGTATTCGGAAATTACGTTAGGGAAGTCCATCGCACTTAGTAGCTTTTAAACTTTTTGCGAGAGCGAAATGCTTATAGGAAATATATTAATTCTAAGCATGAAATATGAATGTACTGACAGTCATCGTAGATACACAAGATAGGACACTGTTTATACCGACCCAATTTGCTTGGCAGGAGCCTCAATTTGCAATCAAATGATGGCACTCCACATAACCCTTACGAAACAATTAAGGTTACTAGGAAACTATTACCCTTTCAAGGCGTAACTAGGATCCTTTCTCTAGTCAACGTACAACTTCTAAAAGACATCCACTATCGTTTGCAAAAAACCCTGATGTACTTAATTTTAAAAGTCTCAGAAACTTAACTACCTTTGCTCAGCTTGAGATTATCCTTGTGAGTTTTCTATTGACGGTTTTTAATTCATTCTTAATTATAAAGTTCAAGTAATTTGAGTCCACGAACCGGCTTCGTGACTTTACCTTGAATTCGTTTTGGAACATTCTTGTCTTTCCAGAGAAAAAAGACACAATGTTTCCATACTTTGAGTGAAGATGAATAAACTATCAAAAATCACATGGAAAATCCCACCGTCACATCGGGAAAAAACTGCACTAAAAGGTTGATTTTGAGAACCCTTTTCCACTTGCTAACAGTCGAATTAATGTTATAGGGTACTGATGCACCTGAATTCTTTCTTACTAGTGACTAGTTTAAGAGAAAATTACTAAATATATGATCCATCTATTGTAGCAGATGAACATCCGTAACACTTTATCAAGTCAAAACATTAGATATTTTTATTTACCGAACTTTAAAAACAGAGTCAGACTATCCTGTAATTCTAGCCTATCCTCCTCAAGGTTAACCTTCTCCCAAAGTTTAGAGTCGTTAACAAATGGTAGGAGCTCAAAAGTACTTGCTAGTGTGCGTTTTTTAGGATTGAACATTGAGGAACACCACTGTGACATCCTACGGTCTGGGTAAATGAGTAAGCTACCACCATACTGAACTACTTTCCAGTCTTAATTAGACTTAAAGAAATCCGGTCGCTGAATTTTAGTGCTTATCCTTACTAATTTGCAAACGAGACAAACATTACTGATTTATTCGAAGGCCTATGAAAAGTAGAGGCATGCTACATCGAGTATATCGTTAGGATCGAGGATGCCGATCAGCTGTCTAACGCAGATAACGAGCATGCAGTACTGTAGTATCTTTTTTTTAAAAAATGCTATAAAAGCGTGAAGAATATTATGCATTATAAATAGTCACATAAACTCATACAGACTGGGGAGTTTATAATTTTAGAAGGTATGAAAAGGCGGGTTATTTACCTTTAGTTAAGTGTTACAGTCCAGTTTCCACTTATCCCGAACCACTTTTTGACCCCGAAAGTGTGTAAACAGTTGGCTGAGGAGAGCTGCTATGTATGACGCCCTCTCTATCTACCATATTTACTTGTATAAAGAATCATTATGCGTAGCCGATGTTTAACAAATTAATGTGAACTTACCACCCGATTGCTGCTATTAGTTCCCTGCCTATTACTACTGGATGTAGGTAATCTAGAAGGTTAACGATTCATGTGAAACCTGTTTGAACACCTCCCAACAGCTCTATAAGGTTTATAAGTTACTACTGTTAAGCGTTTAAAATCAAAGATTTCTTGTTAGTCTCTATTATGCACTGGTTTGCAAATGAATAAGTATACGTCTTCTTTACGTTGTAAGTTGCAACGAATATTCTACGTTCTAAAGATAAAATCGCAAAGTGCACTGGAAAAACTCTTGGACACGCAAAAAGCTGGTTAAGTAGAACCTAGATATATCAAGTGCTAACAACAATTGTAATCGAAAATGGAAAGACAACTATAAGAAGTTGGATGTCAATAAATATCTCACAGCTATCCAAAACGTAGGGTACTGAAAATGTGTCATCAGTTTTAAAGAACAGGAGTTTGTTTCATCTCTAAACCCTCATAAACTAGAGGAGATAATCAGTAAAAATGGATAGCTGGACAAATTGATAACATCAGTGCAGTGACCATTACGTAGATAACAGTAATATAAGACAATAAATCAATTAAAACTGAAGAATCATAGTAATCTGCAAAATTGTGGTCAGTAATCAAGGTAAGTCATGCACAATGGCTAACAAGGATTATTCCAGTTGCTATTATTCTTACCTGGTCGGTTGTAACGGTCTGTTCTACAAAGTCAATAACATGGATATTTACAGTCAGCATCAGTTGTCACATTAGAAAACTCTATTCTTTCCTCTTTCTGGCCTCTGATATACACTGGCTGTTGACTGTGCATTGTCACTGCTAACCAAAATGATAGTGAAACGTTCACTGTTAAATATATCAGTTGAAACAAGTAACCTACAGACTGCCGCAATATTACTAAACTTTTGTCTACTCAACCAATCGATTGATAGGCAACAAAAGTACTATTGGTTATGTTGAGCACGACACCTACTACTTTTTCTGAAACAATAATAAGAAAATAAAATAAAAAATTAGGAATGAAAGTGGCAAAGATGCTGATTTCTGATAATAAATATGCATCGAGCCATTTTTTAAGCATTTAGAAGGAGGTGTATACATTATTTCTTCAAATGTGGAGTACTTTGATTTATTTATCTTGGATGCATAACGATTAGCATAAATTTACCTGTTGGTCATTTTTGTTTTATTTCATGATGGTGCTCATTTTATGTTTAAGGCTGAATCCCTATCAGTGATCTGATAGGGTGAAGAGAGTTACTGGTTATATAATACATCTAGATCATCTAGGTCGGCATGAGGTCTTAAGTGTGTACTGATAACACTGGTCTAAAACTCAGTGAACAGGCTACATAACGTTCCATAGAGAAATGCAAGACCATGAAGGCCATATTGAATGCAGAATGCTGGTGAGATGATACTTCCAATGTATTTACTGGGGTTACGCAGAGTTCCTTTCCTGAACTAAAAAGAATAATGCATCGAGTGTATGACTACAAATACCTTCAAACTACTGAATATACTAGCCTAGCATCATTAAAGAAGGGAAAGACATAGTTTATGAAAGATAACTTTACACTTCCATACACTGTAAGGAGGAACCCGTTTAAAGTTACGTACTGTGGGTTTGAATAGAAAAATCTGATAGCAAAAATACCTTGCATTCCTCTATATTTTTCATTCCGATTCATGAACACAACACCTAGGTGGCCTTACCTATCAATGATGACATCTTTCGACAAGAATAACCAGACTGTTATGCTGTTGCCTATGATGTTAATTTCTAATAAATAAAAATTATAAGTCTGTCTGTATGCAAAAGTTTCTTTACAATAAATCATATAAGGGTTTTCACATTTTCCTTGTAATTACTCAACGGAAACTTTCTAGCGTCCGAATAAACAGCTTGCTGCTTTTTATTTTCCATAAGTTAGCCATTTTGTAACTTCACGCATTGATCTTCAAAGTTATTCTGTCAAAAATAGCAAATGTTCAAGATAACAGGACTGGCACACCATAGACCTTCAAATTACGAGTAGTTATAAAGTATCAATCATGTACGCACCTTCGTTCCAGCGCTTGTTTGTTACGTTTCAGCTGACGCTGAAGTATTGCACTAAGTATGGCGCAGGCGATTATTCCCAAAAGCAAATGGCTTATTTACTGTCGTGATTTAGAACTCTAAGATGTTGCCTTGGACAATCTCCTCTAACTTCTTTCAGCTCTTCGACAATCACCGCCACAAAATCATATCTCTTACCATGCATCACAAATAGCACTTTTCTAGCGATTACTTGTGCCTGAACCCTGTGTATCATGAGATTTACTTAATATGTACTTCTCATATTGTATATTTTTCTTTACTAAGTGTTTCCTCTTTTATACCATCTTGATCATACCTGTAAATAGGCGCGAAATCCGTACAGTTTCAGAATTTATATATGAGAGACGACAATAGTATTATTGCCCCTCAGTGCATCCAGAGACTAAGTAGTCGGGGAACCGTTTTTCAAATATTAGACGAAAGTTTCCACCGCTATTTGTCTGGTTAAATTGTTTCAAGGCTTGCTTATTATAGTTGCAAACTTTTGTGCTAGCTGTTTAATGTCTTTTCGGTTAGCTGGACCTACTGCACAATGGTTTAACTTTGGTGTGATGGTGGAAATCACGATTTTTTAAAGTTTAACGGGCAAATGGACAATCAATTAATTCGGTAGTTAACCCTTACGTATAATCATGACCAAACCAGTAAACTGGTATGATTTCTATAATAAATTTCAGAATATAATATTGTTCAAACTGCACCATAGCATATAGGGATCAGTTGATTAAACGGCAGACCTTTTTCATTAACCCCAGTTTATGGTTTCCACTTGAATCAGACCATTACAGCCAATCGACGAAGAAGCAGGTTCAATTATGTGATAAAAAGAATAAAGGGAGATCATAAGGTTAAGGAATAACGCTAGAAATATTGACAGAGTAAGGATGTACAACAAAATAAACATTATTACACATAGAACTTATAACTTAAGGGTAACCAACTTTGTATCAGACGCGACATTGACAAGAAGACTCGAATGCGATTAAAATGTACGGACCACCCAAACGAAGAAATTTGCCTAGCATCTATTTGAAGTCTCTATGTAACATTAAACTAATCTATACATAAATTTAATAGGAATAATTGGGTCTTACAATCAGAAACCGGTATTTAGTCTTTTAATCTCCACCTTACATGGGATTTTAATTTTCTGAACTTTTTCGATGTGTTCCACTTCCAAGTTCTAGTTCATTAAATAGGGGTAATGCAGTTGCCTAACGCCTCAGCCATACTATACAGCGATTAAACACTGGTCATCTGTAACCGTGATGGACAGGCTTTCCTGCTCCTTCAGAACATTCTTTATAGGTAACAGGTCTACAAGGCAATGATATAGTGAGGAAGAGAGATGTAAAGTAACATAAATAGATTGTCACCACGCAGTTCAATACACTGGTTCATCACGTATGTCGATTACGGACGCGAAAGATGTTCACCTTGATAAGTTGAAATACCTCACTCAAAGCCCAGTGACCACATGGGACTGAGTAGCTTCGTTAGAATTTAATATTATCACACCAACTCTACTTAATGATTATATTATGCTGTCAATGCTGGTTGTATATTGGTACCATTGATAATTTATTTCGTTTGGATCGGTTGATTTCCAATCGTTATAGTGATCATTGGCCGTTCTGTATGATAGATGCAAAAGAAGTACCACAAGAAGTACATTATAATTTACTGATAATTCTATTTTATAAGACTTTGTTGATAATTAGCAAGCTGCCAGTATTTTTAAATATTGTACACACAAGTGTATTACTACGACTGAGTTATTTCCACCGGTAAAAGGGTTACGTGGAGAATCAAGTTGCAACTGTTCTTGTTAATTAGATCTTGAATAATCACACAAAGGTCGGTGGTAACCTTGTATTCCAACCCAAAGGATCTAGTCAACGGACAAAGGTGGAGTCTACTTTGACACATACCACCTCTATGTAAACAATAAGCAAAATGTGGGTAATAATAAGGACAATATTTGTGTGCTTATGCTTGAAACTGTAATGTTTGATTGATGCCACAGACATATTTAAACTTGCAACACAGATTATATAAAATACCGAATGAGATAAAAATTTGTACAATAGTGCAAATTGAACTCAAATCTTGTAGATTAGTTTAATTATGCATCAAAAATACTTGTATGTTCAAATCGTCAAAATTACAACACATTCATTAATGAAGTTGTAACCAGATGTGATCAAAAGTCGAGTGGCGTTATGGCGACGACAGGAGATGAATATATAAAGATACTATTGAGTTAGGCTATGATGAAGGATAGTCATTAATTCACGGTAATAAAAGTGAAGAAAAAATCATGAACAAGTACTAACGTGCTACAATATATTTTAGAACAGTCTGAATGGAGCAAGGAAACAGCATCCAAAGTAAGAAAGTATTGCACAAAGTTGTAAATGATGTATTAAACTACAGTGGAAAGGCATGCTTCAACTAAATAGTGAGTGGAGATCTAGTACATATATGATGCTAATATGATCCTTTACATATTTTTCATACCTATATCAAACTTCACAGGTACAAGCATATCTACGGACAGACCTTCTCCTTCTACCACTGATTTTAGTGCGATAAAGCACCAAGTGGTTAGTCTTTACATAAAATTTTGTAAAAATAACCAAAATGTAAAAAATCAATAATCTAATCATTCAACGAAGGCTTGAAGTGATATACTGTCACTAAAATGGTTCCAGAGGGAGATGAATGGATTTCTGTATAGTCATTTGTATAGCGTAACCGCGTACATATTACTGTAAAATGACGGTTTATTTATCAGTCAAATAAAATATATATGTCCCCAGTAGTATTATTGTTTTTTCACTATGATAAATAGTCCACTTATAAATATTATTTTCTTATTAGCTAAAAGTGACCAACAAATGGTCATTGGCATTTTAAGAGTCGTGAGTTTACGCTTCCTTGAGTGCTATGGTAGATAACCTTTAGTTTTTCATAAATGTTTTCACGCTTCCGCAGACTCTCTTGCAAATCAGTAGCGTGGAATGATTACATTAGTGGATGAAATAGAAGAGGCGGCAGACCAACCACATAACATGAAACACAGAACTTCCTCTAGTATGACTGATTGGAAAGTATAGACTTTGTTCTAGAATAGGGCATTTTACAAGTAAGATCTCATTCTTTGAGTTGTAATACTTCAGTAACTTGGGGAGACACTCCCCACCTATAACCAAGTTAACCAATAAAGGTAAAATAAAGTGGAAGAGGGACGTTATAAAGCAGACAGTTAGAAAATTAGGTAGAAAACCGGGAAATATGCTGCATGGTCTCACTGACCTTATGTAACAATGTAACCTATACGTGTCATAATGTAAATGTTGTCCTTCATATGAAATCAACTTGTAGTTTCCATGGTGCACATAAATGAAAACCATAATAGTCATCAGTCGACTCATAGATAACGCTTTGGTACATACTATCAGTCTGACTGCAAATAAATAACGTTCATTTGAGTGACAGTAAAAACTACTGTGTTTCTGTTTAAGTAGTCTTTGATTCTTAAGTAAGTTTCGCTTCATAAATGATTATGATTGTGTTTTTATGTTGAATAGATTAACGTATATTAGGATCATATTTACTTATTAAATTAGCCATCAAGTAGAATTAATGACGACAAAACGGAAAGCCCTTTGTAATCGAGGAAAAATTTGGATGGCGAGATGAAGTAGGGGCAGTTGTCTGTAGACCAGACAAAATAAAGTGAAAAAGACATTGTTATATAACTGATGCATAAAACATTGCCAGTCACGTATTTTATTAACCACAATCGTCAAAAAAAAATTGTCTCCTGATAATACAAAACCTCTTTTAGGCTTCATTATCAGAGTAGTCGCATTTCTGAAAAATATTGGTGACGCTTAAAAGGACCTTGAGAAAAGCGTCAGAAAATTTAGGCGCCGTATTGGTTATTTTTTCCAGTAATTCAAAATTAGGCCAAATTTTGAACGAGATTTAACTCTGTGGTGTGGTTAGTACCGACTTAAATAACTTAAACAAGCAATTTAATGTGTAAAGGATGATAGCATTTGTATTAAAAGTCTTGAAAGAGCACAATGAAGAGACAAATTTTAGTGAAAATTGTTTTAGCATTTAAATTTAATTTACTGGACGGAACACTTATGTAAATGAGCGCTGTGGCAATGGGTTCCCTATGAATATCAACTTTTGTATTTGTGATTGTACCATTTTATTAATAACGGTAGAAAGTGTGTTGCAAGAAACATGTGTCCGTGGACGTAAATCGGCCACCTGAATTATTTATGAAGTGCACCCCGTATTTGACTAAGTTGCGTTTGTCGTACAATGAGAGCGATTTCTAACGATTGGACCCAATCTGAATGAATGAGAAAAAAATCAGAAGGCAATGTAGGGTGGGAGAGAAATCATATTTGATCGTAAACAGAGGTTCAATGGAATAGTAGCGTCTAGACTGGTAAACTAGAGAGAGATGCTTCCCATGGTGGTTCGTGTCTAGAGCTGATGGTGTTGCGTGACTGCACGCCTTCACCTAGTCGTGTCCGCTAAAACATACATAGTCAGCATCAATGTTAAGAGCCTATGCAACTATTTATTTTATGGATTATTTACCGCTACAATTATATACAATTTATACGGTTGTTTTGTGTCAGTATTTTATGAAGATAGAAAAGTTTAGGTTAACATGACTTGTAATTTCGAATAAACAAACGGCAATGTTTTGAATAACTACAGGCGAGATATCGTTTCAAGGTTATTGCGCATAGTCGTATAAAGGATGTAAGTCATTACAAGTATATTGCCACTCCAAAGTCAATTGATGTATAACTTTAATCCTAAAAGAATTTCGGGGTACCCCAATTTTTTTCCCGTATATGTAATTATTTCACAAGACACTTGTTTATGATTGTAGCAATACATTGACCATTCAAAAATACCAAAGATTAGGAGATAGCGTGGTATTTCGTTGCAAGACATCTGTAGAAATGGGGTCACTTTTATTTCCTCTCTAAGTTAACACTTCAAAAATTAATGCTTCTAATGATACATTTGATTATTAGAGTTTTGTATGAATTATGGTTAGTGTTAGTTTATGTTTAGGGCTAGGAGTAGGTTGGGGATTGAGTTTAGGATTAGTTGTTTATGATTAGGCTCGTGATACAAATACGCATTGTGATGGAGCCATTTCAACCTACATCTCTCTATTGGCATTTGCAATTTGTTAATGTCATGAAAGTGCTATCTAATTTGTATATTTAATATGAAAATCAGTCACTTTTGATTGCCTTAATCTAATTTGATTATTGCTTTCAAAATCGATTTTTTACGTGTGTTCGTCGGGATTATAAGTCATGTTTGCCAAAATGTCGGTCGTAATTACTCCACCTGCATTGTACGAAGTAATGCAAGACTTTGTAGATGATAAATATTAGCGTCCTCATTGAAAATAACAGTCAGATGATCTAAAATAAGCACTTTCAGACCAAATATGGCGCGATTACCTTGGGATTATTGCCTTCCTCAAGTTTTCAGCAAAGTTTAGTTTCGTCACATTTATTTATTGTCAGGAGATATTTTGCTGGCTACCCATTAATTATATAACAGAATAGGTGACCAAAGTGCAGAAACATATTTTAACAAATATCAAGTCTGAAAGAGATGTAAATTGAATTTAATAAGCTGCTTAATTATTACTTCTACTTTCTGTGGCGTCCAGATAGTGTCTGATAATTTTTATGTTACTTTGATTTCAGTCACTTGCACTGCTACACTTATCGATCATACAGTATGTTAAATAACAGCTTATCACTAGTAATTGCGGGTTTACGAGCATTACAGAATAAATTGATTGCACCTCCATAGTATACATTAGTTTGATCTGTTGACTGTTATATACTATAGTGCTTATAAGCACTTTTCAGAGTTATCCTACCATCAGAATCAGATGTTGAGTCCCGTTAGTTTTCATTTATTTGAAGATTTTATTCTCGACAATGTCAATAAGTTCTAGTCCCGTATTTTCGGATAATGTCAACTAGTGTGTCTAACAATGTTACTAGGCGTTTAGTATGTATCATAAGTATTTACTTTAATTCCACTATCACTTATAATCCAACCCATCTACGTATATGTGAATTTTTAAAATCCTTGAAATAATGACGTTTATTTAAAAGCTGGTAATCCTTCATTAAATGTAATCTATAAAGTAGTGACGGATTGAAGTACTAAGAATCGGTAGTACATCATAACATTAGTGCTGCTGATTTTCTGAAAATAAGTACTGAACGAAGATTTGTAATTTAAGTGTCTATCGTAAATAATCCCGAAACTCTAGTTCGTCGACCATTTTTAGGTTGCAAACGGTTAACTAATAGTTCAAATGCAAATGTCAGCCGGTACTCCAGAAAAGCACTGAGCGTGCATACATTCTTGGATCGTAAATGCCTATTGAATTCATAGCAGTTAGTGATTTTCTTTAACAGTTTCGGTGCTTTCATGGGAGTCATCATAAGAAATGTGCCTTGTATAAAAAGGACGAAGGTGCGTTGAGATTCATACGTACTGTAAATTACGACAGAAATAGACAGTTTGATATATTTCCGGAGGTATCTACAAGATGATAATAGGTGTCGTAGAGTATTTTGATTGAAATTAGACGTATCCATATAAGGATTAACTAGCAGTTACACATCGGAACGTAGCAATATGAATATTTAGAAATGGAATCTATGGAATAGTGTGTTTAAAGTTCAAAAAATACTACTACTTTGTTTAGTCTAGGAGCATAGCACTTATATTCTCAGCTATTAAATTCAATCATGCTTTAGAAGTTCAGTTCAACAAGTGTCTTTAATAAGTAAATCACTGTCAAGCACCTGAAAAATTAGATTTTCTCATTTTTCAGCAACGTTGAAGAATGTTTCCTAAGGGGATACAGTTTACTAATAAACCTTGGAATTTCGCAGTCGAAGCACTCCAACAGGTAACTCCTGTTTTAATAAAAACTATATTAAAGCATCCAGATACGCAATCACCATCCTACGATTATTTCCTTAAGTGGTAACTTCTCACTAATATTTATGTTTGTATAGATGTTCATGATGTACAGGGACTAACAAAACTATGGAAAAGCTTTATTACAGATGTGAAAGCCACCATGACGCAACCATCAACCGCGTACAAATTGATGCATGAATTTTTAGATGTGAGTCATATTTCTTACCAAGTAAGTAACTTTCAGACACATTTTGTTGAGGCAGACATTGACTTTTATACTTGCCTATCCTCCCTATTATCGGCAAATTTATTTAAAAGATATGACGAATTGGACACATTTACTCTGGGATTGTTGATTTCTGTTATCAAGGTTGGACCTAGTGTGCTTTTGTAACTAATAGGTAATTTAAAGGAAAAATGTGATCATATGGTAGTTCGACGAGTTTTTCCATATTTGTATGGACCTATTCTGTCATTGAAGTTAACTATTTCAGAGAGTAAGCTACTTTATTTTTGATATGTGGTTTTGTTGTTTGTGCTTTTAAATGTTTCTAAAAATTAATTGCTCTAGAACGCTTCGGTGTTGTGGTGATTAAAGCTCTACATTTTTTCAACAGATTTCAGTACTGCTACAAAATCGTTTGTATTTGTCATGTCTGACCTTACGCATATGGGTTTAAGCTTTGAGTGATTTTGGATATTCAGTTTCCTGTTAGTTGATATACAATATAGTAGATGGATGGCTTAGTGGTTAAATTAGCCAGGTTTTAACTGACAGATCATAGCTTGAAACCTTGTTTCATCTGCTTCGATTCAGACAGGCAGATATCACACAAAGAGGCTGAAAGCTTACTACATTAACCTGAACCTGGTCAATTGATTACATTACTAATTTGAAATACAGTAGTTTTTTTTAAAATTGTAATCTAGACATAATGTAGCCTTTTCAAGTGTTTCAACAAGAGTACCTTGGAATTGACTTTGATCAGTAAACGGATGTGTTAGCTTCTACCTTTTATGTTAGTTTCTTTTAAGACTGAGTATTGAATTTATAACAATGTAATTCAGTCAAGTTTTCGTCCTTATTGTTTCCTGTAGCTCTCTTTTGAAATTATTATGTTAAGTTGATTTTCATCAAGGCTGTTAACTGCTATTACTTTTACATAGATTAGTTGTATATTTTTTGCTGAAGGTCCTATTGTTTTCAGCATTATACTGAATTATCTTGTGTTAGCTAGTTTCTGTATTCAGATTTATTGTATGTAAACAACCCTGTTGAATAAGTATGCAAACGAATTTTAGGACGTTGACCAACTTCAGCAAA
This sequence comes from Schistosoma japonicum, assembly GCA_025215515.1. Taxonomy (NCBI): domain Eukaryota; kingdom Metazoa; phylum Platyhelminthes; class Trematoda; order Strigeidida; family Schistosomatidae; genus Schistosoma; species Schistosoma japonicum. Next base: position 30,875,693 of record CM046064.1, on the reverse strand, counting down.
ACAGTTTTCCGTGATTTGTTTTATCATGCCTATGTGTTAATGAACTCTAAACGTCACACGTGTGACTTTAGTGTACAGTGATCCTTATAACGAATCGTCTGTAGAATTGTTTCTTAGCAATGTGCAACTTAAAACACTCCAATTGATTTAGATTAATTAGCCTAAAATCAGGAGCAAAACTAGGAATTATGGGGTGAGTAGGTGAATATTTAAAGCAGTCGATAAAAGCGGAGAATGTAGCAAGACACATAGACCATACTGTATTTCAATATTAAATCAACATGACAAACAAACCAATTGTACAAGCACTTAGTTAATTTAACCGTACATTCAATAAGATTGACTATGATGCGGACAGCCCAAAATAGTTCACGTGAGTTAATAATTGTTAGTGGTTTACGCATTGTTCAAGGGTATTCAAAATAAAGTTACACATACTCATATTTTTCTACTCCGAGTCTCTTCACCACTTATTAATCTTTAATTTTTTAAAATGTAACATCCAATGAAGTCATTTAATTCTATTAATGTGGCTTATATCTTCAGCTATAATTGACTTGTGATCTCTTTTCTCTTTAGCTAGCTGCAATATTGTGGCTCAATGACCTACTACGAATTAGGGTACCTAGTTTTGAGCTACACTTTACTCTTTGAAGATTTGTAATGCTACTTATCTACTTAAACTGAAACAAGTAAAGTATGTCTATCATAAGTATAATAGAACTTGGCACATGTGCATCAGTTCGATTTATGACGTCATATCACAGTAAAATAAAATTACCAAAATCGGAATACGACATATAAGGTGACTATATAAACTCAAGATCTAAAGAGAGACAGGGAGTGGATGCATTTTTACTTTTGGGACCAATTCTAAGGCATGTTTCCTAACGTCCTCGATGATGTAGGTGGAGTTAGATTTGTATTACCTAGTAGTTAAAAGTCATGTATTTCAAGCAATAATACACAAATTTCTTTAATTAGTGTCATCGAAGTTAAAAATAAAGCTTAAAGCTTGATTCTTAAACGAGCCGGGAAACCTTATAATTTGGTTAAAATGTTGCACTATTCTCTCGTTTTCAATAGTTTTAGTTACACTTATGTTCGTTAAAGACCTCACTTTGTGGCTTAGCTGCATTTTATTTGATAATTAGCATTACAATTTTATTCTCATACAGATAATGACCACATAGTTACTCAAATGGAACTTATTAATCAACTTGAACAGTTAACTAACTTTTGGTTAGCATATTTATCTAATGAATTTCCTGATGTGTCCAAATTCGATCCAGTTCATTTCTTATTCGATTGGATTAGACTGGCATATTGTTTGATTATCATTGGGATAATTGGTGGTAAGATGAATTACTTCAATGTTGGAGTGCAATTTTTATTTGTAATAAAGTCAAAGAACTTGCAACAATATACTAATTTTACGAAGTATATTGTAAGTTACTATACTTATATTCATATTTTTCTTTTGAAAAATTATATCAGTTATGCTCACTTCTGTCGAAAACATATAATATTGTTGGTAATTGTTAGCTTATCACAGAGATATGTACAAAAACTTCATTTCAATTATGTGCATAATAACGTCCGTGGAATGCACTGATTTTTCCCTACAAACTTTCTGGTACACCTGATGGTGGCAGGAGTCATTCCTTTTTTTGGATTGTTCTCGTACCTCTTCTACGAAGGTAACAAGACTATAAGATGTAGTCATTTCACTATGAATGACTGTCTGAAGACGAGTGCTTGTGGCTTAGACTAGGTTAGTGAACAAGACATTTATCTAACACTCCCAAAACCGTGATCTCAAACCATTTATTATTATTAGGTTCTGGTCTTTTAAAGGGACGAATATCATATGAACACACTAGTCAGTGGTTACAGTGAGAACTCATCTTTTGAAATCTTACTAGTAGTTTGCAATTTGTTTCTTCCATTATTCTCTAGTTATTTATCCTAAACGTTTCAGGTTGTTCATCACTTGTTTGAAAAGACTCGCAAAAGTTACATTCCTGTGGTGTAATAGTTATTGAATTTGACATCAATTTATCAAATATTGACTCACGATCCCCCCCCCCAGCTTTTGCCTATACATAATGTTTCAGGATTATTTTTTTTTTCATATGCCCCATCTACAATTATTATACATTTCAGCTTGAGGAATTATGGGATTCGTTGCGAAGTATATATTGCCGTGCAAGAGATCTTTCGTCGAATTCATCTTTATCTGGTAATGAGCATCCATCCAACCCTGACCCTCAAAATCCTACTGAGCAAGATTTTATTGATTCGTACTATCAGGAATTCAGTTTACTTTTAAAACTTTGTCGTTTGACATCTAATTTAAACTGTTCAACCTATCATAAGATTGATAATCAAACTGTCGATAAACTAACGTGTCTCATTTTTGATCGTCTAGCTACTCTTTGTTTTTATCAATGTGGAATTACTGTGCATAACCATCCTTCTATCTACCATGCTTTATTCGGCGTACGTAATTATTATTTTATCATTTTACCCATTTTATTAGTGTAAACTTTGAGTTTTAATTCATTAACTATGAATTCTTGTATTCAGCTACGAGCCGTACTTCATATGTAGAGACGTAATGTAGCCACCAAAACCCAAATAAATGGAGTGGACTTAAATGTCGAAATTACGAGTTAGTTAATTTCATGTCCAGTATCAGACGTTAGTTATGTTATTAGTTTAATTAACCCCTCGACTTTAACTTCCTAGCATATTAAACCTCAAGTTAGGATACGAAGGTACTACTAATTGTTACACTCCAAGTCCTGTTTATGTACATAACCAAAGATATATGAGTATATTTATTTATTTATTGCTTTTAGATAGTCATTGGTGTCAAAATTGGTAACCAGATGTTTTCTGGCATTAATCATATTAGAAAAGAATTTGGATTAAACCTCTGGTACTCGCTGAGTACAGATTTAAGTTATGCTAAGCTTAATTGCTTGCACGTTGATAAGGCTTCTAATTTGCGACTGTGGCTGAAAATCAAACGCCTCAACCATTGAGCTAGTGCTTCAGAATCACTTTTTATGCTTGTTCTAGTTATTTTTCTTTTAGTATGTTTATTGAATGTTCATCAAATTATGTAAGCTCTTAGCCTTCAATGACACCACATTAATGACCATTTGTCGGCTATTCTTGATCAAAGTAGGATTGTGGTTGGCAAGTGGAATCCATGGTATCGTCCTTATCCTATCCGAAGCTCGTCAGCTAGGTGCATCTACCTGTGAGTATTGATATTCGTATGGGCTGAAACTCAGTCTATTCATGTCAACGCCACTTCGTTTTCCATCGTGTTACTGTGTAGAGACGGCAGAACTTGTGCAACAAATATGTTACTTTCAGTAGTAAACACCTTGGCTCTTGATCGAAATGGACTGACTTTGAGTAGTTATACTAATATCAATACTAGGATAAATTATACGGAACATGCCTCCTGTATTCCACTTGCCATTCACAATCCATCTTTAATGATCATTTAGAATTGACGCTCTATCTAGACAATTAGCTCACGAAGTGTACGTAGCAACAGAGACAGATCATTTTCATTCTTTAACAGCATTAACGGGAGGATACAAGCACATTTTAATTATACACTGACTATTTTATTTGTGTTCACTTTTCTCTAAAAAGCAGAATAGTCACACACCGTTTGTATGTTATTAATCTTATCAAGTGTTTTTTTTCTAAATATGCTATTTATTTTAAGTAAATTTCATCAAAATCTTGCAAAACTTCATATTTTTTATTTTCATACAGGAAGAACAATCATTATCTGTAAATAATTGGTCAGAGTTTCTACTGAAGCCTTTGATAAACCTTACGTAAAGATCAATATTTTTTCTTTCTTTACTGTGTATATTTTTGAAATGATATATATATATTATTGCTAAAAATGCTGTTTCATTTTACTTGCCGTTAGTTAAGCCTTTCGGTGACTAGTTACGATTTGGCCAGTTTGAACTGTACTGCTTTCCTAGTGTGTTGTTGAATAATGAGTTGTGTAGTGTAGTTGTAAATATCAAGTTATGTATTGTGCTCTTGAGTTGTCGTATTCTATGGTTTTTGAAAAGGAACCTTCTACATAGAGTTTCGACCAAACGAAACTTCATGTTATTTTCGATACATGTTTGTTACTTACCAACTGACATTGCAACAGGAATTCAGTGGCTAAATCATAGAACTTCCAACCGAAAAGTTGGGTTCCAGCCACGTCTAGCTTAGTCTGCTTGGGCGGCTGGGTATTATTACATATCCTCACATGAAACGATGTTACTAGAAATCAAGTACGTATTCCTTTTCTTAGTAAATGATTACTGTATATGTTTGCATTCGATGCATTACTTGGTATAACATAATGTTTAGACCATTCACGGATGACGGTTGATCAGATATGAAAAGACCTTGCACGAACTAATTGCACCGATCAATGACATACGCAACTATCTAGTCGATGCCCTTATGTCTACCCTGATGCCTACTCAGTTCCAGGTCACGATAAGAATACAAGATCGATGAATCGACCAATAAAATCAGACTATTTCGTGCACTCCTTTATATATATGTAAAACACGACCACACTTACTTAGGAAAATAAAATTGATACATAGCATGGGCAACAATGATAGTGAATCGGAGTAATGTACACTACAACTATAGATCACAATATAAAGATGACATATTAATATATAATTGGTCAAGCGGAAGTTAGGATAAGAAGGACAGTAATGATGGAAATAAGACGTTTGCTTTACATGAAAACCAAAATACAGTGAATTGATATTCTGACAAGCACTTCTGGAAGACAGTTAATCTTCTTCAGGTGTGCGTTATAGCATTACTAAATAGCAAAAAAAGAATTATCTGTGATGATTAGTAACTTTAGAAGTACATTTAATCACATTCTCCATGATCGATATGTTAAAGACTGATTTACTTATGATAGCGTAATCGCCATCGTAAAGGATTTGTTTAGTCAAATGCAGCATGATATGAGAGCTTGTTCAAATTTACTCGCTCCCACTTATCTAAGCATGAATTTATTCTCTTAACAATTTTTGTTTTAAAACTCGTTCGTTCTGATTAGTTATGCCCATCAACTTTCGCTCGTGCTTATTCGTTTTCATAGAAAGTTTACAATCTGTCGTTTCACCAAAATACTGAGAAATTCAAAAAGTACCGCAATGATAGTTCTCGTCTATTCTCCTTTCTCTATCCTTTTGTGAGAAAAGAGTTCTTTATGTAATTTATCCATCCGGTATTTTCGGCAGTGAATAACGATTTCATAAAGTGAAGGAGGGAAGGTGACAAAACTGATTGTAAACTTTTACGGATGAATATGAATGGCAGCTTATCACCATTTTAAATATATTTGTACACACGTTTTTGAATATTAAAAAGTTAAGTGTTTATAAAGGGGTGGGCGGTTATTTTGCGTAATTGTGTATTTCTATACCTAGAAACTTAATGTAATCATGTAGACGGTATCGAATTAAGCTAAGCGGCGGCCAGTTTTAGGTATGGGGGGGGGTATTGATACGAAAGAAAGATATATAAGAGTAACCTATGTAGGTCATTCATGACTCTTTGGTTAAGGTTCTAAAGATGGTGCAAACAAGTGACTTAAGATACTATCAAATACTGTTCAAAATAGAGGTCAGGTTGATCTTACCTCAAATTTTTAATGAAGTTTTAAATGTGAGGTAATCATAGGAGAAGTATTTTTAAGATATATTTATGTTCGGACTGTATCTCTTGTTTAATTCCCCTGTTCTCGTTAAATTTAACCTCTCAATATGATCTGTCTTTCATTTCTCCACAGTATTGTGATTACAATCGTTGTGGCACACATTTTTAGTGCTCGTTTGTGCCAACTTTTGTGATTAGGTAAATAAAATACATTAAACAAAGAGAGCTTTATTTTACTTTCTCTCATATGTAAACTGTACAACTAATATGTCGTTTTTAGATGTTGCATAGATAACTTTAAAGTGTTTAATTAAAGCAATAAAAAGTGACTTCATCACAATTATCTTAACAATAAAAATGGTTATAAAAGTAGGATACTACTGTTACTTATTATCCTGAAGAATAATAGTAATAAAGTGCAATTTCTCACCTAAAGTAATTAAAGTCAGTGGTTTCATCAGAGAGTTTTGTTGTTTCTTCCAATAAACTCTCATCATTTGAACGGAGCAAATAAGATTTGATCCAGTTGGATTGCTGATAAATTCTCCTTGTTACTTCATATTTTATTTGTTCTATATGATTGACAATATCCATGCGTAAATTTTGTTTACTCTTAAATCGTTTCTATTGAATAAGGTTATATTCGAAACAAAGTATTCTTTAGATACTTGTATTGAAAATAGTGATTAATGGTTGAGATTATCTGCATCATTTTTAATATTCACTTTGGGACATTTTTATTTATTTAGTGAATGAATTCTGCATGTTAAGGTATAATCTTCAGTAAATAATTCATTTCAATTCCTAATTTTCATCATATTTGTGTTATTCATTCGTCGTGTCAGTTTTACTCTGGTATTCATAACATACAGCTACTTGGAATGTAATGTTAGATGAAAATACATTGTAATACACAGCACCAACTGACTAAATGAATAAAGAAAGTGACTGACACAAGTTGTTGAGTATGGACGATCTTTTGGATACCATCGGCCGTAATAAATTATAATATTTGAATGGTTGGAAGGTTCTGGAATAAAGATGGTTCAAACCTTGGTAACCTATTTCCTATCAGGATGTTGCCTACTTTTGAGCTTCTTTGTCTCTTGATAATAAAACTGGCTTATGGAACAGGTATGTAAGTGATACTGGAGCGGTGGGGGGGGGGGTTCCAAACGAAGGAGGAATATTATCATATGAGGAGTGAAGCTAAGTGATATCAATTTTTTGTGAACTGAAACTGACTTTATCTATTTACCAGGCTAAACTTCATAGTGCCTGTCTTCTAGCCTCGCTTTATTGACACTACCTGGTTGCCTAAACCAAAGTAGATTGGGTCAGAGTTTTAACCTGTGACTTAGTGGCTAGATGTGCGTACACACCGTATCAAGTGACCCACGATTGCAAAATACTTTAAGTTAATCAGTTTATACTCGAGATTTTAAGATTTACTGTTTTAGTTTTCTAAAGTAATGGGAATCTATACACTCTTACAAAATAATTTTGAAATTGATGTAGCTTCATCTGAAGAGTAAATTTTAACAATACCTGATTAGTAACAAGTTGAAAATCCAAGCCAGTCACTTTGCATAGTAGATAAGTATCGAGTAGTTGATTGGTATCTCTGTGTTGAATTTAAATCTCTTTATAATTTAGGTATATTGGTTGGAGCTTTCTAAAGTGATACATAGTGATAGCGTAATCAGATAATCTAATAGTATTTTTATGGTGTCGTAATTTAATTCCATATAATCACTTGGAAATCCTGGACCTAGACTTCGTGTCCATTGAGGTTCTTTAAGAGGGCATATTTGAAATATTGAAGGGAAATTTGATCAAGAGTTGTACTTGCAACAAAATAATTTAAAGTGTATCTGATCACTACCTATGTAAAATAATGTTTTATCAAAATAAGTATATTACTGTTGTAAAAAACATAACTTACGTCTAATTGTTTTGTTGACTTAGTTTTTGATTCATCTAATGAGCTAATACTAGATTTCCGAGTAGTAAATATTCTTGAGTCCACACTTTGTTGATAACGTAACTACGTAGAAATGAAATTCCAAATGTAATTTTGGTTACATAAGTTAAATAGGAAATCAGGGGCTTTACTACTTGCGTATATTTGCACACATAATAATTAGAGGTATAATTTAATTCATCATGCAGTACTACTAGATGTACTCTGCTTAGACCTACATTTTATAATAAAAGGCTAGGTGTATCACATTGCGTGTCACATCGATTTACGTGAAGTAGGATTCAGATTTTCTGCCTTGTAGTTAACAGTTGAATGTATTAATCATTAAGTTCTCACTGTTATGTAACGGTATGTGGTATGTTTATCGTGAATAGCCTGGACGGTCGGGATATTTAATGCTGACTACATACACAACTCGTTAGTTTACAGCTAGACCCAACCCTGTTTTGTTACGTGTACCTGGACAAAAATCCGACTAATTAATTAGGAACCAGTTGATTCAGAGGCAACATATATATTACGAACAGTGCTGAGTGGAAAGTCACAGTGAAAAGGTAATATATAAGTTACAGTTGTCTATTTACTCGGTTGTGATACGCTACCTATATGTCTGCATACCATTAACAAATCGCAGCTCACGTGGGACATCACCGATCGCCTCACTAGAAATCAGTAAATGATCACAGTTGGATAAGGTTACAAGTAAAATACTTGTGTTAACTATTCTAGAAGACTGGTTCTTTACATTAGGAAGAACTATTATTTTTCAAGAAATGTTACAGATCTAGTATCTTGAAAACTGATTCGCAAGTTATAGGATTATAAAGATAACTCGGTGCTAATGTGAGTTTAAAACTTGGATGAACTAGTACATGGATCGATTTCATCCATAAGTGGGGACTTCAGAATTATTAGTTCGTACGACCACTTTTAAGAAGGTACTCTAAGTGGTTAGCTTTAGTCAGTTAAACAGTGACTACATAGACTTAGTGTACTTATGTCTTGCCGTATCCTTTGAGTTATGTCTAAACAACTTCAAAGTGTATCTTTGGGGATTAGGAATCCCTGAAGAAGCTCGGACCATTTTGCCGAGCGAAACGTTGGAATTTTTCATTAATTTCATCCGCTGAGATTATTAACAAAAATATTCTATTCATATGTCTTACATACACTCGGCGCCCAAGTTTTGTAAATACTTTCGTTAATTTTTGGACGAAAATACCTATAAAATGCAATAATTATTTCTTGGATAATAATCGAATCTTATGTAAATATCTTGTTGCATTTAATGGTACCCGGGATCTTTCAAAGTTTGACAGTAACCATTACTAATATTGTGCAAGCTCAGTAATCTAAATGTTAGTGACTCGTCGCATGACCTGAAGGTTTAAGGTTCGACTCCTTGTTTGGTCGCTGATATGCACAGCATAGGAGTCGCATATCAGGACAAAACAGCTGTTTACTAGTTACTGGCTTATGTTGGTTATCTGGCGAGTCATTTACAGATGCAAAACTTGTAGAGTATTTTTTATTATTGAAATCAATTAGTAGTACATTAGACGAATTCTGTTTTCCTATTCAAAGATCTTAAATAACATGAATGTTTTAGGGTCGTATTTCAAAGCACTAATACATTTTAGGTACAGTAATCATAAATTTACTGAAGAATATAACCAGTAAATACATTAAATTCTATCATAATATTAAAAAAATGAGAATACAAACGGATTAATCAAAACTGCTTGAAGATATGAACGTTTTCTCACAACAACTTACATAAGGTCTTTGTAATTCTTACTGATAAGTAATTCTCCAATCATTATTTGGAAATCTACTTCTTAAATTTATGAAATCTATTTTTAGATGTTATTTTTATTCTACTTGATTACATTAGTCAAAGTATAGTATAGGGTCGAGGTTATCTGAAGTGTCAGAACTACTATTTAGCTGTCATAATATGAAATACTTGATAGAATCACCTTCCTAATGTGTTTATAACGCATAACGTTTCTAGGAAATATTCTTTTTTTGATATCATAGTGTGAAAATTAAAATAGTAAATCTTTTAGCTGATGGTGGGAATTCTATCATTGGACGTTGGCTAAGTACAGATGGTTAAGCTTTAGGTAACTTATGATCTGTGGGTTCGATTCGCTGGCAGAATAAAAGGTGGGCACTGATGAGGAGCCTCATAACAAAGGCAAATCACTGTTTAGTGCCCACTGATTCTCATTAGTATCGAACCGACATCAATCTGTAACGAATACAAACAACTAAATTTATTACCTTTCACGATAAACCACCTCGAGTCAAGTTTATTTGGTGATTATGCTTTTGTATACAAATTATATATAAAACTCGAATCAACACGTTGTTTCAATTTATGCAGAAATCAGTTAATTAGTGGTTCATTGGATAATAAGCATACTAGTAAAGTAGAAATGATAAAACAGTTAATAATTTCCACTTATAACTTTCTCATGTTAATCTGAGGACAACTTATACTTACCTTCTCAGAGAATCTGCTGATAAAGATTTTATAGATAATGATAAGTTTTTATTATACCGTTACCTGGTTATGAGAAAGATTAAGAGAATAGACTTTACGGTGAATATATTTTACCTACGATACTTGGGGTTGTGTAGTGATACTTTTGTAATAACACTATCGGGAAACTGATTGTATTCATTGAGAAACTGATAAAGATCCGATAATAACCAAACTCTAACTGGTTTCATTATTTTTGCAGCTTACTACCTTTAGGTGATACAAACTCTACTGACTGGATGAAAAATGGCTACAAAATCAAAAGGTTATTTTGAGAGAAAGTTAAGTTGGTTTCATACTTTACTCAGCATATTCATTATCAAACACCTTGAAGTTTCATACAACTTGTTAGTCTGTTGGTATTTTAAATTATATAAGGTTGGCTGTAGGTTGGCAATGACCTGATAAAATGCATTCCTTTATTCCATATAATATACTCAATTCAACTTTATTTTCGTGTCTTATTCACTAAAACAGCTTTTCAAGCAATATCAATACTTCATTAATGTCATGAAATTTAACAATATATAGTTGAATTGAATTGCTATGATTTGCGGAGAGTGGTATTAAGTTTAGTTGACTGAATTCGTTGTAGATTGATGTTAGCATGGTACCGTTGAAAACCAGGCAGTACTGGACAGCTGTTTCATCCTAGTACAGGACTCCTCAGTAGTGCACACCCTAGATTCCGTCCCTAGGAGCTTCAGGTTGGCGAACATTTAACCCACTGCACCCTGGGCCGTGATTAGTGGAGTTCAGACTTGTCGGGAGTGAGACAGTTATCCACCAATCACAATGTATGCTCGTCGCACCATATAACAAATTTGTAGTTTGTTTAAAAAATTTCAATGTTTATTCAATCAAAGTTGGTTGAATGAAGAATATTCTTCTCGAGAAATTTCCCTTAGGTTCTACAATTATTTTAATACTTAAAGTGATTTGTTGTAATTTCGGTTGACATTGGAAAAAAGAAGCCAAACGTTTTTCTTCCTGTATATAAGTTTAGACCTTTTAATTCGCATAGCTATCGATTCTGCTGTTCTAATTACTCTCAGTCCAACTAATCCTGATATATAAATATTCACACAATAACTTATTGTAAGTGATTGGTTCAAGCTATCTGTATGACTTTTTTAAGCTAAATGGGATAAGGTAGAACTGTTAATATTACTGATAACTCCTTTACTTAATTGCACCGGGAAATATCCACAAACACAGAGGAGTAGATTCCTAAAGCATCTGCTAATGTAATTTGGTTCATATGAGCAGTTGAACTGACAGATGTATTATACAATATTTAACCTATTATTTGATCTGGTTGTAATTTTGTAACTCTATGGCACCTATGTACATATAATGATTACTAACCTTATTATTTCAGTAGTCGTATAAACTTATTCAAGTTAAACAGTACATGATTATTATTTTAACATCAACAATATTATATTACAAATATATATAGTACATTTGTAATAACGAAACAAGAAATCGGAATTATAATCTGCAGAGTCTATCTTTCGTGATATTGGGAACCCTACTGTTGCACTGTGTTTGTTGAACTTTTAACTATACTCTTTGTGTTGCATAAATTGTAAGTTTCTCTTAGCCTCATCAACTATTGTCATACCTGTTCCCCTTTCAGAGTTATTGTAATCTTATGATGACTTCATTATCATGATCTCTGTAGACAACTCCCCTAGTTCAATCTTTAATGTGTTGTGTATTTAGTATTACTGTTTGGGCCAGTATGTTATACATAAAACCATTGTTTTCATTTACTAAACCACTTGGTGTTAGTTCTTATTCGCTGATGCTTGTTCTCGGTATCCATACCGTTAGGGTAGAGTTTGGTTGTTCAGGCATAGTGCCAACCAATCACCGCTTCTCAAATCCATCAGGTCATAGTCACAGTGAAAGTCCCATTGGCTAGATTGCTCCAGGTCATTACTACATTAAATTTTCATAACGATGTAACTTATCACAAAACTAATCATTCATTTGTGATCTTTAATTCTGAATTCATTATTGTAGAACCTGCAGGGGATTTATCAAGGTGAATATTCTTCGTTCAAACATTTTTGCGTTGAAAAAAAAGTAGTTTTAAAAAGTAAACTAACTTCACAAGCTGCTTTAAGTGTTTTGCATAATTCCATAGCATTTGTATGACAAGTTAAAACATGACATAAAAATAAGTTGTCAGCTCTATGTTGAATGATACCACAAATTCTGAAAAAATAAGGTAAAATGTAAAAGACAGTAAATAATCAATCATGACTCTTTAATTTAAGGTCTTCTGAGAAATTTTGTGCTTCATCATCAGCCTAACAAGCCCAGATGTGATGTGATATGAAACAAAGGTTTAGTATGATAGCTGCCTCAGAAAACTTCATGATATTGAGATAAGAAATGAATTATCATGTAATATTATTTAAGTAGGAAGACTCTAGTCCTAAAATAAAGCACATATATGACTACGGTATCATTGGGAGATCTGTCTATACCATACTACTAGATAATTCTTTTGAATACACGATAAGAGGAAATGCTTATTCGCTAACACGTAGACACTTTTAGATGGAGTTGTGTTTGGCGGAACGAAGAAGCTTTCAGTTGATTGCTGCCTGAAGGTATGCTAACACCAATATTAGTATGTAACCTAGCATACCACTGGAAGATAAAATTCTGACAAAGGAGACTGTAGCTGAATTAGTAACCAGATAGAAAGTTGGAGAGAACCTAAGACGAAGAAGTTTTCAGGTTCTAAAACGAAATGCCACTGAGGTTTGCTTGGATGTTCATTTCCATTCATGAGTTGGTTGCAACATTAGTTGTGGTAGTAAATTATACTAATTCTTTCTTTTCAATCAACCTCTCTGTATTCAGTCATTTTTACTGCTAATGATATTACTTCAACTTCTGCTACTTTGGTATTCATCTTGATATGCTGTTGGTAGGGGTGTCAGTTTGAGCCAATGTATATATATCCCAAGTTAACGTTGTGATAACTTCCATCGTACTCATTACTGTTAACTAAAGGGAAAGTAGTATTAAACACTAACCACTTAAAACTTGACAGATAAATTTTAACGTACACGTAGAGTAATATCTGTTCTCATCATAAGAATTCTGCCTGTAAATAATCCGATCACATATACGAAGCCATTAACTAAAGTTCTGTAGAACTATTTATTCAACAACGTTTAAATGTCTATCAAACCAAAAAACCTCATTAAATACTTACCTTTCATTTTTATCATGTATCCCAAAAAATGGAATTGAAGACACTCGAAGATTTACAACAATATGATTTTGATAAAGCTGAGTTAAAAGACAAATCAAGATGTGAAAATTTAAGTTATGACTACTAAAGTTTAAACCCATTAGTTGATAAAAGATAATTAACAAGTTGTCACAAGTAGTTAAGTTATATGGTTCAAGCTCACGAGAAAACAATAACCTCATTAAACTAACTCGAACAGCTTACGAAACGAACTCTTATCTAATAAGCCTCTTACTACTTGGATACTCAAAGTGGTTGAATTAATAATCTATTACTTTAAAGTAACGAGTATTAAATGTATGAGTGATATCACATAATATGTGAACTTTTCAAGGTTTACAAGCTAGTTTTTCATTACTAACCGTAGAGTATGGTCGGTCTGGAAACTAATTCAAATGCATTCTGATCTGTCTGGATCTTTTATGAAGGTTCATAAATAGTTCTTTTGCGTTGTATGCAAGTAAATAGATCGACTAAATACTACCATGAAACAGTTATATATTACCTTCATATCCATACCTGTTTAAAGTAAAGTATGTATCATCGATAACATGATTGTCCAAAGGTTTAATTTTGAACAAACAAAATGTTAACTACTTAATGATATGTTTTATATATATTAACTGGATTAGGACGATTTTGAGTCATGTATATTATGTAATCGAATGATGTCATATATGTGCCATGATAATTCAATACACTTTCTGATCAGTTAACAGAGTCATGTGTACTCAATAAAATTATATTTTTTAAAGCGTGCTGGATCGCTTTCCGTTTCTAACTTTAACTAATACCAAAATCGATTCGACTTTAGACTCTCATTAATTTTACATTCAAACAAAATTAGTACTTTGCATGTTTCCTGATGATTATGGATTTATTTTCTGGAGAGGTTGTTTACGCACACCGCCTAGAATTCACATGTTAGAGCTTTCGAAAATAGCAATCTAGTAATGCTAATCTACAAGATATCAAAGTTTTTATAAACACTGTAAATAATCAGTATCTAGAATGAGGAATAATTACTAAAGTGTATTGTGTCTATAAGTTGCAGCTTTATTTGATTTGTGAGATGGTTTTTTCACAGATTAATATCAACAAAATAATCGTTTCGAAATTAGAATACAAGAATTGACTGTTTCATTCTAGCTTAGAACTTCTCCATATTAATTCACCATGGTTCTCTCACCAGATCCAACTCACATTAACCTGTTTTCATTGGTTTGTGTTTAGATTTCCAACTTCACAATTTAGTTCGACTATAAGTTAGTTAAATAGATTCCCACAAATTGACTACCTGGTAATTTACTGTATATTGAATACTAGATTATTCGCCTTCATAATGACTAATATTGTGATGAGTGCCAACACAAATAAAGAAAGTTATTACTCCTCACAAATTCTTCCATCAACTTGACTGCATAATAAGAACTTTTTCAAAATTAAACAAAGAGCCAAAGCCAAGGATTAAGTTAGTAATGACCTGGTATTTATTCACAAATTTTTATTAAGCTAAATGTCTTACTAAATTGACTGTTGATGGAGAAATGGTAACATTTACAGGAAGCCACTCCTTTGAATGTATATTCTTTAAAACTGTTTGAATGGCTTGATTCATTGTCTTCATACCTTGGAAAGAATTCAGTAACAAACATAATTTAGATAAAATTACATGAATGCATTTTCAAACAAAGCCCTGCAAAATGACTAAAGTTGAAAATGTTAATCCCTGAATGGCAACTCAATGATCTGAGGGTTAAGGACCTACCTTAAGGCTTTTGGTTTGCACTCTGATGAAGTCATTGATGGGCTCTTTTAAAAAACCTCGTAGTTGGACGAAAATACTAATCAGTGTCTTCTGCTTTTATTAGTAGTCGAGATACATTAAATGCATGATGTATACTTTAAATCGGTTCACCTAATGACTCCAATGTTACCTACAAAACAAACTAGGAATCTGAGTTTGAGCTTAAAATTTTTAAGTTATGTTGTGATACATTGTATATAGCCGCATTTTACTGAACACAGTGTTTGCTACCGTTCAGTAGTCTTATGGGTAGTTATCTCCAATTTGAAAAAAGGAAGTACAAGCTTCTAAATTGTTAAGGACACAGAATATCTGTAGGTCTAAATTTGATTGTTATTAGAAAGTATTGGAAAACCTAGCCAAAATAAGAGCTAGTTGATTAGACTCTAATGACCCTTTCAAGCCATAACACTAAAAATATTACCTATTAGTTAATATTTGCATCATCCGTTCGAAAAAGTAATTTTGATGAAAGGATTTTGTTGGAAGTAGTTATCACGGACATATTTCAACTGAGTAACTGTTTTAAACCAGGTTTCACTGGTCAACTATCTCATCATAATACTGAAGTAGTGATTATCAATTCTTTCAGAAATCGGACACAGAAAATTCAGATCCGTGTCGATTACTCAATCATTAAAACAAACGAGTTGGCGTCCAACATTATACATTTCAATTTTTAATTAATTTGCGATACAGTAAGGTGATCACCTAATTCGATTTGTAGCAATTACTTAACTTTATGCATATTTGAACTTTAGTGATCATGAATTTTAACCTAAGATTTATGAGTGTATCTCAAAGTGAGTCACTTATGCAGTGATTTTAATAGTTTTGTACGAAAAAGTTCCTTGCATACCATTAATGGTTTTGTTTAGACGTGAGTACCGTTGACATGTGAAGCGAACTATGCAGATATATAAAGGAAAATTAAAATGACAAAAGTTATACCGAGAATATAACATCGATTTTCTTTTTGTTCACACTTATTAGTGGCTCTGTTTTTTGAGTTAATTAGCAATAAACAGTTGGATTATATTATTTGATGCAAGACACTTAGATCATTATCATGTAATCCAGTTTAGTTCTATCTTATTAAAAATGAAATGAAATGAAGTTTTATTGGTAACAGAATAAGAATAGTGTGTAGACTGATACGCTTCAATTGAAACCTACATTTTATGCAAATGTTACTGTATTGCTACCTTAAACAGATAGGTTACATTTTATGCAGATTCATTGAAAGATCACTATCTTTTATTCATCAAAAATACCAGTGGTATAAATGAAGTTAAATACAGTACTACTATTTCGGCACAAAAGGAAGTAGTTTAGCAACAAAGTTCATGTGTTTATGAAAGTGTACTTACTTACTTACATAAACTAAGAGTAACTTACTAAACTTAGATTCAATACATGTGAATCCTGCATACATACATTTCAGTTTTCGGTGTGGCTCACATAAACTTGGCATATCGAATCCGTTCTGTGAAAAGAAAACGATATTTTCTGTTTTATATAACGTGTAAGAATTCATTCACATTTACTGTTCAAGATATTTAATAGAACCAAACTATAGTGCAGGTGTTTAGTAACTTTTCTGTCATGGTTACTTTCAGAATGTCTTGTACCTTGGGACTTATCCCGAATCCCAAAACCTATCGAAATTAGAATACGAAATCAACTTACCCGTTCTCTTTTTGTACTTCTCGTACAATAACATTTCTGTTTCTATAAAGCAAATTCATTGATTTCAACTACTTAACCGACTTTGCAAAATTTCAAAGCAAATATTTTGGCAGTACTTGCACTGTGAAGCAGATATTACTTCACGGTGATTACATAACACCAATGCAGTCGTCACTGATGTTTTTGCTAGACAAGAAAACTATCAGATACATGGCTTATTTCAGAGTAACTTTCAGTCTTCTGTAAAAAACCCTGTTCTGATTAGCCATTTCAGGCAACATTATTTATCCTGGAACAGAACTTCAAGCATCTCAAGTTCAAAAATGCAAAATATTTTATTTCCTTGCCTTACAGACGCGTTATAATGACCATTTCATTTCAACTACTAGGCGTACTTCCAAGTGTCAACATCGTTAGTTCAGTGAAAGTTTGCACTATAATTCAGTCCTACTATAAAAAAAATAGCCTGTAACAGAGGATAATACCAGATTAATTCAGCTGAATAAATCACTGGTATTTATTTAATTCTAGTCTTAGTGACAAATTAATTAATTAGCAAAGTTTGTCATGATCGACTGAAGAACTTGAAAATTAGAAATCTTACAAATTAAAATTTGAACACAAATCGCCATTGACACTCATATCAACTCCTTAAATATTAACTTATCTTGCCTTGATACAAATTCCTAGGTTTTAACCAGTGTTGATGTACACTGTAAATGGAATGTGAACTAACCAGCAACTGTATGGTACGGTCTAACTCTCGAAACTCTCTTGAAATTCAAATAAAAAGTAAGGACGTGTAAAGTTTAGACAATCCAAAAGTTAGATTTTCATTATTAATGACGGTTGATATTCGTCACATTAAGCCACAAATTAAATGAAGTGGGAACCCCTTCACTGTAAGCCAGACTAGTGCTATGATGTCAGAAAAAGAGCTAATATGATGATTGGAGAGAGTGTGACCAATCAGTATAAGCCCACACGCCTGCCCTAGGATTAATAGTCTTCCAAAGTTGGAATGAAGAACATAAGACAACCGAACTGACCACCAGAGAGAATCATCTTATATTTCAGACATTCCGTTATATATACGCAAAGTTGGACCACACAGTCAATCAATTAGGGATCTAACATTGGTACAAAACAAGGGAGATAGTGGGAGTAAATATGGGTAACTTGTACACAACTAATTACTTATAGTTCATTAACAAAAGACTAACAGTAAATCTTCTAAACGGGAGGATAGGGTGAGGGGAACGTAGCACTGACAGAAATGAAATTTTTTCATCACCTGCAACTAAAATAACTGAAATAGTCTTCTAAAACATAGTTCTAATGTTACTGTTCTTCAGCCGTCCAACTTAACGACTAGTGGTACTGATAATAAAATTTTGTTGGTAGACGATATAATTAAATTAGAAGTATTTCACAGTAATGAGTATGCACATAGGAGTTCTTAACTAAGAGAAAACAGCTGTTTAGTGTTCGTGGGATTTCAATAGAACATAACCGAGATCAATCTTTCACAAATACAAATAGTGTTAGGTAGACTGATTGTCAAAGTGAAATCTAATTATAAGGATTGTCTAAATAAAAAGGCTTAATTCACTGTAGTTCATGGTATTTGAGGACGAAGAGATGTTTGGATAGTAGATTCAGTTTAAATTCACTTATTATTCGTCAGTTGGCATTATATGGCTTACAACACACTCTCTAGTCTATTTGTACTGTTTTGGATTTTCCCAAATATGTAGAGCTGTTGATTTTTCTACATAAGAACTAGAAACATTTTGAGGAATTTTTCGCCAAAGTCGGTGATGTATCCTGTTTTTACTGAATGTAGTGCTAATGCTAAGTTGTTTACGAGATGTTCTAGTGACATGTGAATGAACTAAATCTGCAGTCAGTTATCCAATTAGCGCACAGCTGTAGTAAGTAACTATCTAATATCTAACTCTTTAATAACAAACAGGGATTGTTAGCTTATTACCAGTCTACCTGGTATTCTAAGCTCTAGGCCGAATAAAATTATACAGTAACAATCACTAGGTCAAATAGAAAGTTGGAACGAGGTAAACATGAAACTAATAGAAACACAATGTTTAGTAAACTCGCAATTAAAATATATGAAATAATATTTCTGAAGTTCTGAAGGTTTGACCGTTCTTCATGACTTGGCCACTAAAATTTCTATGGCTTCAACAAATTTATCAACATACTTGAAACATAATTTATATCACTTCATTATTAAATTCATATACATCAATATCTCTTCTAAGTATTCATCGCAATTCTACTTTTCGCCCTTCGTTACCCTGTCGTCGACCTTAAGTTTTACAGAGCTAATTGCATCGTCTGTTTGGAAAAACACTTTTTACTCGGTTTGTATAAGATTTCTTTTATTTCTTTCAAAGTTCCTTTATGGTGTGTAATAACCACCGTGTTAACGCATTAATTTGGCTCATCCGGCATTATATCTTTACCCATGGCCTCAAATATATTCTGTTAGGAAAGCTTATATATATATATATATACATATATATATATATATAGGCTTTTCTTTTTAGTTTTCACAAGTGCTATGTATTCTTTTCATATTTACATTTAATTCCACGCACAATGTATTCCTTGGTCTTCTTCTTGTCCTTTGGCCTAGAAGATTCCAAATTAGGATTCTCTTTCGACTCAGTTTAATGCTTTCTCTAGTGTATGTTTGATCCTCTTCCAGAGCTTTCTATTGATTTCTCCCTCAGCTGAAAACTGGTCGGTTCTCTAACACAGTGGATTATTGCTGAAGGTGTTCGACCAACGGATGAGGAGTATTTTGTGTGGTTCTCAACGTGTGACCTTTAAGTTCCATTCATTAGAACTGTTCTGAAGTTTGTATTTAAAATTCTGACTTTGACGTTGGCTGACACTTAATTTCAGTTCTAGATGTTCAACACGTTTAGAAATGATGACCTTGCCTACTAGTCAGTGCCTTTACGTCTACATCAGATTCCCCCCTTGCTTATTATTGATGCTTCCCAGGTATGTAAAATTTTTTACATCTTCCAGAGCTTCTCCGTCAAGTGTAATTGAGTCGGTGCTCGTCGTTTTGTATTCAAGAATATTGCTTTTTCCCATGTGTATATTGAAGCCTACTACTTCAGGGGCTGTTGGTACACTATACATCTTTAACTGAATTTGCTGCTATGTTGAATAGAAGAGATAGGTCGTCAACGAAGTCCAAGATCGTATGGCTGCACCCAAGTTCAACTAATGGTTGTTCATTATCAATAATTGTTTTGAGATTTTCAAATATATTTTGCCTGTATGATTTATGATACTTAATTATATATTACTTATTCAATCTAAGGGACTATATTGAACAAATCCATATGAAAATCAATAGTGAAAGGAAGAATCACAGCAAAGTGTATCATATATAATTTAACTTTTGAATGAATGAACTATTATTATTTCATTTATTTTGAATGTTTACATTATATTAGACATGAATTTTGATTATTGCGCTTGAAAGTTACTTTTTTGTGAACAATAATATAGTCAGAACTACACATATACCACTGGTAATATAATATAATATAATATAATATATATATATATATATATATATATATATATATATAGACGCAATTTAAATGACTGATTGATATTTTAGCTAATGGAAAGTACTTGGCAATGCAAGGGTAGTATTATAGTTCTTGATGACAACCGTGGACAAATATGATTGTGAGTTGCGATCTTACCAGATAATATGCGCTAATCATTTGATGGAGTTCTATCTATACAATTTCATGGTGTGAATTTCAGGCAAAGTAATTACATATGACAGCATACTTTTTGATAATGAATGGTATTAGATGATTGATAATATCTAGAATGTTATTTCTTCTTGAAGAAAGTTACTTCCTGTTAATAGTATACGTTTTATATGGAATAACGAGTAGTTTTGGTCTAATTACTTAGTAACTGTTTATGTTACATTGATTGGTAACATCAAAATAAGATTCAGGACTTAACAAACACTATATAGATCACTTAATTATAATCAGTTGGTATAATTATCTAAATCTAACAGAAGGTTAGTAAAGACAGGAATATCTTAATGGTAAAAACTGTGAATTTGGGTGACGTGGGTAAAAACGCCACAGGAAGAGATATTTTCTCCAAGTTTATGAGTAAACTACGCTGACAAGTATCAACTAGCACGAAACATAGATTAATCAGAATTCCGTACAAATCAGACTCAAAATTTTCGAACACTTATTTAGGCGGTTATGAAAATAAGTATTTTGATATCAGGGTAAATTGTTTATGAGAGCAAAGGTTGATATAAATTTAGACAGGGATAATGAAATTAACGGTAATTGTAAATAATGTTTTGTTCATGAATAGTTTTCGTGACTTAGGTCGAATTAAAGAAAGGGCTTCACAGTCTAACCATGTAGATCAGAGAATACAAAACATCACAAGTCCTTCTAGATGACAAAGTTTCTCTGTTATTTCAACATTTAACAAGTGTGAGGGTTATATTTAAAGAATATTAGGGAAATGAACATTTTGTTGAAATTCCTTTGATCATCACTTTGAAATGGGGATACAGTTTATGCGAGCAACTAGTAAAATAGATGCGTTTCATTCTGATTTACATCAAATAACACGAGATATATATCGACAAAATTTCACATATTTACTTGAAGAATTTGAAATGAAGTTACCCATTAATAAAAATATACACAATTAGTGTAAATACAAATTCTAACACATTTAAAAACACCACCAAATTCAAGTACATTAAACTGATGAATATCAAATAAGAAGGAATGTGCTTCATGAATTCTATTGCTTTCGAAGTAAAGAAAATGATATACTATGAAGTACAGTATTCTTAAACATCTACTTTAGATGCACATGTGCCAACAGTTTCGTGAAGATTCAGTTTTCAGTATTAACGGTAGAATAATACAAATCTTTGATAACCACCACTTTGTGCAAAGAATATACTTAACAGGTGCTTCATATTTTGTAACATGCTAATAAAGAACTTCGAATTCATAAAAATTATGTTTAGTATATGGTAGTTAATCCTGTGTAATTGAATTTGATTTCCTTCACTTTTAAGTTTAAAATATGGTTTCTGGAAGGTTAGATACCAGGACTGTTGGTCACTAACTTACTAATTACTCTGTAATTTTTATCTCGAAGAATTAAATTCTTATTTATTAAGCGTATAAACTTCCCATAAGAATCAACTTATATTTGCACTGATTAGTCAGTCACTAAATACTTTCATTTTATTTCGAAGGTCTTTATATGTGTATGTTTATGCTCATGTAGTGTGTTGAATGTATCTTCTTTGGCCTCATCTAATAAATCATCACTCCAATTCGTATCTTTTGAGTTGTTCGGGTCTAGAAGTAGGGAATGAATTAAGGTATCTACGTGATAATCGTCTAATACAACAATTGTCAATGTTAGTTCAAATTATCACAAGTGAATCATGCAAACTATTCCCGGAATGACGTAATTCAGTGAATTTTCATTACTCACTAATAACTATTACAGGAATGTAAATAAATTAAATTAACAAAATCACAATTTATGGTGTATCTACATTGATGAACAGGACAGAGTTGAGTGGAGAATACTGGTGAGCGGCCTATGCTCCTCTGAGAGGGGTAACAGGCGTAAGTAAGTAAGTAAGTAGAGTGATGAAATTTTATGATAATTGAACTGTCATATATCAATTCGAGTTAGCAGTTGAAATTATAAAATAATCAGTAAAATGAATATTTTCAGTTAGAACAAAACTGATTATTTACATTTAATTTGTATTGTGATTGGCAAGTGGAATCCAGGAAGCGCGTTTCGTCCTATTTGGGACTCATCGGCTGGATGTACCTGCATCTCAATGTTGATGTTCACAGTGGGATTCGAACTCACAAAACAAATTAAATGATACTTGGGAATAATCGCTATATCGAGGCAATCCCGCTCAGGATGCACATATAGCAACAGTGACTGACCAGTTTCAGTCTATAACAAATCAATGGGGATATACAAATTTATCCTACTGATTATTTACAGTTATTCATCACTTATGTTCATATTATGTGAAGGTTATTTTAAGGGAAATTTCATTCTTTTGATGAATTGAAGTTGTTCAACTTATTATTTTGACCCTTGATAACTGATTTATTTCGATAGTAGTCTTACTTCTTAGCTTGACTACTTCAGTTTAGAATACTAAATAGGATAAGAATAATAAGAAAGTTTTCATCAACAGTTTTATTAAGTGTGTAAAGTTCATGGATTTTATAGTGAAATTTGAAACATCCAGTTTAACTTAAAATTTTACTGCTTAATTAATTTTAGAATGGATGGTATTAGAATACATCTGCCTTATATTCTGTCTGAACTTAAATCCAGCCCGTAGTATTCACTGTTGAAATTCCTTAATAAAGAGAAATTTTTAAGTTTTAGTGATTCTACATTAGATATGAATCTGTTATTAAAGCACCTTAAAAACTAAAATATCTACCTACACCCTTCATATAAAAGAAATGAAAAGCATTTTCGAAATGTACTGTTTCATGAAACTATGAAATATGGCACAAATGTAATAAAAGTTTTAATAATTAATAACAATGCACTCACTTTAAACTAAGTTTACATGATTCGAACTATACAGAATTGAACAAATGTTATCCATATGCTACTTATTGCCATATAAATAAATAATATAATGAAAATAAGAAGTTTTGTTACTATTGATTTCTCTAGTACAAGAGCTCAAGGTTGAAGTAACAATATTGTCTGTCTAGGGTTTTTCTGTCTTCAGAAGGTTAAACACTTTATAACCAATCCAATATTATATAGAAGTCTGAAAGTTTTTCTATTTACTTTATCTCATATTCAGTTAACAGACTCAATTATTGGTTATAATTTGATTGTTATTTATAATGGATTTATTGTCTAAATATGGGATACAGGATTGAACTACATCTTATTGGATGGTGACAGTGTACATATGTTTATGTAGATGGGTACTGAAACTTGATCCAATCATAATCATAATATAATGTATAGAATATATAACTTCAAAAACATGATGATATTGAAATTATAACACATACCTTATTATCATTTATAATGAACATTGAACAGAAATATCAAAAGTTCTAATGGTATGATTTTTATTTTTATGTACTTTACACTAATCGTTCAGTAAGATTATACTTTCCTGGGATTTCTTTAGAATCGAAAGTGGATACATTACAGTTACAAGATATGAACTTGAATCTGAGCGAATATTGAACTCTTGAAGATTTAAAGTAAGTTTTAATACAAATTACATCAAATTTAATCGAATAGTTCAGATTCCATAATCTGTACAATATTATAAAACGATCATCATATGTTTACTGGTGAATAATTTTGGGAGGTAGTTACCAAAAAACTGTATTGTGAGTAAGGTAATTACTGGCCGCTAACGTTCTATAATGCCTCCTCAGTATTGTAAATTGACTAACATTTGGAATGTAAAATATTGATATTAACTCAACTATCTGGATACATGCTGGTCGTCTTGAAAAGTGAATATGCCGAATTCGATCTTTCGTTGAATCGTGGATATAAATCACTATTGAAGCACAGCACACTGGAGTTAAGATTGTATCCACTGCTTATAGGTTTTAACTAGTTATCTAGCTATAATTAGTCAGTCGTGTTAAACTTCAAATTCACAATTTTCACTAAACTATGCAATAATAATCAAGATGTTTTATAGATATATTTCTATTAGGATGATCTAATACACTGTAATGATCCTCGGAAAGTTTAAGCACAGTTACATATATCTGAAATCAATCAGATACCAACCAGTTATAAATTATTCAAAACTAATGAGTCCCTTTTGATAATGAAAGAAAAAAATTAATGAAGATGATGTCAAAAATATGTAATTAAGCAAGTTCTTTTGATTTCTTAACAATACTAGAATGAAATGAGATTATGGTTAATGTGACCATCACCATGAAATTGTCATTGATAGTCGACAGTTGAGACTGAACGTTAAAATAATAAGTAACTGTCATTTCACTTTCCAACTACTTTCAAGTTTTAATGAAGCTGAGAAAGGTGTAATTAAGTCGAAGCACCAATGACTGACAGATTATTATGAGGATTCTTTAAAAAAAAGTCACTGATCCATACATTCCAGTTAAGATAACTGATATTTCCAAGTCATACATAATTCTTTCTAATCGACATGAGATTCTTGTTTTATTAGAGATGTTACAGTTTCTGAGACAACAACAGAGATTCACAAGCGTTTAACATCCAGTTAGATCTTGGCAACAAAAAATATGAAACATTCAGTAATGTCTTACTTGTTATCGAAAGTTTATCAATCAAATAGATAGTAGTTATTACTAAGTAATTCTTTATACATCGGTTTGTCAGGAAGACATGTGATAGAACAAGCCGAAATTGTAGATCGCAAAACTCTTTAATATATGCAAGCTAAGAATGCTCCGTGTTCATCTGTGTTTTAGAAAAACCTATTGATTTCGTTAGTGTCAACACGATTATGTACATAGATCGTAAAACACACGATCAACCAAATTCTTCAAATGTGGTCATTAACAAACATCAATACAATGGTTAATCACTGCGTAGTGACCTATTCGATGTTTATAAAGTCCTTTATTGTGCTTGATCGAATTATATCAATCGAGTTGTAGTATGGACACTAGCCTAAGTGACCCGACGTCACTGAAACTATGAAGAGATGTAAGGTGGTTTGGAGAAATCGGTGAGAATCCTTGAACGTAGGTTTCATTTCATTAGACATAAGTCTTTAAAGCATATCTACACTCTTTGGTGGAACTCATTCTCCCAGGTGAATCAATCCCTGGTCCCTATGTTTCACAGTCTCCAACTTCCATGGCTGGGCTATTAAGGCGGCGACTGACCCTACTGTATGACTGATGTGTATAGATTGATTAATCACTACGTAACCAATATCCAGGGTTTTCTGTCAATTATCTTCAGAATGACCCTCTACCTGAAGCCGTTCATATCCAGATAGTTTCACTTTCTATTGTCAAAATAGGCTAGCTGTAATAATGATGTTAATGATCATCATCCAAATATTACTTATTTAACTACCTGTAAGTAACATGTTTATTTGAATAACTTAATGAAGATGTTTCAGCGAAGAAAAGTTTTCTTTTAACGAAGCCAGTTCACTAAATCTGTAGACTAGTATTCATAGTAAAGTGAATAAATAACTGTCTGTGATAAAATAGAGGGGTAATACATCAATCAACAAACAAATCATAGACCAGTCACACGTTATTTTCAAGTAGTGGTTCATAGTTATTGTTTGAAATTAATAATCCATTAAAGTGTTGTATTACATAATGAATTTGTTAAAACTAATTGAACCTTCTGAAATACTGAATATAAGTAAACGCAACAGTCTCTAGGTTGTAATAAAATAAATTTGAAAGATATTCACCAAACTGTTGAATATTATGAAGAATAGTTAATAATCACAACTCATAGGAACATTTTAAAAAATATCTAGGAAACAGTTCCTGGGACCATGGTAATATAACGGATTTGGTAGGCTTCTTGTGATCCTTAAAATCAGGCTAAAATTGTTTTACTGTCAGTGCTTTGCTGTGCATTATTAGCCAGAATTTGATTAACCTCATTCCTCTAGAGTAGTAAGAGATTTTGATGTACTGAATCTTATGGCTGGAGCTTTATGCAAATTCGATCATATGGTCTAAGAATTGAAGTTTTAAACTGACTTTTAACATCACTTCGATATTCACATGGCCTAGTGTCCAGTTATCTGTTTTGAAAGTATATGCTTAATGCAGTCTCTGTAGTTAGTCATACGTTATTAAATGGACTTGTTAACGTACAGTGAATTGTTCCAAAAGCGGCATTTTATTCTTGATACTTATTTGAATGAGGTTTCCTACTGGGAAAGAAATTTCAAACCTCCTCTAATTAAAATTCCTATTGATAGATTTTAGTGATAGGTTATTAAGAATTTCCTTTGAAACCAATGTTAAGTGAATAAAGTTTGATTCATCACTGTGCTGGTGCTTTTGATTTGTTGCTTTAGCTATATGTTATCACTGATGAGACTACGTGAAAACCATTCATCATACCTTAGCTGTAACTAGTAATTTGTGAAGGAAAATCAAAGAGATGCGTTGTAGTGAACAGTGTCTATTCAACAGGTTCAGCTACATTTTATATGAAGATTTCAAGAAGCCTTCTAGAATAGAATGGTTACACTGCACACAACAAAACGGAAATTATAATTCTGTCTCTATATTTATAAGTTGGATTGAAGTTTGAAAAATTATCTGGAAGGGAATTTAATGGGCTAAAAGTTAGTTAATGAGTGGGTTAGCTAGAAAACTCGATTGGTGTGAAAATATACTCTAAAATGTTTGAAATACAATTGATTTTAACGAATGTTAGTCGATGTAATTATTTTGTAATTGGGTGTTGTCGAGATTATTTAATGTTCATTTTATATCATGAATTGGTTAAAGTTGGATGAACATTAACAATGAAAATGTTATAGTACGGGATTCTTCAGCGGTAACAATCCACTACCTCACTAGGGATCAAATTTATGCCTTCTGGCTCAGCATCAAACGTTTACTTTAAGTCCGCTGCTCTGGCTCTTAACGGTTGTTTTTTTTTTTAACTCAATCAATTCATGATATCAGATTAACATTCAACAATGTCCACAACACCCAATTATAATGAATTTACTAATGACTAACTTCTCGAGGTAATTCCTAGAGTTTTAGTAAAAAGACGTGACCAGTAGAATTCATCCATATCAGGGTAATAGGGAGTTACTTCTGATGAGAACGAATGAAGCAAATCAAATATATCGTGAATTGACTAAATTAGAAATATCAACAACAGAGAGGTTGATCAGCGGTCTAGTGGTAGAGTGTTCGTCATAAGGCCAGAAAGTTTTTTTCGAGTTTAATCCGTTGTAGGGTCGTGGGTTTGCATTGCCAAAGAATCCCATACATGCACGAAAAAGCATTCCAGTGCTTCCCGGTTGTGTATTTCAAACTAATTCGTGATGTAAGTATTTATCATTCCTGAGTTTCGTTATTCAAAATTTTTCCAATATTTTTAATTATTTGATTCACGTTTAAGAATATAAAGAGTAACGGAGAGCTTTTAGCTCACTATGCACACATAGTTTTAAGTTCTGGAACTCCTCGACATAAGTTCATTACATAAAATTACATTAACACCTTTGATAGAAAGTTCATTCTGATATAATAAGTTACTTATGAGTAGTTAAACTAAAATTGCCCAACATTTTGAGATGTCTAGGGTGTTGTATGCTATGTATTTGACTTAGGAATGTTTCCTTATTAAGTCATTATAGAGAGAAGAGTTGAAATCTACAAAAGTCTGTGAATTAGAATCAGTAGGAATAAATTTCGGTAAAAAGATCAAATGTAACCTGGATGATGGAATCAAAGTGAAAGATGAATACTTAAAGTATTTGTACTGACCGTGCTTTTATGACGTAAGATACTTTTCTTCGTGAAATTCCTGAAAGAATTATAATAAATTTCCCATTGCGTTACAGGTAGGACCTCACAAACATTCATAACACTGTGGATTCACTGGGGAAGTTTAAAAGTAGAAAGACAGGTTCTTACTTTTTTCAAATAATTCTTAGACTAATTCCAATCCCTGTCAAGTTTTCATACTTTTATTAATGATATTTCTGACTTCATTGATGGGTTTTTTCATTAATGTATAGATTTTGTAGACGAAAACATTAATATGTCAGACAATAGAAAGTGTTCATCAATGAAATCAATAAGTGCTTATTTGTTTTATTTGCCACAGAATAATGTTGGGGCTATGGGTGGGGAGGTTAAATGTACTTTGTGACAAATTCTAAAATATCATACTAGGGAGTAACCTCACTTAGAAAATTACTGAAACCAAGAAGAATTAGACAACTGTTTCGTTTAGGTTTGGGACTTCATAACAATTAGCATTTACATCCCAACTTAGGATTTAACGTATCTTATGGATGCACATCACTGAGTCACATATTATGTCGAAGCAACTGACAACGTCTTCCTTCTTCTCAATGATATCCTAGGTAAGATTGATCGATGATATACATTTCTCAATTTAACAACTTGCACAGTATTCAATAACATTATTTCCTAACGTTTGATCTTATATCTCAATTTTCGAAATATAATATTCATTTCAATGAATGAAATGGCTTGCTTTCAAGAAACAATTAACTAAACTACATGCAAATATCATGAGTTAAATACAAATGGAAATTATGTAATAGAAAAAATATACTATTATTCATTAAAAAAAAATAAATATTATTCCTTTTATTGAAAGTAATAAATATAAGTTGAAATAATAAATAAACATCAGCCAGTTGAATTGAAGTGGTTTTGTGGAAATGAGTATAAATTTTAGTTATTTATGTTTGTCCCAGAATGCTGTTCCTTGAGCACTAGAATATATTAGACAACTGCTTTATTCCAGTTTAGTAGGGGGGGGGGTGACACATCATCGATTTTACTAGGGCATCGAAATCCGGGCATTCATGATGGCTAATTCTTAATCCTCTGAACTATTTGGACAAACGGTGTCCAGTCATAGGATTCTAACTTCTATCAATTTATGATGTATCTTGATGATCATATATTGTTATTGGTGATAAATGCCCCACTCTCAATACGTTTGGACTTTACTATTCCCGACCTCTCATTAGAACTTCATGGATTTTCTGTAATCATCAACTATCGAGCTATTTGTAGTAATTTCTTTAAGACCATTATGCTATATTACAAACTAGACAAATTGTGAGTTCTGCCACTGAACACTTGCCTAATCGAGCAGTTGAAACCTAAAGGCCCTGGTTTTGATTCTGTGGCCGTTTCTAGGATACACACTGCTGAGGAGTTTCATATTATAGCGGAGCCGTTGTCCACTGCACCCTTGTGTACAGTGGTGCCAAACTAACGTCATTCTACGACGAGGAAAACAATTACAGTGAATTAATGTTTGTTCACAATTAGAGAGAATAAAAGTACGGAAAAAAAGTTAGTCTCATATTGTTTTGGCTTTGAATTACATAGGCATTACATATTTAATAGAGTTAATATATGATTTTCAATCGAGACTAGAATAAGCATTTTGTTCAGCTGATGAGTTTTAAATAGTGTGAAGAACTCATCTTAAACTTTTTGCAAGCCATATACAAGATTATCTAAATTCTGGTAACTAAAAGCATCATAGGTGTTAGTCATCGCGAAATCCTGAGCATGGGTTCTATGATATATGGTACTTGTCGATATGACTTGACTACATTCTTTGGGGGGGAAAAGAGCGAACACTCTGTAACGGACCCCATGTCATTTGGCTTCGGAGTCTAAGAGAATTACCACTGGGCTATTTATTACTCGAACGACCTGTTGTACGACTGGGGTGCACACACTTATTGGTCACTTGATAATGATGAAAGTCGTGTCGATCGGATTCTATCGATCAGCCTACCAATTTAAACATTCTGTTCTTGCTAGGTCTAAGCGAACTTCAAGAGACGATCGGATCAGATCGATTCGTGATACCACCATTAACAAATTAACTATCTCCACAACAACCCCCTAAATATTTTTTAGTTGGAATTGTTATCTGCCCATTTTTAAGATTAGATCACATAGAAACTAATGTGTAATCATTATTGTGATGAAACAAATTGATAACCGTATAAGAGATTAGATTTTACCATCATGAATCAATGGTAACTGACTTAAACTAAGAACTAAACCGAATTATTGTATGTTCAAAAAAATTTACTATTAAGTGGAATGAAGACACTTATTAACATTATTTTCTGAATATCCAGTGGAAACTGTTAACGACTAATAAGTCATCAGTTTCTAGGATAATGATGTCAAGTTACATTTTTAGTTATATAACATGAGGAACTTGATTTATATGTTCAGAAAAGAAACAGTTATCGACTTCTACCTTAGATACGTACACCATATTCCAACACAAAGATTTAATTTTAGCTTTTCTTATTACTTCTTTACCTTGTTGCTTCATGCTTCCAGTATACTATCAATTCAATAATTTCGGGCCTATAACTAACAGACATCATCTAACTTACTTACTATTTTTGTCATTTTACCATTAGCTTTCTTTCTGATTACAGAACCCTTTATTTCCAGCTCACTATCAACCTCAGACTTTCAACGTTTTGAATTTTTTTTTCTAATGATATATGTTTGTAGTATTGTATTTAGTATTTAGAATGTACTTGAATTTTCGATTACACTCTCTTGGTGTTTATTCATAATAATTTCTATCTAAACATATTTCTGTGAGCATTCTAATTCAGTTTTATAATTTTAATTTGAACGCGTTCTTGAATATTCTCCTTGTTTTTATATGGATTGAAATTGATCAGTCTCTGTTTCCAGATATGCATCCTGAGCCGATTGCCACTATGATGTTGAAATTTACAAGTATGATTTGGTTTAGACTGTGACTGGTAAGTGGAATAAAAGATGTTCGTTTCTTCCCGTTTGGGACCGGTAAACTATATCCGTATCGAGGCAATCCGCTTGAAATTCCCATGTAGCAACAGAGACTGATCAAATTACATCAACATACCCGTTACACAAATGTCTTGGCCTGCTGACAGTCATGGTGACATTTAACTCAAAACGAACCGGGTCGCAGTCCAGAAGTGAACATCAATACTGGGATACAAGTGCATCTAGCTAACGAGTTCCGTATAGGAAGAAACGAATGTCTTGGATTCCACCTGTCAGTAACTATCTAAATTAAATCATACTTTTAAGTTTGACTTTCCCAGAGTATACTTAGCAGACAGAAACGAAAGAGAATTTACTAAAGTACACTGAATTCATTTCGTTCTACAGAACTCGTCATTTTCCCTTTTTTTAATCCAACTGACCTACGGAATATGACTGAAATTCTTGTTCTTCATAATGTAACGGCGATAAATAAAACCACCTAAACAACGATAACTATCTGATAGTTGAGGAGAATATTTGTAGGCTTCTAGTATTTGATCATATATGTTTTCGAAGCATTGCTCGTGTTTGCTGTGACCATCGAGTAAGCAATGCATGGGTTAAGAATAGAGTACTAGGTAAATACGGTAAGGCTATTGATGAAGTAATGAATTTTCACCAAATGAGGTGGTTAGGACATATGTTACGTAAGCCTGACCACCGTCTACCACGACGAGCAATTTTATCTGGTATTGGAGTAGACTGGAAGAAAGCTAGAGGCGGCTAAAAACAAACCTGGCACGAATTCATGAAGTCATTGACAGTTAGGCTGAGCCATGTTAATAGATGCAGTCTACCCGGTTGGGTGAAATGGCTCAAAATCGTTTGCAATGGCATAGGTGCATCCACTCCTTGTTTTCTTCCAAATTCTTAGTTGTTGAGCTTATCATAATTTTCTCCTTACTGAATCAAATTTTTTGTTTCAAGTCTTATCTCTGATCTCTATATCTTTCCATTAGTACTTACTCTGTTACTACCTCCCTTACTCTGGGATTCGGTCCGACAATTTAATCTCTATCTGCTAATTGGGGCATGGCAACTTAAATTTATGTAAGCATGTACCAAGTTCTACGTTGTAACTGGCTGGCTGATAGTTGAAAGTAATATGCATTAATCCTTGAACCCAGGTTTCGCAATATTTATCTTTCATCAGTAAGGAGTAATCGTAATATTGAATAAAATGATGCTGTTATAGATCCAAACTGTTGGGGATGTTAGATACCCAAAACTCACTTGGCAAACTTGTTATTTTTGTGATTTTATTGTGGAAATTTGAATTTCCTGTTTTTGCGCCAAAAATTCCCCTTCTCACCTTCAGTTCGTGTTTCCCACTTGGTAAGACGCTAAATCTTATTGGTTCGTTGTTTGTTTTAGTACGCTGTTTGTAACATTCCAAGGACGCTCTCTATTTTTGTATATATATGCATGAGTTGTGTGTGATGATGTCGTCTGACAGGCTGCCTGTGGAATAAACGCTTCCTGCTGTCTTTGGACTTCTTACTCTAGTTAGCTAGGCTGGGGCGCCGCGGAATAGCTTAGCTTCCTGTTACTGTGTCACTGGTCTTACGTTCGTTAGCGGTTATCTCGGTGTCACCAGTAACTCGCGAAACCTTAGCACAAACATAAGTCGATTAACATCACAGTTTACTATACGGTACGATACAGACTACCTATAATACTGAGATGTTCACACTAACTAATTATTAAATAGTAACCAATAGGATATCTCCTTAATCTTTTGTCTTGCTGATCTAATTTCAGTGATCTAGTTGCAATGTAGACCTAGATTAAGTGACTCAGTGCTACATGCACTAGGTTGTAATTAAAGGTGATTTTAAGGACAGTTGTTATAAAATAATAACTTACTACTAATTAAAGTCTGTCAGTCAAGATTACAGGCAAGTGTCATAATGCATTAAGCCTAAGTTCAGAGGTTATTACTAACTACTTTCTACTATTTACTATCAACATTATTCTGTTGGTGATAACGAATAACTTAGGCAATAAATCATTTTATAACTTGATCCATAGACATCGATCAGTAGTATTGAGTTCTAGGCATACATCACATTGTTCACTAATCATTGATCGATTAATGCAAACATTGACAATTAGTAATTATGTTGAAGTAAACACTAATAAAATATCCAATACAAAATAATGAAACGGTTGTCCTACACAGTTTTTCATAATTTCTATTCTATGAAATATAAACAATCAACAAATTTATGTATCTATTCATTTTGTTATATTTTCTTAATAAACTATCATTATGATACCTATTATGACTGTATATT
Organism: Schistosoma japonicum; assembly: GCA_025215515.1. NCBI lineage: Eukaryota > Metazoa > Platyhelminthes > Trematoda > Strigeidida > Schistosomatidae > Schistosoma > Schistosoma japonicum. The sequence goes on along the minus strand of CM046064.1, from coordinate 30,841,686 downwards.
TGTTTTAATTACTTATTTTAGTTAGTGAATAAATTAAAAAATAAATAAAAATGAATTTAAAGTAGATAAAAAGAGAAGAGAAAAGTAAACAGGCCATAGATACAATAAAAAGAAACTATCAATAAATGATATTTAGCGTGTGTGTGTGTGTGCATGTGTATGTGAATGTTCGTGGGGGTGGGTAATTGGAACATAAAACGGTTTTTCATAGGAAATATATAGATAACTATTAATAAATTAATTTATAGTTAGTAAATAATCGATAGATTTTGTTGGTATAAAATAGGAATTTTATTTCATTTACGGTTCATCAGTTGAATCTACTAATTTTAATGTTTCGGTATTGAAATTAACAATTAGAATAGAACTCTACATCTTTTCATTTAAATGTACCCTATATTATCCAATAAGCTACTAATGTATATCTTGGGCGGTCTAATCAGTGCTGATGATCTGGTATTTGATGAAATATTGGCTTCATTACAGAAGACTCGATTAGTGAGACAAAACGTGGGGTAGGCGCGACATCTGTCCACCACCAAAGGACGCGTTTTTCGCCAAGCAGTCCAATCCACTTTTTTATAGATACAAGACATAGCCATTAAGGATAAAAGATATTCCTGGGCTTTTAGTAATTGATTATAGATGTCTTCGAAGCATTGCTCGTGTTTTCTGTGACCTCCGAGTAAGCGATACATGGGTAAGCAATACAGTACTAGGTAAATGTGGTAAATCGATCGACGAAGTGCTGAACCATAATCAGTTGAGGTGATTAAGGAATCATTATTTATGCCCACTACCGCCTATTTTGACTAGCGATGCTGTTTGGTGTAGGAGTAAACTGGAGAAATCTAGTGGCATGGCAAACTAAAACACGGTAATAGTCCATTATCATATTGTAAAAATGTGCATGCTACAAACATCAGAGCTATTACTGTTAGCTGATTTGTTGCTTATTTATCTCGTAATCTAGAAAGAAACAGTTAAATGACAGTAATTATACGTTAAGAATTTGAAAAAATGAGTACCAACATAACGGTTTTATAACTAAGCGTTAAAAATAGATCTAATGAGGTCATGGATTTGATCAACGTTGCCATCATGTTCATTACTTAAGAAATTAATCCACAGATTAATCAGTCGTATACTACATATTTTTTATCATATCTTGAATAGAATTACCTACCCATTGTGAAACTTGCTGATGTATCAGTATGTATGTAGCTATATTTTATTTATATCTGTTATTGAATTTTTTATTTTTCAACTCTAAATAACTATTTTAATTATTTAATTTGGATTGTGACTATCAAATGGAATCCAGAACGCGCGTTTCTTCCTATTTGGGACTCGTCGGCTGGATGTATCAACATCCCAATGTTGATGTTCACAGTGGGATTCGAACTCAGTCCGTTTCGTATCAAACCCTATTTTAAGGCGATTCGCTTAGGATGCACATATAGTAACAGAGACTGACCAGTTTTAGTCTCTAACAAATCAATCGGATTAGATAAATTCATCCTAATAACAATTCTAATTAATAAAATGTAATTTCAGTAGTCAGTTTATTTCAATTTCAGTAGTTTTATATAATCACTGATTTAAAAGATGAGAAAATATTTGATAAATAAACAAAATTAATTTATTAATAAACTGTAATTTATAAAATTTCATTAATGTTTTATTAAAATGAAATTTTTGAAAATAAATAAACAAATAACTAATTAAATGTCATTCGATCAGTTTGAAATTATTCAATGTTCAATTGTTTTTTTTAAATATGAGTTTAAACAAACAAAACAATCATAAATATTAACACAAATCAAATTTTCAATTAAGTATCATCAATTGGTTTAAGTTAGAGAACCAGTAAAAGCCAAAGAGAACTGGATAATTCTTGTATCATTGTAAAAGAATCCTCAACGGCGAGTAAAATTACTGTGGTAGGGAATGCAGTTTAATGACTTTCAACTTGCACAGGAACGTTTATTGTTAAACCATTGGAATTATTTATATACAGTGAATAACATTTTTAACTTCAGGCAACTAGTGAAACGTTTTTTAAAATCTCATCTACTGATGTCGGCTAGTTACTGCTTCTTATTCGACTGCGGCTGAATTCCAGTAGTCACATCTTCAGACTAGAAATCTAGAACTTACTTCTCGAAGTTGATAGGAACTGAGCTGATATTGTAGTAAAAACTACTGAGTAATCCCATATTAATGCTTCCTGGTTTTCCATAGTTATGTAACTAAGATTGATTTAGCAATCGTCACAACAGCTAATTTTAATAAATGAAACTTGCCGGTAATTTATTGTTTATTGGTAATCTACCTCAATATGGACAAGTCCGTAACATAGATTAGATTCCGTTAGTCCAAACTGAACATTCATTGGTTAATTACTGAGTAGTGACTAATTTGTTGTGCATCAAGTTCTCTATGGTGCTAATCGAATTCCATCGATCAAGTTGTATTGTTGCAACTAGTCTAGGTGACTCAACCTCACTGTCACTAAATAGAGATGGAAGGCGGACATGAATTCAAAATTGTAAATGTGTCTATCACGGACAAAACTAATGAACTCAGTTTTTTACATTTCATTATAAAACAAATTTCATGCTCTCAGTTATCAACTTTATTTATTTAATCTTGAATCACAATTTGAGGTCAACTGATGTTTAATTTCATTGTACATGAGAAAACCATGACATTTCCCACTTTGTATTTTAAACTGTTTTTTTTTTTTTTGAAAGTTGTACATTAGTTGACGTATAAATAATGATTCTAAGATATTAACAAGGATTTATGATGAAAACAAAGTCGTAATAGTCTACTGTTTACATCTTATTCACATCTATTAGATTGATCTATATGATGAGTGTTTAATCAGATGCATTTAGTGCGATAAACTTTGATGTCATGTAACAAGTTTCTTGATAATTAGTCTCAGATATCTAGAATCGCAGAATTAAAATACAATTAGCTTTTTCCAAAGATTTAACTTAATGTAAGAGATGTGTTTAATAAGCTGAGTAACATACGCATGAGTATTTACTCAACTGAAAAATAATCCAGTAGTCTGATAATTTGATGTCAATTGAACGTAACATTCGATCTTTGCTATATGAAAGGCTAATCTGAAACAAATAAATCGCTCATAATTTTTCGTGATAGAGACAATGAGGCTTACTTACACCAAACTAGAGTTTTCATGTCTAACACATATTGTTGACCAGTGTGATCAGATTTTAACTCCATATTTCATCCTACAATCCATTATTTGATGGTTTTGATAAGTATCGTAGCTATTTCAAAATATCATTAAAGCATATTCTTACAACTGTTTTGAGTGGAATTTTTCTATATGAATAAACCTTAAGAATAGAGTTCTAAATTGAACCACTATCTTCTTATATTTTATAGAGTCAAGAGTTTCGAAGTGTTTTGATTACAGGCGATGAGACCAAGTTCCATAGTACAGTTGTTTAGCATCCTAAACGTTCTGTTTTTTTTTTAAAGCAACAGAGAAGGCCTATCATACCATCACAAAAGAAATAAAGACGATTCAGTGAAGGAAATCATTCTTTTCAATGATATTAATTAATATAGTTGGACAGTTGTATATATATTCCAATTTTAAAAGATATAAGTCTATTAAAGAATAGAGAGAGACAACATAACTAATTACAATAGTATTACGTGATTGCCTAAAAGATGAGAAACTGTCTTAATATGAAATTAATTTGTAAATTGAAGGAACTGAGAGAAAACTGTTCTCTTGATTGGCATGAAAAGAGACATGTACTGAAAATGGTAATAATTATGATAAGGTAAAAGAGACTTAATACACTGACTATACAGCTTGACAAATTTAAGAGAAACATTACAACAGGTCACCAGTAATAATAGGTAAATTAGAAATTATTGGGACCATGATAAATTCATTTATAGACACTGTTTCAGAACTCGAAGATATAAATTAAACTGCTGGATTTCTAAGGTTTTAGCAATCCATAAGATATTCATTCATACTCGCTTTGAGTTCAACTGATTAACAATATAAATAGGTGCATAATGAATTTTACCTGTATTCAGTTGACTAACTGGAATTGAAAGGCATGTTTGCAGCTTTTAAATTTTACGTTTCATGTAATAAGTGAAACTAAATGGACTTTGAATACCAGCTTTCTACGAACACTTGTCTAAAATAAAGTCTATCTCGGAAGATAAGTGAGGCTACTTTCAAGTAAGACTTGTAGATTTAACGAGTCAGTATGTTATCACACCTGCTGCCCATTATATTCTATACAAAAACAGTATAGAAAATCTTTAAATGAATTGTCGATCAGTAGTAAGAGACTTACTAAGACGTAATAAATGTAATGGCGTAATGATTAATAGCAAACTTATGGATGGAATCTCATAGCACATTTCTGGCAGACGTTTGTGCCGATGAAGTCGCTCAGAACGTCAATAGAAGTTCTGCACCTAAACCATTCAACTCAGAGAACGCACTATAACCAAAACCATCTTCACAAGCTTCAACAAATATTTTCTTTCACTTCAATGAGAAGTACTGCCGAATAATGTGTAGTGCTTAACTTTAGGGGTGGGGGTTGGGTTTATTGCATTTAGCTCAGTATTTGATAGGTACGAGCTTTATCAAGGAAGTAACCAAAGGCCAAAATTATTGAATATAAATGTAAATACCAGGTTATACATCACCATGATTCGCCATTGGTATGCAAGAATGAACATAATACATTAGTCCTTATAAGTAAACCAATGTACAAAATATCGTGAGTGAAATATGTTGTATTAATGTGTTTAGTTGACATGTTGCAAAAACGTTTGTGTATACACCTAATCCGTATCATCTGTTTATATTGATAACATTCGTTGATAAATCTAGGTGTTTAGCTGGTAATCAGTCTTTGTAAAAGCTAATAACTTTTGAAGAATTTTCGCTTTGTCAAAACTGATTCTTTGCTATGTAATACTATCGCCGACTTACTTTCACGTTTACTTATTTCTTCAGAGGATCTAGGAATATACTTTAAAGAAAGTATATGCTTAACCATTACATTTAACTGTCGTGATACTTCTCTTAAATATATAAAACTACATTTACTACATTTGATCTCATAAACACAATCCATCTACTCTTCTCTTAATAGCATGTCCTTAGTATTCACAAGTACAGAGTCAAACGAATTGCTTTCAAGAAAACGATTCGTATTTCATATTTATTCATGATCCTTCCGATCTCTTTCGAAGTTCCATACTTATAGAAGTGACAACTGACTTAACAAATATTAGTAGAATAATAAAATTACATAAATTCTTTTATTCTCTATATTTTTTTTACCTATTTTTTAATAACCACTTAAAGTATATATAACTGTCTGTCCAGTGGTGCAAATGCTTGGATAGGACCTTCTTTGTGAAAACTGAAGCTCCTGAGTTCGATTCCCCGGCGAAATCAAGAATATACACTATTGAGGAATTTCATACTGGTAGGAAACAGCTGTCTAATACTTTCTGATATTTACTTGTACCTAACCGGGATCAACCTGTGATGAATAGAAACAACTTAACTAAACATCTAACTCTAGAAAATTATCTCACTTCCTTACCACCCTCCACTTACGTTTTTAGCTTATCTTTGATATATTGAGATATTTTCACTGTAAAGAAAAAGATAAGAAAGAAGAAGAAAAGAGTAATTTAAACATAACAATTACACTTTAGCATAAAAAAATATGTTGAATAATCAGAATTAATTAAAATTGTTGACATTTCAATTCCCTTTATTTATTTTTAACAACAGTGAACAATTTCATTTTGTTTAAATCTCTAAAATAAAAATTTCACTAAAAATTGTCTCTAAGTGAAAGGGAAAAAAAAACACAAAAATAAACAAATGAAGAATGAAATAAAAGAATAGTTTAAATAATTGCCATTTTATCAGGTTTGAATGAAGTGTTGTTAGGATGGTAGTAGGGTGTTAGTGTTAATGGAGAGGATGGTAGGAGTGAAAGAAAAAAAAACTGAATTCTAATATTAGAGTTATGGTTATTACTATTGACTAAACAAAATTTAATTTGAATATTTTAATTGTAATGATTCATTTGTAAAATTGTTTGAAGAGTTTCTGTTTCTACTTTGTTCACAGAATTAATAACCGTAAAGTTTCCTAGAAGTATTATTCATGATTGAATTGATATGTAGTATATAATTTTGGTTATCAGGATCGTCAAGTAATCTAATAGTTCTTGTGATTGAGGATCCGAATTGTTTATTGCCTCTTCTAACATTTTGTGCTATGTTTTTGATGCTTTTTATGGCCGAAATTTAAATGCTTTAAGAATTTTAGACGAGAATTTTTAAAGTTTTAACAATGAAAATCGAATAAAATCAAGTTGTTTTTTATTCACTCAGTAGGATTATGCGCCAAACACTTGATGAGAAACACTTTCATGGATGTTGAGAGATTACTGACAAATATTTGAAAATTTTAACACGATCATGTAAAGGAAATTTCTTAACTTTTTAAACCCATGCAACACCACCATCTTTGATTGTTCTGGCAACTTTATATCAAAATAAAATATCACTCGACCTTCACACATTCGCTGTAGATCTGAAGTTATCCTTTAACTAATATTTCATTCTATATTGTATGTAGTGTAAGTGAACACTTGTTTTCTCCATCATCTGTATTGATTTTCCCTTACTCTACAGCACGTGATATGTGTTTAAGAATGTTGAAGTGTTTCTTACAATATTCTTGAAATTAATGATTATTTGGACTCATTAAATCTAAATAACGAGTTTGCTGTGCAGAAAGTACCCGAGTTCTAGTTTCAATGTGAACAGATATATGCCACTAACAATTGCAAAGTAGGACTAAATACACTGCGCACATTCTCAAACACCTTTCAAATATTACAGTCATTGAGTGCTATATATATATATATATATATATATATATATATATATATATATATATATATATATATGTATATATATATATATTTATATATTAGAAATTGATAATCTAGAATGAGAATTCATTATTCCCATTTATTTTAAGTCAGTTTGACGAAGCAAACTCTAGCTTAGAATCAATGAACAAATTTTAAAACGTCTTACTTCACGAGAGATAAGTGAACCTTGTAAAGCAACAAAATAATATCTTATTCATAAGAGACATAGATATATGAAACTATTTGACATGCTACTGGTCTCCATTCATTTAGCTTTATGACGATTGAAATATTTGAACATTAATGAATGTGAGCATTTGACTGGGAGGTAATGAAATAACATAAATTCCTATTATTCTATTAATATAATTGTTTGTTTCTTTAGTCATCAATTAACTGAAGTGAAAGAATCTGTATACAGTGGTACTTAAACAATAAGGCTAATATAAACAAATGATTGTAACTGAATGAACATTAACAACCAAGAAGCAATAAATATTTTCATCTTAGTATTCGATTCCTCAATGAAAGTGCCCAACAACCATCTCACCAGAAATTAAATTATGGAACTTAAAAATCATACTAAACGCCTAATTTTGATATTACTGAGTTGGTAGATAATGGTTTATGTGTAATAAGATCAACTTTTTGTTTACCAACATACGTGTTCTGATTTTCACCTTGTTTAAGTGAATGTTTATTCAGAATACAATACCTTAGCATGTCATATTGTTTAATTTGTATTGTGACTGGCAAGTGGAATCCAGGAAGCACGTTTCGTCCTATCTGGGACTCATCGGCTGGATGTACCTGCATCCTAATGTTGATGTTCACAGTGGGATTCGAACTCAGTCCGGTTCGTGTCATATTGTTGTTATTCAGATAAATTACCACAGACACATTTTTAAACAATGTGACATTTGATATGTTTGTTTACATTAAACAACTAATTTTTTTTTTTGAAAATTAACTTTTAATGATAAGTGATTAAATAATCAAATGACATTTTATAGTCATTAGGTTAATGAAAATTTCACTGGATGAAATCATACTGTTTTGTTCCATAGAACTATTATTCATGATGTTATTTATTATTCTCATTATTGATCTCATTATCACAATTATCTTTGATTAATTCTACCTTTTTTTACAGTTTGTTATGAGATAATTTTCCATGATAAAAATTGATTACTTAAATGGTTTGATTGAAACTACTAACTAAATAATTCAGATAATACGCTTTTCAGATAGAGTTAGTGATGGTAGATTAATCAGTGAATGAGTAAACATGATATTTTTCTTCATAGTTTTTGTTCTCTTGTATGGATAGTTTAATCTCGAAGCTGTCAACATTATTCTAGACGACTTCATCTACACATACTTCTGATGTGTAGTTTGTTATTTAATTTATTAGTTTTCACTTGTTATAGGATATTAATATTGATTGATACAATGTAATAACGGGTTAAATTTTCTTCGAAAAGTGGTTTATTTGTTCTAATAAAGTTTGAATATTGAGTATAATTAAGTGATAAAGCTACATCAGTAAGCAAGAATTTGTTAGAAGTATAACATTTGGATAAATTAGGAGTCAATAAAGATATCAACGTTAAAACAAAGTTGATAGAAACAGAATGACATGTGAAGCGTAGTTATGAAAACTAAATGTATTTGAAAGACTGACCGGCACGTCACATTATGGAACTCCCAAAATGTAACGAGAACTTAATACTTTACTATGGATCAAAGCATGAAGATTTGAATCTCGCGAAGACCGCCTAAACACTAACAATACCGGGCCATTACTGTCTTATAACCAATATTAATGTGCCCTGTCAATAAGACACAAATTACCTGACAAGTATACAGTATTATGTAACCTTCACGATTATGTCGAAGTTTTGGTGAGAATTCAAGTATGTTGGAGTTCAAACAGGTTCATTAGTAAAACGGTTATCACTAATGTCATTCTATAGCCATCGCACTATATCATAAATTGATTGAAGTTAAAACCAGTTCTTTCGGATGCCGTGTTATCCTTGTGGTGCATACGGTCAGACATTCTCAAGGATACCTAAAGATCAAGCGTACGCAATGGTGAGATCTTTCATACTAAGACAAAATAGCTGTCTACTGTTTTCAGGCTTTTACAGTAATATATATTTGCGATTGATCTGCTGCAGATACAGACAATAATTTAAAAATAATCTTTACAAAACCCCATGAAACTTATTAATCACTGTAGAAGTTGATTGTATTTGTTACAGATTGGTTTCGATTGGGTACTACTGAGATTTAATGGGCATCGAACAGCTGTTTCTTTTCACTGTGACACTCCTCAGCAGTGCGCACTCCCGAATCATTCTAGCGGATCAAGCCCAGGGCACCTTGATATAACAATACACCATCTGCATCACTTGTCCGGTATCTGATAGAGAAATTTTCGGGCATCCATTTGTCTACAACGTAACTCAACGATCTGTTTCAATTGGAAGTCGTTACTGCTAAAGTTCAGATATGTTGAGAGCGAGACAGTTATCACCAATCGCAGTAGGTAATATCCGTACTATATTACAAACTGTTAAAAGTTCAAGTTTTACCACTGGATACAAGTTGACTCAGTTGTGCTGTCTCCATGTAACATTAAAGTCCTATTTCCAATGCCCTAGCAAAATCGAGTATGCACACTTCTGAATAGTCCCATACTAAAATAACACATGTGTACCTTATTCCTTGATTTGTATTTATACTCAACATACACTAACCTATAACGAAAACGATTAATTGAACTTAATACTTGTTTCGACAAAACTACTTCTATTCAAATGCAATAATAGTTAATAATTTAGTTCTCTTATTTATGACATCATGTATAGATTGTTTTCGTATCTTGCTGTCTACATTTTAACTATCATCATTCTATTCTGAAGTATATTTACAATTTGAGTAAATGCATAACCCACGTATCAGTAAACTTTAATAATAAACGTTGAGTAAAAATACAAACATGATGCTGTTAAAGTCATATATGCAACCTTTGTAGCTTCAATTGTTTTCTATAACAGTACGTTGACTAAATTTTGACTGAACTAAAGTGGTTCTGTGGAGTTAGGTGTTAAGTTTAATTGCTTGTATGTGTCACAGAATTTTACTGTGGTTCTCAACCAATATCAGTCTGTAATCAGTAGAAGCAATAAAATACTTGACTGTCGAGGTTCAAGATAGAAGGGGAGGCATACTCATTATTAAAAACTGAATACTAGATTGTTCACTGTTCCCTACGATGTAGTTCAGAAATTCTACAATAATCTAGGAGTATTTTAAACGATACGATTCTTAACTTTAATTCTTTAAGCACTGATTCATTGAGTGAATTTAAAGTGAAGTGTTAACTTAATGTGAGTGAAAGTTTTGTTTATAGAATGTTACAAATTAACGGAATAATACGATAGAGGCTGACCCAATGCTTTGCTAATGATTTTGGTCCAACAATTTAAGATTAGTCAACAATTCATAGAAGCTGTTTGATAACTTACAAACAAGTTAGTATTTAAAAAGAAAATCCAGGTTTCGGTGAACTATTCTAAAGAAAATAATGGTGGTGCAACATTTTTTATTACAAACGGAATTATATATCAATCAATCGATTCGTCAGTCAGTCAATCAATTAATCGGTGTCCTTTACTCCACGTGAAGCATAGACCGTCAACCAGCATTCTCCAACCAACTCCGTCCTGGGTCTTCGTTTCCAGCTCTTCCCAAGTACTGTTCATTTTCTTCATATCTGTCTCCAATTCTCGACACAATGTGTCCTTGCGACTTCCTATTTTCCTCTGTCATTCAAGATTCCAAGTTAGTACTTGTCTTGCGACACAGATTGATAACTTCTTTAATGTATGTTCTATCCACCTCCAGTGTTTTTCTTGATATTTTCCTTCGCTGGATATTGGTCACTTTATTCTCTATCACAGAAGATTGTTGATGATGGTATCTGGCCAATGAATCCGAAGTATTTTGAGCGAACGGTTTTTTATAAATACTTGTGTCTTATAAAGGATGCTCTCCACAGTTTTTCAAGTTTCAGCTCCATACATTAGAGCTGTCTTCACGTTTGTAATGAAAATTTTAACTTTGATGTTGAATGACAGTTGGTTTAAGTTTCATATGTTTTTTAATGGTGAAGTGCTGTCTTTGTCTTATCTATTCGGGCCTTCATATCCGTATCTGATCCTCCTTGTTTATCGACAATGCATTTGAAAAGTTCCATTTCGTCAAGAAATTTTTAATCAAATGTAATTTGGTTAGTGCCCGTTGCTTTGTGTTGAAGGATCTTGCTTTTCCTCTTGTGCATGTTTGGGCCTACTGCTGCCGAGGCTATTGTTACACAATCCATCTTCACCTATATTTGCTGTTGTGTGCATCATCTGCAAAGTCCAAATCTTTTAGTTGTATCCATGTTGCCAACTACATTCAGTGCTTGCCTTAAGATACTGCATTTACATATACACGGATTTATTAGTGAATATGTTTTGGTACTATTAAAATAAACAGTATGTTTGATTATGAAAATAAATATGTTTGGAAAAAAATATGAATTTTTTAAGATAACTTTACATATTATCAACTAATTTTGGTTAGGCAACCATTGAAAATCAGGAAACTATAGACAGCTGTTTTGTCCTATAAAGTAGAATAACAGAATAGGAAAACTATTCATCGTATACTAGTCAAGCTCGGATCCATTCTTAATATCCTACTAAAACTTAATCAGTAGGTTGTTTTTAATTGACAAGTGTAGGAAGAATAATGAATACAAATGAATTTGATCGATTAATAAAGTAACAATGAGAAAGGAGAAATACTGCGGAACTGATAGAATTAAAATAGAAATAACATAATAACATGGATTATGAGTTCTCAAGGTAATCAAGATCCCCAACTTATAAGATGAAAAAAGCATTTAGATGAAAACATTTTAACAATATGACGATTCAGTATTCGCTAAATTCAAGGGTAAACGTATCCATGACTTCCAATTCTTAACCTATAAGCATTTTTTTAGTTGATTACGAGTAATAATTCAATCCACATAACATCGTATCATTTGTGATCCTCTGACATTTGTACAGTAAACTTTTCTGTAAGTATATCAAAGTTTTCAATTAGTTAAAATATTGTTTTAGGTAGGTACTGTACTACTATACTCGAGTTACCTCTAGTTAATTTTGGTGGGATTTTATAACTGTGAACTGCTGAAGGGTTTCTAACTGTTAGGTTACTTAGTCCAACTTGATTGCTAATATTTCTCTGGCAAATATAAATTTAAATAATAGTATGTTTAAAATTAAAGAAATTGAAAGACAATGAGTTATAAATGAAACAGACGATTTTCAGAAGAGAAGTATAATTTGTTTGATCAAAAACATGTTTAAAGAATGTTAAGTAATCTACCAATCAGAAGTGCATTGTTCAAATAAAAACGTGTAATTGTTAATATTCATCACAGATTGATCTCAGTTGGGTATGAATGGAAACTCCGGGAGACTACACAACTGTTTTGTTATACAATGTGACTGTTCACCGTTACATAACAATAACCTTAACATGTTTTGAACACATAGCTTTTTAACTCTTGCGACATGCTCGTAATTGCGAGCAGCATTAAAATGAACTGGAGTCTAATGATAGAATTCTAATTTCATTTAATGTCTAATAAAACGTAAATGCCATTTAATCCAATTGGTTATGAGTGTTTCACTTCTGATATACCTAAAATTCACTTGTCGCAACTTAGCTGAAAGTTTTCTCAGCTACGATATCAGGAGCGTATTTTGTAAATAATTTGTGAATGTTTAGACTAATATTGTCTAAAAAGTTTGATAATTGTAATGATATACACATTTTCGGCTAGTTTTCATTCATTTATGGGATAAATACTGAGTATTAAGGAGGAACTTTTTGTTAAGTACCTTATTTTAGATCTTAAATTTTAATACTTTTACATGCTTTTTGTCCGATATGTCGTACTGTTCAATGTAGAATAATCTATACAAGTCGGTTGGAAAAAACTATGACTGTGTGAAATAAAATCTTTTATGAAGATGACATCATATAATGCAATTCCTGCCGACTAGATGAACGAAGAATAATTGAAAGTAGAATATTTAATATACTGAGTAAATGATGAAAACAGGTGTTATATTAGCTCCATTAAAGATAGTGAAAACGTATTTCATTGACACACTCGTAGTTACTTATAAGTAGCAAACTTAAATTTTAGAAATATTCTAATTTATAAATTGAATACATCACAGAATGACGTCGAGAGAATAACACTGAGAACCAGGGAAATATAGGCATCTGTTTTGTAGAAATATGGAATTTTTCAGTAATGCATATCCTTAATTCCTCTAAAGAATCGACACTAAGACTTACAGGTCTCGCAGCTGGCACATAACATTCAGTACCACTGATCTATAGCTTTGATTCTCCACCTTTAATTAACGATAATAACCAGCTCACTGGTGACTTACTTCAAAGTGTTTCTAAAATTCTAGTGGGAGATCTTAACATGAGAACTTCACACTTGCAAAGAGTGAGACACTTATTGCCAACGGCATTAACCAATTGTCGCACTGTATAACCAGTTGGTAGAAGTAAGAATTCTATTTTTAACGCAAGTTAACCCAGTGGTGCAGATGGTTATGCGTTCGTCATGATAACTGAATGTTCTGATTTCGATGCCCCTGCGAAATTCAAAGTGCATACTTCTGAGGGGTTCCACTCTAAAACAAAACTGTTGTCCGGTACTTTATAGTTTTCAGTGTTACCCAATCAACATCAATCTATGATAAATTTAAATAATAAATTAAATAACGATCACCATTTATTGCATCACAAATCAAACGTTTTTATGCTGTTCATTTATATCTTATTAAATTGTTCTTAGATTAAAAATGATAGTAAAGCTGAGGTAATATTCCTATTTATGTAATCTAAAAATGGTACTTGTGTCATACTTCTGTAATATAGATTTTGTTGTGATTACTTTATAGATCATGTAAATAATCGTTTTATGTAACCTGCTTCTCAAAAATATCATCACTTAATGACATTTTCGAAAATGATAATTATTGAAAGAACTGTAAGAGAATTAAGATAATGAAATTTCTATAAGTATATAAAACCCAACTGTTTTCCGTCTCCACAGATTGAATATGCACGTTGACAACTAAAAGTAAAATATTTACATTGAGTCCCTATGAGAGTTGTTAATTTTTAGATGGTTTCAATGTTAATAAGGTTAGTCATTTGTGCCTTACAAATTGCGCATAAATATTCTGTTCAGTGTTTGACCTTATGTCAAGGGATTCATCTCCTATCTGGGTGTGTAAGTGCTGCATTATAAGAATTGAAGATGACATAGTCAATATGTTGACGAAGTTTAAACTCTCATGGGTACAATGAGATTAATAGGTTTTCTTTTTGATTATAAATAAGCTAATGTTCAGGTGGTATTCAGGAGCCATCTAATATAAAATATATTTTTGTAGAGATAAGATAATTTCACTAATTTAAAATCACTCTGTGATGACGTCTATCCTCAGTTTAAGTATGTTAATCAATAATTTATTTTTAATTCCACGGACTGAAATTGATCAGTCTCTTTTACCATTTATGCATCCTTAGAGGATTGCCCCAATATAGCAGGATTTCACACATATTAATTGAGTTGAATTGTGAGTGGGTTTGAATCTCGGTATAAACATCAACACTGAGGTGCAATGCACATTCTGCTGACGAGTCCCAATAGTACGAATCGCTTATATCAGAACACTGCTAATTTATACAACTATACAAAATGTCACTAAGAGATAAACACCACTGATAGTAATCTATCTAGTACTTTCATTATTTACAGCACTTCTTTGCTTACGATGAATTTGTTAAAAACTAATCAATTTACATAATCGGTTGTATTACTTACAATCTTTGGTAAACATTTATGAAATAAAAGAAAAGAATTGTACTAACTACAGAGATACAAGTAAATGCATTTCCATAAACACTTTTGGCAATTATACAAATATAATGTACATAGTGGCGAAATAAGCCACAGAGTTTATTATTCAATCCCTAACAAGGGATATGGAGAAGATTTCATCAACAGGGCAAATAAACTGGTGAAATTAAGTTGTAATTACAAAATAGCCCTAGTGATCATGAAGAATAACATCAAAATTTAAAAAAAAAGGTGGAAAAAATGTACTTTATTAAGTATTATGCCATAGAGAAATAGATCATTGAAGCAGGTTACGTATTGTAGAATAAAAAAAGAATGAATAAAAATATAATATTTTTGAAAAGAGATAGTGATTCTTCGTCACTAAACGACAACATACGTGTATAGAAAATATGGTTTATTCTGTGATTTTACTGTATGTTGTAATTGGATGTCGTGGAGATTGTTGAATGATAATTTGGTATCACGAATCATTCTGAGTGAGACAACCATTCACAATCTGGAAGCACTGGGCAACTGTTTATCTTAAGTACAAAACTTTTCAACAGTTTACATTCACGATTCCATCAAGGTCTAACACAGACCAATTCATGATACCAAATAAACATTTAACGATCATCACACCTTCCAACTATAATCAATATCAACTATTTAGTGATTAACTTCTCGAGGTAATTCATAGAATTCTAGTGCGAAATTATGACCAGTGGAGTTTAACCATGTCGGATACGAGGCAATAGACTTAAGTCGTGCATATATATTGCAAATTGATTGAAATTAAAAATGTCGAACGTTTAGAGCTTGTTTAATAGTCCAAGGACTAAGCATTCGTCACGAAGCCTAAAGGTTCTGGGCTTAATCCGTAGTGGGGTTGCAAATACACACTGCTGAAGAATTCCATACTAGGACTAGATCAACTGTCTAGTGTTTCTTGATTATTAATGATTGTTTAACTCAGACCAATTCGTGATAATAAATTTTCACATTTCTTACTACTTCACTCATTTTACCATTCATATTGTTTAAAAAAAACAAACATTGTTTATCATCATTTCAACAACATTATTGCCAAGTTACATTAAAGTTCTCACTGTTTAATTTTACTACACCAGTATGTTTATTTTATTATTAATATTATCAATGGTTTCATTGAATTTATCAATAATAATTTAAAGAAATGGTTGACCTCTTATTTAATTTGTTTTTATGTATGGTTTCACGCCTTTTTCTAAATTTTCATGTAATGATTCACTATGTTTATTATAGTCACTATCACTATGGTTACTTAACTATGAATTTTTTTTTAATATTTTGATTATATGAAATCAATTTTATTAGTTTATTCATTCTATCGATAAAAGTGTCCTTATGATGAACTACATAATGAACTCTGGGTTACTTTTTACCAGTAAACACATTAGATTTATATGATGATGAATACTGAATATTATGTTTCTTACAACAACAAAAAAAAGAAGCTACAAATCCATCAGTTACTATCAAACTTCAGTGAACCAACTGTATTTCATTTTCAGTAATTCATCAGCTGAAATCTATTTCGTAAGTAAAAATTATGAACCAGTCACTTGTAACCATTCAACCTAATAAATAAATTTAGTTGAGATTTCTTTTTTCACTTCAGTAATAATTATCATTTAAAGAAAATAAAATTTTCAGCTAGGAAGCTTTGGTTATTATGTCATCAAAAAGTTGTAAATTGATATCAGACTAAACTGTTCTGTATTTCTCTTTTCTCGGTTGTAACTCAATGAAAACTGGGCATAGTTATTACCATTGATTAGAGATAAGCTACCTT
Source organism: Schistosoma japonicum (assembly GCA_025215515.1). Classification (NCBI taxonomy): domain Eukaryota; kingdom Metazoa; phylum Platyhelminthes; class Trematoda; order Strigeidida; family Schistosomatidae; genus Schistosoma; species Schistosoma japonicum. The sequence continues at coordinate 30,824,855 of CM046064.1, read as the reverse complement.
TAATGAAAACAATCAATTAGTTTCCACATAAGTAGCAATACATTATTCAATGATGTAAACATTCAAGAAAACCACGTTATGTATTCTTAGAATGTTTAAAGTGTACTAAGGATTTTGGTGTGTTAAACAGGTATTTGTTTTACTACACTTATAAATTAGTATAGAATTTACGTTTCTAATAGGTTATGGTACACATAAAAGTGGTAATCGGTAACTGATTGCATCCTATTTATTAGGTTTCATACTAATTATCATTCATCACCAAAGCGTAGTCATAATTGTTAGGAGAGGGGAGGTATTTTGATCTTAATGACTCAATCAGAATTAAGAACATGTTATATGCCAGTTATCACATGTTAATAAATAGGACTTCCTGACAAAACCAAATCATCCTGAAACTTGTGTTTAAGGATTACCTAGGATCAATTAACATTCGTTTTAATAGCAAGTGTTTCATATTTCTGTTTAGATTGTTACTTGATTAATATAAATCACCCACAACTTGAATGTTTGTGATACATATATAATTTTCGAGTTGGATTATGACAGGCGATCGGAATCCAGAACGTGCCTTTACTCCTATTTGGGACTAGTCGGCACATACGGTAACAGAGATTGACCAGTTTGAGTTCATAACGAATTAACAGGGAAATCCAAATACATTTGAATTGTACATATATGATGGTTTCGTGACATATGTAAGTTATTTTGAAAATATAATAAAAGTAGAAGTAAGTTTAGATTGGAGTTCAGTGCATTATAATTGTTGTCTGATGAAATTGATAGTTATTACGAGTAACCAATTAAAAGATAAAATAAGGGTGAATCAAAATGGGATGGGAACAAATTTGACACATTGTTATGTGAACTGTGAATAGTGAGAGATGATGACATAACAAAATGTAACTAGGGTTTGAGTTCAAATAAATTTTATTTCAATGCATTACTTCAGAGCAAAAATACAAATTTCTATTCCTTACATCATTCAAAGGTGATTTGAATGCACATATTTGAAGGGTAATATATCTATTATACGTATAATACTAGAATGCTCTTCGTGAATATACTAACTTAAAAAAATAATTAGACCTTCTAGACTGAAACAATACAAGGTAGTTTAAAAGTGGACACTAAGTAAACTTCTTTATAGTAAGTTACATGTTAGTTACCACGCTTTAGCAAAGTGTATCTGCAATCTTCAATAAAATAATAGTTTCTGTGGGATCCGAGCTCATGTAACTCAGCTATACAGTTTATGAACACTAACAGTAAGTTGTTTTGAATACATTATGACTTGATCGTTAGAATTTGATCAGTTATAATGACATGTAAACAATCATAACATTGGTCACCGCTCAGTCACCGATTAGTCAAAACCAAGATGCATCTAATAAATACTCTATACAATCAATATATTGTGCTTCATAGAACCAAATAAATCGATACATACAAAATAAATCATCAGACGTATTAAGGAAACATTATTCTAGTCACATATTTACTTGCTTGTGTATTAGCAGATGTAATCATGTCTTCAAATTTCAAATGTACAATTAAGTGGCAGGTGACATTTTTATTATTATGTAGATGTTTGTGAATTTTGATAAATTACGTAACACTATAATAGAGGTAAACAAATAGTAATGACAACTGAATGTATAATAGAGAAAAACACAAGTTATTCAAAATAAAATGTTTTGTATATTACAGTACAAAAACATATAAACGTATGGAAATTCTGATATGATAATTTGTAAGTGTAATATTAATTAAGGGAAGTGATTTTCTGGAGATACGTAGTACATTTAGTCGTTTGTATTTTTCATAAATAAATTTTGATTGAGTACCAATGAAAACCAAGGTGCAATTAACAGATGTTTATTTCGTTGTGTGGGACTTCTTATGTGTACTTACGGTCTATTTTTCCAGGGAATGGAACCCAGATTCTTTAGGCATGACAACAAACGGTTAAAATTCTGCAGCCTTTGTTTGACGTCCAGCAGTGGAATTCACATCAATTTATGATATAGCACGACGACTGATCATTTTCATTAGTTATAACTGTTTCACCTTCGATAATAGATAATCTTTACTTTATATCAAAGTGGAAATTCTATCATTAAACGTTGGCCTAGTGATGCAAATGGATTAAGTATTTGCTGTTTGACTTAAAGTCCCTATATTTGATTTCCTGGAAGACTTAGGCGTGTTCACTTCTGAGAAGTCCTATTCAAGAACAAAACGGCTGTCTCTGATTTTCGATGGTACCTAGCCAACACCGATTTGTGACGAATACAAACAACCAATATAAATGAAATTACAAGAAATATGGTGAATCGACAATTTAAAAATAACCAATCATAACAAAGACTGTTTATCACTGGTTTTTGCATTTATAACATATTTCTAAAATTGTAATGGGGTGTGACCAGTGGAGTTGAACCATATCGAGTGTTAGACAGTTACCCATCTATTTCATCTGATAAACTTGTGTAATGCACAAACAATTGACTGAACTTGAAAATACAAATCACTAGATATTGATTTGATGGTCATAAAGTTAAGCTATCATACTAAAGCCTGATCATATAAAGTTTGTCTTCATGTGGGAGCTATGAACGTCCATTTTCTTAAAGTATCATTTTACTACGAAGCGATAGTTCAGCGACTTTTAGTATTCAATATTTTTTAAAAATAAGATTGTTTATTGACCTGAAACTATGATTGTATTATATTCTAGTTAAAGATTTGAAAACGTTATGTTAGACTCACGTATTGTTAGTCATATTTCTCCGTAAAAATAATGTTGTTGAGATTTGTGAGAGTTAATAAAGGATGACCAGTCTGACACGCTGTAAATGAGGAACTACCGCCATGCACCTAACCACTCAAGGTCACAAAAATGTCATATTGCGGCAAATTAAACCAGGCTGATGCTTATCAAGTGCCTAGTTTTTTTTAAGGAAAATTCTCAGTTTTCCTCTAAAAACCTGTAACTATGTGAATTCAACCATATATGAAGTAATACGATTATTTACCTTCAATGTGAATGACATATCAAGTATGTAAGTTATCAGCATAATTTTTATGTATTTAGCTATAGAATCCACATAGAGTGTTGCATTCTGATTGGGAATTGGCAAATGAATTTATATGTATTGTAGTATAGAACATCATATTAAGACTCGAACTCGGTAGTTTTAGCTTCGAATGACAATTTCTTTCTTTACAGCTACTAACTTATTCAATTACGTTTTAAGTCAGGTTTTTAGATTCCTGTTGGTTGATATTTAGAACTGTAACTAACCATTTTACTCTGTAATTTGTTTTGTCTGCATTTCTGTAATACAGCATATGACCACAAACTGATAAAACCTAAATATTAATAAAAATGTGTTTCCTAAATTCACTTGACTGAAACATCCTAAATAAAATAACAATTATTTCAGTGTACAAATAAGGAAACAGTGACAGATTAGTTACAACTTTCAACAGTCGGAAATAACATACTCTGTTAATAGGAAAGTTTGTTGATAATCCTAAAAAAGAATAAAAATTCTTTACTGACATCTGAATTTTACAGATGAATATAGACTACTTATTCATGAATAGAATTGATAATGGTTTGATATAAACTGAAAATGATCAGCCTCTGTTACTGCATATGCATTCTGAGCGAATTACATAGATACAGCTAAAGTTTAAAAGTGTGATTTAATCTAAATTGTGACTGGTAAGTGGAATCCATGACGCGCGTTTCGCTCTATTTGAGACTCATCAGCTGAGCGTATCTGGAATGCAGTGCTAATGTTGACACCTGGCCTTAAACCTACTTAGCTTCGTGTCAAATACCATCACACTTATTAATAGGCTACAGAGTAAAGGCAATCTTATTTTTGCAACAAATTTGATTATGTTCTTCAATTTTCTCGTTGGTTTGCAATTAACCGAAAGAAATTAGTCTCTGTTGCTATATGCGCATCCTGAACAGATTGCATTTTGACTGATTTGAACAAACTTGATAAACGTCAGTTTTTTGAGAACTATATGAATAAGTAATTTGATTGAATAGAGAAAAAAAAGCAGTGTGGCAGTTTCGGAGGTGTTGTATTCACAGTTTTTTATGATAACATAATCAATATCTGTTTCTAAAATGACGTGAACTATTGAAAAATTCTGCAACACACCCGCTTAAAAACATTTTCTGTCTACCTTGAATTTGATTAGTCGTTGTGGTTGGATATGTAGCTACTGTCCCGTAATCCACTCTTGACTTTGTAATTGTTAGTCATTTTATTTATTTGCTAAGTAAATTGTATCAACGTGATATTACGAATTGCTTTGTGTTAGATAACCACTGATAACCACGAAGCACTGCACAGCTGTTATGTCCTATTATGGAACTTTTCAGTAATGCACGTCCATAAACGTATCACGGACAAAGCCCAGGACCTTTTGATTTCGCAGTAAGCACCTAATAATTGGACTACTAAACCAGCTCCCAACAGTTTGGATTTTTTAACTTTAGTCAGTTCGCTTTATATTTGAGCGACCTCGTCTGTTAGGTGACTTACTGCTTCATATTTAACATAGTGGAATTCCACTGAATTTATCTAAATATATTCAATTAATAATGAGTGAATTGGGCGTGATATATACGATTTTCTTGATTTATTTCCTCTGTCAAGCATACAAATATCTTTCAAGTCAACTTCATAACCATAGTTATAGGCAACCAACTCTGAGAACAGGACATTTTTTCATCATTTCACTGTTTGTAGCTAATAGTTCATGATTATAGGTAATTTTTTAAGAGTATTACTGTAAGCTATTTATGCATAACTAATTTGCACAGTATCGTTTAAGCAATACAAAGTTACAGTATTGTCAATGGCTTATACGATTCGATTGTACGTTAATTAGAATTGAATTTTAAGTGAATAATGAAATAATAGAATGAAGGACATTTGAACTGACAGTGTTGAAAATTGATTACTATTTATTTACTTTTAAGTGCCTGTTTACCTAGTTTGTAGTTTATACTAGTGACCTGTCTGTAGCTGTACAAATTGAATAAAAGCTGTTGAACTTAGTAAACTTACAACAATACTCTTTGATTCAATATGAGTTATGCAGCTCCCAAACTATTGTGAAGATACGAATGAAGTTGATAACTGTGAATAAACTAGGCATTTGTGTACTTTATTAGAGTATTAATAGGAATCACCTATTCAAAATGTAGTCTTCATCACTTCTCATTCAACAGTAAATTCGTGATCTGAAAATTTTGGAATTACTGAAAAAAATTCATTTTGCTTGATTCAGGTTGAATAAATGCAATTTATCTGTAAAATCTTTCTAGTGACATGGAGGATTGAAAATAGTTTCACAGTATTTAGTGTACAGGTAACCCACATGAAATATTCAGCACGCTCATAGAGTAAATGGCTATTAAAGACTATCATCCATTTGTATAAAAGAGTCAGAGCTAGAATGCCAAAGTTTATGACTGGTAAAATATAAACTATAACTACAGATTTATAGCACAAGCATGAATCAGTTCACGGAACTTTAGACTAAATAAGCCTAAGACCACTGAGTTAACACTAAATAGTCTAAATAGACGACTTTAATCAACTATTATTATCATTGTTGTGTGATAATCATCCATTTCTATTAGTACGTAACTGTCTCATTCCCTACCACTTATATATATTGTCTAGTAAAAACTCTTAGAATTGTCTCTATATGTTAGTCCTTAATAAAATAAACGATAACTATTATCTAACAATATTGTAGTTAGAAATTTAACTGTTCAAAGTTTCATATATTAAGGAATTGTGGATATGCATCTCTTTAAAGTACTAAAGACAGTACAAAAATAATTAGTACTTCTGGGTTATCTGACTGACACAAAAGTCAACGATCTCTGTAACACTGTATGATTGGAAAAAGAAAATGGTGTATTTCTTCAGCATCTTAGAAAGATGAAATAGATTTTCGCCAACATTAAATCTAATTTATTCAATTCATATTCATTTAAGGTAATTAAAAAGATTCATTTATGTAAATTATTTGAATTTTGAACAAGAGGTAATTAGTCCTAGTTCAATTTGACAATAAATTTTACTTCCACTAGACAAATTTATTAAATGTTCAATTTTTGAAAAATTTTTTTCACATTTTCATGTGAATTACTTCCTGTTTAACTTGAAACTAAAATACAAAAATTTTAAAGAAAAAGAAACTGATGAACAAAACACAAATAGAAGAGTCAAGAGAACGTAACAATACACTGTAGTTATACATTGTTTCTTTTATTCATAAATTGAAATTAATACTTGTGAAAAAGTACTTTTTCAATGTGAAAAATTCAATGGCTTCTTTATGTCATATTCGTTTCCAATTTAATTAGATCCTACTAATCTTTATTGAGATTTCTTAGAAAAGACTTTTCTTGTTACCGTCTGTTCTTTCAGCCACCCTTTCTCCCTCCCCCCCCCCACTACGTGCCAAAATATACTTTGAAACGGATATCATCATGTCAAACGATAAATAATTTTGTTCTTTTAAATGGTTAATTTACATTAAAGGAGAAACTTTCTCTTTCATTTTTTCTTGAAAAATGCCTAAATTCGCTGATGTACTTTTGTACTTTACAAATAGCAGTTTAAATGAAAAAAAAAGAAAAGAATCAGGGTGAAACAAAGTGTTTTGAAACACTAAAAGTTGAATTAACATACATCAAATTGATAATGAGCAAAATACATCATCAGGCAAAAGATATAATCCTTGTATTCGACAAAGAATTAGGATAAATCAAAGTAGACCTCATAAGCTGTTGCAATGAACACATAGCTACAAGGTCTTCTACAAGACAACTACTTTCAAAAAAAAATCGTTAAGTTCAACTATATGGTCTCTTTGAGCATTATTGGTTTAATGCTGAACCATCCAGACAAAAACACTGATATCGTTCTAAAGAATCGTCAGGATTATATTAATATATTAGTATCATTATTATTGATGATGGTAAATTTTGCAAAGAACCTATTCAGAAATTATCAACTGGATAAAATGAACTAAAATTAACAAAAATTTTGAGGAAAAAAGGGTAAGTCGATCACCAGCTATAATCTTTCCAAAGCTATGAACGAGCGGGTTCTGTTATTTTGATATTATTTATCTTCCCCAAAATGAATACAATAGATGATCCGTTGAACCCACACTGAACATGAATAGCTCACTATAACACACCTTTTATACGACTGATTAGAGTTCTTAAGCCTGTTGTAAATAAATTTAGTAGATATGATTCAATTGACGTACTCACATCTGTTGATTTGTCTAATAGTGTCAGTGTAACCGGCAGGAGTGTGATATAATGAGTTATTGTCGCATTCTCTTATCAGTGACAGTAGGCTTCCTATACGATTGTATTGGTGTGTGTCAAAGCGTTATGTAAAGTAACTACTTCTACGATGGATTTTCAGAAAACAGTTCTGATTTGATAGCAGTCTCTACAGACAAAGTGATATTATAGTTATACGCTCATCTTTGGATTTTTTATTTCATGACTGTTTCGTCGAAAGTCTGGAAGATACACCAATTAGACCGACGATTAATATCTTTCGTATATATATATATGTCATCATAAAATCGAGTTCATTGTACAGTTAACGAGAGTTTTGGATTTCATTTCCGTAATATTCTAATGAGTAGATCACTAGATAGTTCACTCCAAAGACGTAAATATGTTGGATGCCAACATAAAATGACGAATATTATAAATTTTTGAAGTTAAGTTTCATTGAACAGAAAATAAAAATTAATTCACACTTTTAGTGAAGTGCTATATTTTCTTCTTCTTTTTCTTCAATATTCAATTAAGCTTACTAAATTTTTTCATGAGTAGGGGGGGAGGAAAGGTTGGGGAGGGGGGGAAATTGATAAATTAAAATAAAATACTAAATCACACATATGAAACATAAATCATTATTTTGTTCAAATTACCTTCTTGCCCCCCCCTCAATAAACCCCTTCCCCACTTTCACTCCCACTCCCATGAAAAATTTATCTAAAATGTTTAATCTTATAAACGTAATTGTAAAAAATTTTTTCTGCGAATATTGCAGATATTAAAGTTAGAATGATAATAAAGAAAAACTCGTATTATCCTACCAGAATTTATGAAGTAGTTTGATCTAGTTTTCATACATTTACTTATGTTTGTTTAATGTGACAATTTAGGAGAAAATGATCACATTAATACTTTATATCATAATTGTAGAATTGATTTAAATGGTAAATGTATGTATATGTAGTATAATGCATAGATTTATCATAGTATACGAGACTACTAATTAGAAAGTATTCGTATCTTTCTGAGGATCAGTCGGTGATAACATTTCTAACTGATTATCTTAGTACATAGATAGTTGACAGGTTTAATTAAAATTGAATTTTATTATTTAAGTGGAATTCAGTAAGTAAAAATGCCAACATAATCTGATCGGTTTCAGTCCACAATAGTATTGTAATGTCCGAGCTCTCCACACTGAAAGCACCTACTTCCCTTCTCCGCACGGATTCGGACCGCCGCGACTTTCCAGCTCGGCGATCCTGTTTCTCCATAGGCGCCCTCCTGCTGTCTTCGGTTAACGAAGATACCTAAGTGCTAACTAGCTGTCTGCATAGTCGAGCCATCTCCATAACGTCCAATAGCTGCAGTCGCATGCGCCAGTAGAAGTTGTCTGTCTACGTAACCGGGACACACTCCAAGAACTGGGATGTCAGCATCTGCTCTCTCTCGTCGTCATCCAACGATGGTAAAGCACGATGGAGCAGACTCGTCAAAGAGGTGGCCAACACCGACGTATCGCCGCCTGGGGCCAGACGCATGGCCCTGAACCACTGCAACGCAAACTCCCTATCTGCCGGACTGTCGAATTCAGGCACAAACCTGACCACCACATCCTCCCACGTGGCCCCACCGCCAGCCAGCTCCACGTCGTCAAGCACCGCCTTCGCACAATTCCGCAGCAGGGTATCGAGGACTGTCACCTTCGCCTTTCGTCCTCGGACGCCAACCAGCTTCCGCGACGGCTTCGAATTGCCGAAGGAATGCCTTGACGTTCCCTGTCCTCGAACTGTTGTGGCCACCGCACCTTTATCTCGTGCAGAGTCAGCGACACCAACTGAGGTGAGGAACAATTGGGTAAGCAATGTTTACTTGGTGAAAACAGAGTAGGTCATAAAATATTACATACAATACTTCAAAGCATCAATTTGTACATCCTCCGCGTTGTCTAGGACTGTATCGTTTATCAGCCTGCTTCTCTTGGTTATTCTCGATTGTCCTCTGTATTTTGATCATGCTTCTCTTCTTGCCCTCTCGCAACTCGTCTCGTCTGCTATTTACTGATTCTTCCCAATTTCCTTTGACGCTTTGCTACCTACTACTTATCAATGACTTATAAGTAGTATCCATCCACAGTATCAGCATATATATACAAGTACTTTTAAATTGAATATTTACATTCGTTGCACAAGTATTGCTGCTATGACTTCTATCGTAGTTGTAAACACTGTTGTATTTGACATAAATGAATAAAGACTGAACCCTAGTGTGAACATCATCCCTTAGATGTAGATATGTCCATTTGACTAGTCCAAAATAGAAGGGAACTTGTTTCCTGATTTATACTTGAAAATTCAAATTTTGACTTTGAACGACAATGTGAGTAAAATGTTTCAGTAGCATATTGTAATCTACGGTAAGTTAATAACACGAATCTACAAGTTCAAACACATAGAATCAAATAACAAACTCTGAAATGTCATGAGTATCAGACAATATTTGTATGTTGTTGGTATAGAAAAATTAATAAGTATGATCGGACAATGAATTTCAGTGGATGATGTATAAATCAATGACAGTTACCCAAACAACAGAATACTAATTACATCTAACACTTTTTTAACTTTGATTTCATAATGTATAGATGTCTTTTAACAGTCATACCTCTTCAAAAATGTTTCACTATTTTCCTACTTTTTGCCTAACCTTAAATAACGTTTCGTCTTTTCATTTTTCTTCGAAAGTGACTTATGGAATTCTGCATTGCATCTTACATAATCCTATTCCCTATTTTTTATCTGGAAGAATCAATGAAATTAGTTTGGTTCTTCAAAAAAACTCTTTCACATACATGATTTAGTAAAGAAGGAAATAAAATCGAAATAGTTAAAAGAAAACTTATGGATAGTTGAAAGAAATGCAACCTAATAGCTACACCGAAACAAGGCTGCAATTTTCATACATTACAGACTAAATGCTAAAAATGGTTGAATATGTTCGGATCGTTATATTGTTTGTAAAGTGGAATACCTCAAATCCTTAAATCAAATTAAAGAGTGGCTTGTTTTCTCCATATGAACTATTTAAACACACTGATGTAGTATGTAATGTAAATGTTTCGAATAAGGTGATTTAACAGTTGGATGTGATTTATATATTGACATTTGAGACAATAACAGTGATCATATTTTTATTGGGAAGTGTTTCAGTACAGATCTAGTATCTCTTGAAATATTTGCTGTTTACTTAGATGAACTTAATTTTCAAATAAACTTTAAATGCACCCTTTAGCTTTAGTCATAAGATATATCTATAAGTATATTGGGTAGTAATAAGATCTTTAATAAACATACTACTAATCAATTTATAAATATCAAATTTCAGTAATAACGGCTTGAAAACTAAATAAAATCATTCGATCGATTAGATACTTCTGATGTTTATCAATAGTTCTCATTTATGTAAACAGCAAGTCACTTAATGGAACATTTTCATTCTACTGATGTCAACTAAACAGATTAATAAAAATTCTACCATTGAATAGTTTCATAAAGTTTATTAGTATATTTTTTATTGAGCTAAATGTAAAAATAATTCAGTGGTTGTAAACAAATTCATAAATAGATTTATTCAAATTTTGGCTGATTCAAATATGATCTGGATTCATTGCCAAGATGTATTAATGTCTTCAATGGAAACCGTTTTCCGTTTCAAGGTTTCTAACCAAGACTTACAGTAGTACTATTTTTACGGCTTGAAGCTTTAAGGTATAAGTGACACTAATAGTAGCATTGATACTAAATTACTTGGCGTTGTTGCTAGTTATACTGAGATAAACACAAAGGAGTGGTCTTTACCTGACGTACTCAGAAGGAATTATATATAGTGGAAAAGGCATACGGTATCGATAAATGCAGAATGTAATGAAAGTTGAAAAAAGCTTTCAAAATAACGACGGCACATTTCTCATGAACTAACAGCATTAAGGTCATTACAAGTTGCAATCGAAGCGAGCCTATAAGTTGATTATATAAGTATACACAGGAAGACTAAAGGCAGAAAAACTATAGAAACTACAGACAAAACATTTTTTTTATATTTAGAAGAGATCTGTATGTGGTTCGACACTGACCTAAACAGAATTTCTCTTTTAGCCAACCAAAATAGTTTCATATGAAACGTATTCAGTAACTTAATTAAATTCCATGTAACCGCCAAATATGTTTGCAAATTAATGTGCATCTGCCAATAAAACTAAATATGCCATATAGATATGTGGGTGTTTTAGATACGTTCTGGGAATTCTCAGGCACCTTTTAGACACAGAATAACAAGTCAACTTCATTAGCCCCTTCAAAGTTGGTTAACAAAGTCAGATTATAACCTTTTAGGATTTTTTGAAACTTTAGCCATCGGATATAAAGAAATCTGTTCTGATTATGTTCAAAAGCGAAGAATTGTCAGACGTACACCAACTTAGCAACACAATTTATTTCAAAACAAAATATTTTTAACACTCACTCATTAGTTGATATCTATTTGCGTCATTTTCGAACATCACTGAAGGTTAAAATCTTATACTTCACTAAATTTATTATATTTTATTGTATCTATTACTACGTAATTGTTTATTTAGTTCTGTCCTTTAATATTATACTGTCACTATTCCTTAATTCTTCTTGTGCATTAAAATCTGTTAGTTAATTAAAGTTCACTTAGTGTATAACGAATGTAGAGAAAACTGTGAAGTATCGAGTAACTTATTAGTAGTGAACAACTGGATAGGAGACATCCCTCTCAGTCTTGAAATCCCTATAAACTCTGTAGACCAATCAAGGAATAGGTGCACAATCTTAGTGTGAGATAACAATCCTAATTACATTCTAACATTACGATGATTAAGATTATTTAGAAAATGTGAGTCACCGGCTTAGAAAAACACGTTTTGAAGACAGAAAAAGTTTGATGACGCTTCGGACTATCAGTGTAGGGCAAACAGTGCCCAAGTGGATTCTAGAAATCAGTAGATTTCACATCATAATGTGGTTGAATTAATAACAACTCGGCATCAATTTCAGTAGGTTTACTACAACACCAAAATCTATCAAGATTATATATAAATCCCTATGTTTTCTTGAACCTAAACAAATAACAGAGGTTAAATATCTTTTAATACTTCCCAAATTTCATCTTGTGTTTCAAAATTAAAGCGTAGGAAATTCGAGAGATTAATTAAAATCCAAAAAGTTAGTGCCCAATGTCCACGTACCATGTGTATTGCTTATGTAATATGCTAGTTACTTTTATATTCGAGTGTTAAAGTAATAACTGAATTCGACCTTGATATCACGAAATAATTTGAGTTAGTCAACCATTAGAAATCAGGAAGTAATCAACATTTTATTAGTTATAGTATAGGACTCCACAGAAATGAGCATCCATCACCCCATGAAGGTATTGAGTTAGGGACTTTCACGTGTTTTTTTATTAAACTGGATATAACTAGGCAATGAATGAAGTCATCTTTTATTCTGTTTTGGAGTTTGTAACCTACCTGCTATTCAAATCTGCAAAAAATGTCTTCTAAAAATATAAATGGAATCACTAAAAAATATTATGCTAATTAAGTTATCTGTCACTTAAATTCAAAAAATGTAATCACAAATTAATTTTAGTTACATTTGATTGACGGACCAATAGTCTTGAAAACTTTAAGTAATAAATAAAGTTACTAGAAAACCAACGATGAACTTTTACTAAAAAATAAGCACCAATATTCTATTTCAGTTCTTTACTGATAGTCATATACAATGAATGAGTTAGGATCCAAGAATGTATCATAACCACTAAATGTTTCTTTCACTCGACACATGTCGAATGGTGAGAATCTTAAGTAAAAACGTATCGAAAATTAAACGCGAGTTATACAAATAGCATCATTTACGAAAGTCTCAGTTTCATTTGCCAACACTTCCTTACTGACGTAGTAAAAAAACACATAATTTCGTACTTAAGTAATCCATATTTTACCTTTTCTAGAATAAACTAAAACACTCGGACGTGTCAAAAATTATGTTAGAATGACCTTTTGATTTCAGAGTCAACTTCCACCTAATGAATACGTTTTCAAAAGTCAAAAGTATTTCGTGATGCAATTAATGTGATCTGTTATAGAATTGAGGTGGTTTACAAAGATTAATATTAAGCCTTAGTTGATGGAATTCGTCAGAGAATAGTATTGGTAGAGTGCGACTAAAAACTAGAGAGCACTAAACACCTGTTACTTTCTTGTATGAGACAACAGTTCACACTCTAGATTTCTGACTAGGGGGTTGAGGTTGGCGAACGCCTGACTCTGCACCACTGGATCGGAATCTAGTGATATATTTCCCACTTGTATTTTCTTGTGATATAGAGCGACAACCATGTCGGTCTTCAATGGCACCCAACCGGCACTTGTGACGAATTCTATCAACTGTAGCCTGTTATTGCTTAGCACTTTTATGTAGTTCATTAGCATTTCAAGGGTAATTATTAATTTTTTAATTTCATAATTATGAAAACCTCTTTATATATCAAACAATTCATCAACGCTCACCCCCTGTATCCTTTTAGTAAATCTGTTTTTATTCCATGATGACTACTCAGCATAGCCCTCCCAAAGACATTAGGTTAGTCAGCAAACGTTTTATCATTGATGCCGTCAAACCAACGTCCAGTAGTATCCAATTAAGATTGATCTGTGCCAGATAGAAACATAAATTCAAAACAATCGCAACAAAATCATTACAACTTAAATAGATGTTGTTCAAGTTCACTAGTGAACTACTTTATGACTGTCTCAAAGTACTAGTTTAAAGGTATACTTAATCATATCTAGACAATATATGAAATAATCATCACCTTCATCAGTTTGTTTGTTGAAGACAACTATTTAATGGATAAATTAGCTAAAACAAAAACAGGACAGAGTTATTTTATTCTGGATTTCTTACAAACTACAAAAATTTTAATCTTTCAATGAATCCCCAGTAAACAAGATACTACGAAAGAAACAAATAAGTGTATTTTCTTAAGTGTACTAATCAAATCTTGTTTAGTGCTATAGCTCAATATATCGAGGTAGTAAGTGGCTACATAGACTATGATGATAAAAGCTGATATAAGTATCTTTAATGGATTATCAAATGAATCAAAGTAATAGTTTTAAATAATTTGATACAATTTGACTACTTATCAGTTATTTACCATCTTTGTTACTGATTTAGATAATAATGTACACTATTACTGATTATTCTGATAGTGATATCTAGAGATCTTAGTTAAATGAAGAATTATAGAATTTTCATGTATCGATTACTTCATGAGAATTCTGTACTTTTCAACGCCAGTTCGTTGTTTTCAATTTTATTCCATATTGATATTTATTTGTCTGTCTGCTATTCTATGTTTCAGGCATTTAAGTGGAATTAATGAAAACTTAAACAAACTTCAAAGTGTCAAATTTAATAATCTCATGGGATTGTAGATGCAGAAAAACTAACGAGTTCGGTGTTTTACTAAAACAATCATTTAGTACTTAGATTCTAGTGGCTATTTTGTCTAATAACAGTTTATGATGTAAAATAATTTTTGATTTAGCAATCATCACAGATCTACATTAAAATTCATGTATAGTATTTATTGATATAAAACTTGATCAGTTCTCGGAACAACTTACTATCATTGAGAATATTTATTCATTTAGAATTATATGACTACGAATGTTTTTCTCGTATTCATGTCTGTGTTCGATTTCTGTTTATTCCGGTTTATAAAGACAGAAATCTTCTGGTGATAAACAATGAAGAATCACTGATTAACAGAGTATCTAAAATATTGGCCTCTAAAATCAACCGACCCTAATTTAAAGTCAATGAATAACAAACTATGAAAAACCACGTTGATTCAGATTCGAATATTAAGCTTTTGTAAGTTCCTAAGACAGAAGTATATCTACTAACGTCCGAAAATAATTGTAGTCCTTACCTTGAAAGCAGCGCCTACAATTCAATAAATCAGCAATTTCTGTAGCAGCTCATCGAGTGTATAGGTATACATCAGAAGTACATAATATTTTTAAAAAAATACTCTGAGCTTAATTAATACTAGTCGAGTTAACGTAGGACTACCAAGTAACCAGTGCTGACGTAAAGCATGGACTACTAAAAATATCAGTTGACGAAGTTGAAAATGTTCATTAACTGAGGTGGTATGTATATTTATTGCTTATTCCAATTTAAGTCCCACCTAAACGCGACAAATTACTTCATGTATGAGTAGGAGAAAAAAAGTAATGTCAACGAAACCAGATTCTATCAGTTGTCAATGAAATCATTGACTTTATCAGTGAGCTATATTAGTAGACTCAGACTAATTGGTTGAGGTTCATGTTGATAAAATTGGGTTAGTTAAAATAGTGTATTCACCCTTTATTTCTCTTCACATTTGCAGTTCCACTTTCTTTAATACATTTCCTTATATTTCCTTTTGTTGAACTACAGTTTGATAATCTTCTCACAGCATAAGAACTCGAGCTAGCACACATATTTCAAGCTAAATGTTGTTAATGAATGACTACTTAATGTGAAAGTTTTCTCATTTCCTTATTAATCAAATCAAATTGATTGTAAATTATCTTAAAAACTAGAAAAATCATTGAATTTTGTTCTTTTAATTTAATATTTACTCAAGTATACTATATGCATTCTCTCCAACTTAGATAAATCTCTTCTCTAAAATGCATTTAATTAATTGCTGTCACGTAATTACAATTACAACCAGATGTTAGTAGTATAATAAATTTCAATAAAACTTTTGTATAGTGTAAATATTTCAGTTATTAGGTTGACAACAAAACTGATCAAATTTATTTATACTAAAAAAAACTAATCATGTTTATATGATTTAAGTAAAAGGCGGTAGGATGTTGATGTTATTAGACTTGTAACTATTCACTTTTCGAGTAATAGTGACATTTGTCACGTGAATATCAGTATATATGTATATAAATCAGTCAGCCGTAAATATCATATAGCCTAGAACAAAAAGGTGTCAGCTAGTTTCTATATCAGAATAACACGATGAAATCAAATTAATATTAGAATAAATTTTAACAAGATGAGCATAAAAGACAGAATGAATACAAGAATAGTAGGAAAGAATATCCAGAAATGAATGCAGATTTCGTATACTTGGGCTGCATCACCTAATATTTCCAACTACAAATTGTGAATGTTAGGCGAACTCAAATGAGATAGTCTACATCAATATTTATACATACATATACCCATAAAATGCATTAATTAATAATCTCTATGACCAATGACTTCAAATAATCATCTAAGTTTTAATATTCTGTGATCGGAAGAAGGTGATAACGGTGTTAGTGGTTAAATACTGAACATCATGCTATTAGCATCTCTCTAATTTTTGCACCAAGAAAAGTTTTCACCACTGTTATGTAACCGAAATGAAAGATCTAGTCAACGCCCAAATTTAAGATCGACAGGCCTGATTCCGTAGAGATTGATCATTTACAGAACAAATCGCAACTATACGGTTCATTGTTGAACAGGTAATTAAATGAAACTCACCATTTTACACTGAATTTACTTGACTGCAAAATCCTTTAAAAGCGTGGGTGGGAAAATATTATGAAGCCATCTTCGACACTACGATGTACCTGAAAAGATAGTCAATATAACACGAAATTGTTACGATAGAGTAAACTGCGAAATCGTACATAGAGACCAGCTCACAGATTCACTCTAAGTGAAGACCGGTATCAGATAGGGCTGTATACTCATACCCGTTCTCTCTGCTGGTAGTTGACTGGATCATGTGAACTACATCTCAAGTCAATCTTGGAATAGAATGGACAAGTAGGATATATCTAAACAACTTGGACTTTGCAGAGGACCGAGCTCTTCTACCCCACACACCAACAAATGCCCGTAAAGATGGACAATGTATCAGCAGCCTTCGCAGCTGTACGCCTCAACATACACAAGGGTCGGATTCACGTGTGAAAGAATGGATTGGCAAGACAATGGCAGCATTTCTACAGCTGAAAATCATGTGAAACTGAAACCAGATGTCAGCCAACAACAAAGCCACAATTTTAAATGCAATCGTCAACACAATTTTATTTTATGGAGCTAGAACTTGTATGGGAAACTACGAAAAGCATAATCTAAAAGTTATAAGTGCTTAGAAACAACTGGACTTCTCAAGATACTTCGAATTTGTTGGCCAGATACCATTGACGTCAAATTTCTGTGGTAGAGAACAAACGAACCAACCTCTAGTCGATGAAGGAATTATGAAAAGACGCTGGAGGTGGATAGGATACACATTGAGGAAATCATCAAACTACTTTACAAGCCAAGCACCACCTTGGACTCCTTAATAGGAAAAAAAGAGGAAGACCAATGGACACATTGTGTTGAGAATCGGAGGCAGTTATGTAAAGAATGAATAGCACTTGGGAAGAATTAGGAATGAAAGTCCAGGACAGAGTTGGTTAAAAAATACTAGTCGGCGGTCTTATTTCCAAATGGGGTAACAGGCATTGATTTATTGATTGATTGAACATTCTATTGAAATTCAAGTTGACCACGTTTACTATTATGCAGATTTATTCGTGTGATATAAATTGTTTGTTAGACGATCACTGAAAATCAGTAAGTCCTGAATAATCATTTTGTCTTATTATGCGACTATCATTAGAGATGAAGCCTAGAGCATTAAGTGTTTATATCAAACATCTAACCACTAAATTATAGTGTCTAATAAACTCCTTTTAATGTTGAGTGACTGGGGTGTGTAGTTACATTTTGACTATGTTCAATCTTTTTAGCATTTGTACATTTGAACAAAGAAAAAATGTATGATAGTAACAAAATAAATTGTATGAATTAATGTTGTCAATTGTCTTCAGCTGCTTCATAACATAGAAACAAGTATATTATGCATTGCAGACAAAGTATGAACACATAGTTCATATTGGAGAAAGTGTTTAACAAGTTTGGAGTTGACATCTTTGTAGAATAATGATGGCAATAACTAAGGAAGCATGTGAAATTGTTTAAACAGTTACTTATTTAAAGATCGAATTAACAAATATATTTGAAAGAAAAAATTTAGATGATTATAGAGACCAAGATTTAGAAATGAAAGAATAATGTCAAGAGATATGTAATAATGAAAATACTAACTGTTAAGTAAGAGTATTCAAGAATTTCGCAATTTGAAGAATGTATACTTCTTAATGATTAACATGATGGTTTCTAGGTTGCAAAGCGTCTAAGTAGAGGCCGGGAGATAAATGAATTCATTTAAATCGGCTGTTATAGTTGTTCTTTTTAAGTTTACAAAATAGACTGAATTTTTTATATAGGTTTTGTTTAGCAACCGTATGAAGTAAATGCATTCACACGTTCATAAGTCGTTAGAATAATAATATTTATAAGAGTGTATTTGATAAATGCCCGAAAACATTCGTAGGTATGTATTATATAATTCAGAAAACTGTGATATATGTCACTGAGAACAGTAAGCAATGTATGTAGTGGCTATATATAAAGTGATCAAAATTACTTTAGAGTGAACCATGATTGATCCGGGTTCGGTATTTGTTATTATTGATCAGTAGGGTATACCTATAATTTTCATGAAACTAATGCTGTATTTGCTATTCATACCATCACCCATTTTCGACAGTCTTAGATATTATTATTGATCTGTTTTGGCTGTGACTGACCTGTGTAGGACAAAGATATTTAGATTTTTACTGAGTAATGATAGTATTATTAATGATCAATTTTTTAATGACACGAATTCATACAAACTAGTAATCTTAGATTCCCATTATTAGCAAACATCAATTAGAGCTGAGGTGAGCCCTAAACAGCACACTTGTTCCTTAGCTGGGAAATGAACATCTATACTATAATATTAATGTGGCACTTCGACGAAAGCTCGGAAAACCTTTTTAATTCGTTCAGAAATTTAATGGATACCAACCTAATTGAATCGATGTGACTAACAAAATATCGAAAATTCTGAAATGTCAATGTGAATTTTTTAAACAGCGTACATGTTAATCCATCTGACAAACAATCAGTAGAAAATGACGTGCACTTTCTTGATATCAAAATTATGATGAAGAATATCAAGCGGTTTTTCGAGGATACACACATCACCAGTGATTAACTGAATATTATCTTGACTATAAACATCAAGAAAATGCGCAAAATATAAGGCATATGATTATAATTGGGCATTATGAAAATTGTTGAATGTCATTTTAAATGTCACGAATCGATCTGAGTTAGACAACTATTGATCACTAGGAACTGACAATCGACCGCTGTCTCATCCTAGTATGCGACTTTTCAGCAGTTTTCATCCACAACCCCATCGGGGGCTGAACCCAAGACCCTGTGGCTCTACAGCAAACACTTAACCATTACACCACTGAAACGGCTTTCAACGGTTGACATTTCTAATTCAGTCAATTCATGATACGTTTGCATGACTTCATCCATCGCCATCAATGAGTTACTCCCCCCACGCTGCTTAAGAGTCCCATACTGGGACGAAACAGCTCTTCAGTGCTGCTTGGTAATGAGTGGTTGTCTATTTCAAACGGAGTCATGATATCGGACTGATATACAACTATTCATTGGTTATAAATGTATAATTAACACAATTCTGTTTATTGAATTTTATTTTCTTTAGCAATTGAAAATATTTATTTTAGATATGCCTGGAAAGCGAATATATTCGACACAATATTCCGGAATTGCTAATAGTGTAGACGCATATGTATATGCGTCTATATATTATATACTATTGTATATAATCAAATGTATGCATACTTCCTCAAATAAATTAATGACGAATATTGTCTGAAAAAAGCTACGCGATACATTAAAAATCATTATTTCTATGCATAACTTGTGTCAACCAAATACTAGTGCTTTGTCTATTAGTTTGTCAATCAGTTATGATCAATTCAGTACCTTTTTTTAAAAAAGGGACTGCAATGGTATATAAATATTCAATAAACACTTATAAAACTGGCTATAGATCAGTTTCATTTCATAACTTCGCGTAGTAATCTTGTTTCCTGAAATGATAATTATTATCCAATGCATCAACCGAATGAACTGAATACAATGTTACATTTGATTGACTGATGAATGATTGTATAAGGTTCAGGTAGTTTCCTGTTGTGATGCTAAAAAGTATTTTTTTATTTCATAAGGTGGGGGGGGGGGAAGGAGGGAATCGGCTTAATATGTGTTCTGTAAGCTGAATCGTTTGACTATAATGTGTTCACTTTCTTCTTTGACAACATCAGTACATACTTCAAAATGGAGTATTTTTTTATGATTTCCCCATAGTTGACTATAAAACTTGTTTTTTGAAGTTGACTGGTTGCTGTTCAGAGTTGTGCATTCATTTTGTTCCTTTCTCACTAGGCATGATCATCTATTTTGTAGTGATTAATCGTTTGTTTCAACGGTCAGAGGATGAAGTCAATTTCGTTATGCATTTAGATTATTTTGAAAGTCATTAAAGGCTTTGCAAATAAACCATCCAAAGCAGAGAACAAAGTACTTTCTACATTCTTCTTGGTTGATGGATTCAGTAAGGCGAAATGGTTGTGTGTATGAATTTGATATCAAGAACTTGTCCAGGTTAGACAGTTTCCAGGAAACACTGAACAGTTGTTTACTGGTTCCCAACAGTTGTCTAACCTAGGTGATTTTTTAAAATATCAAATTAAAGCTTAACTCTGTCTACTACACCAATTGCAAAAATTTTCTTCCCTCAATATCTAGTATTTTTTCTTTTATTGATGCATAGGAGTTTTATTCGCTATAAATAGAAATTTTCCTGGAGCCTTTACTTAGACATTTCTGTTCTTGGTTACGTTGATCAAATTTGAGTAATAGGTGACAACTATGGAAGATATTTAAACATTACACCTGTTGAATAACTTGATGGCTAAATGAATACAATAGTTCAGTGGTTAAACTATTAGGCACTTTGAAACGAAAGGAAATTGTATTTGAGTTTCAGTGTGAATGTCGTCAATCAGGTAATTATATATGTCAAGTTGATGAGTACTAAATAGGACCAATTACACCATTTGTCTTTTACTGTAATTCATAATAAATATATATGTATAAAGTAGGACATGGATAAATTACTGTAATCTAAATCGCAAATATAAATGATTGTTAACTGATTTGCTTAGACTAGTACGTTGGTTATGTATTCATACTTCAGGACATAAAATTGAATGTGATTTACTACGAATATTTTCAAATTATCCACTTTTATAACATTTGGATATCAGCCAAAGATCACAGAATGACTGTCGTTCAATATCAAAAGCTATCATTAACTCTAAAAATAACCAAATTTCTGTCAAACAATTTTTATGGAATACTACTAGTTAAACATGAATTGTAGGTGGCAGTTTCATGATCAGTTTCACGAACAGAAAGTCAACTTAACATAACTGGTTTTGTAGAGATAGGTATTTATCTTAATTGCATGCATTCATCACAGACTGAATTTTGTTAAGTATCACTAAAGTTCTGGATAGAAATGATAACAGGTGATGCTAAGATATGTCAAAAGTGGGATACATATTACAGGTAACAACCACAGTATATCACGAATTGATGGAAGCTGAAATTCTACCATTCGATGCCGATCAAATGGAGTAGATGATTGAGCGTTCAATGTAAAACCTAAATGCTTTGGGTTCGACTCTTTCGTAAAACCGAGAGTGTTTTTCGAGTGTGTGTGTGTATAGGGGAGGGGTTGGTACTATGAAAAAATTATTGTCCATCATCCTCCAGATTTTCAGTTGCATCTATTCAATATCAATCAATGACAAATATAATAAAGTAAAAAGTTAATTTCCTACAGAAAAATGAACATTATAACAATACGCTAGACTAGAAGATTCATAGTAAATGATTAGGCTTATAGTAACTTATATTTAGTAGGATTAATTTATTAATTTATATGTTTAGATTAAGAATAATTAACATGAGAGACAGGATTATAAGATTTAATCTATAAACGCACTAGTCAGTGTAATGCCCATTAGTTCATAGTAAATTTTATAGGAGTTACGTCGATTACTTTGATTCCAAAAAGTGCAACTGATGTAATTTCTACATTTCAATATTATTATGATAGCCAGATATCATGTTATAGCCTATTGAGTTCAACGCATGTTTTTTTATTTGATATCACAAAATGGTTTGAATTAAACAACCACTGATCTTCAGAAGCACTGGACAGCCGTTTAATCCTAGTACGAGGCTCTTCTGAAGTGCGCGGTCACGACCCTATTAGAAACAGAGCCCAAAACCCTCTAGATCCGCGACGAATGCTTCTCTATTAGACTATTGAGTCAGCTCCTAAAGGTTGATATTTCTAATTCAGCCAATAATCAGGGATTATCTAATTCAAATAAATCCGAGATATCAAATTAAAAAATTCAGCAATTTCCACATTATCCGATTACACACTTTCTGGCCTGATGTGTATATATTTTACTGGATATCTGTTTAATGGTCTCGTTAAATTGTATTTGGATCATATGGATTAATCAGTTCAGTATTTCTTCAATATTGATGAATGCTTCTTGGTGATCCACTGACCATAACACACAAGGTTATGAAGTCGAAGTACAAAACAACTATCTCCAAAATAGATGTAACTCAATCTTTAGAGTATTTAAAATGTGGTTATCTGTCCTATTTACTATATATTTATTAGAAAAATGAGTAACAATAATAGAAATTACAATTCTTTTGAAAGAGCATAGCATATGTGAAATGCAATTTGTTCCTCTTTATTTGAATTGGTTTATTATTTTGCTCGTCACAGATTGATCTCGGTTTGATACCAGTGAAAACAAAGGTACACTATTTAACGGTTTTGTTTCAGCATGAAACTTCTTCGTAGTCCACACCATATACTGTCAAACCCAGGTCCATCAATTCATGCAGCCAACGCTTGATCATCAGTATCATTAGGGCAACCAGCATCAAATGGTAAGATTCCCATTCGATAAAATTTAATACAGCGCATCCATCATTTAATGCTATTAATGTTAACATACGTGCTTCCAGCTTGTATAAACTAGAATGAATCAAAAATTTACCAAAATAAAAACGTCTTTTAGAAAAATATTCTGGAATATTTTCTCAATCAAAATCATAATTATGTATGTTATGTTTGATCAGACTTCTCAATTTTAATATAAAATACGTGTATTACGTCAAATGGATGGAGGTACCAGTTTCACCATGGCTTCCTGATATTTGATATTTTTAAGCAGAGCACTTGTTTAATATTGAAGGAAATGATACTCTATGTTGGGTTTAGGCTAAAATCAGCTAGTTTTTAAACTA
This sequence comes from Schistosoma japonicum, assembly GCA_025215515.1. Taxonomy (NCBI): domain Eukaryota; kingdom Metazoa; phylum Platyhelminthes; class Trematoda; order Strigeidida; family Schistosomatidae; genus Schistosoma; species Schistosoma japonicum. Next base: position 30,801,002 of record CM046064.1, on the reverse strand, counting down.
GTTAAACAGAAGCACGAATTTAATTGGGCAGCGAATGACACTATTTCCAAATGAGATATTTAAACTGACTGATCATTAAACACTGACTAACAAGAAAGAAATCTGGGTCTTGTGCTTCAGTTGACTAGATTACACCACTTTCATCAAAACGTTTATCACTTAGACTAATGATGCTGTATAAAGAAAATTCAAGTATTATTAGGCGATCAGACAAACATGAATTCGGTAACTATTCAGTAAACTATCAATGTATATGTGTACTACATTCATTTGACGATCAGCATAGAATATCATCTATCAATGAAATAAATTATTATAATATTAGCTGTTTTGTGATCAATATGATCTTCCATCAATAAATTTTATATTTTGATTATCAGTGTTAGGTAAATTGAGTGACTTCAGTTTTACTAATAATGAAAACGGTTAAGATCTAGTTCGTCAGTTAGGCGAATAGGATAGTTATTAGAAAAAATTTTAAAAAGTTTATGAAATGTTTGAAACGTGATGAGGTGATCCTCATGCGTTCGTATGGTTGTCTTTATATTTCTCTCTTTTTCAGTCCGTTTTATTCACTTGACCTTTTTGTATAGGCTAGCAGATTAAGATCATGCCACTCTACACTTTCATAATCTCCTTGGCATTCATGGCATTTCACTTTCCAGAATTTTGCCTTGTTTCAATCAAAAATGTATCTGTATGCATTGAAATAAGTGATAGAATAGTTTGTGTTCTTACTGGCGAGTAACGAGTAATCCACAGATATGACGATATAAACTGAGTATACCAACCTATACATAAGTTGTCAACCAAATACACAGTAAGAGGTCAAGTGGATAAAACCCGGTGGAAACGAACACAAACATGAAATCAACCCTTTTTACACAACGTCAACAAAAAATATTGGCTAAATGCTTATTGAATAATCAAAATAACTACTTCAATTTGAAGTAAGTATTCAATTAGTTGTTCAGAATTTAAACAAAAGCTGCTAAACCAAATCAATTTAGTTCAGTGAATTTAACATCATCATAATCATCCATATGAACTAGAAAATTTTCTCCATGACATAACTATTGTCTACATAGTAAGTTCATTTGTTGTTAGGATCGATCAACTTATATAAATAAACCAATTGTAAGTAACCTAATATAAGTAAGCAGTTAACTTTAAATCAGGCTTTAAATATTAAAGTTTGGCAATGTTTTATTAAAGAAGTTAAAGTAATTCTACCTATCTGATGTATACGCAGTTACACTAACTCTTATCTTTACTTTTCTTTATTCAAAGTAAAACCTATGAAAATTAAATTATCATGGGAATAAAGTAGAAAAATCACTGAACGCCTTCATTTAAATAAAATATATTTACAACTATTACATTTTTATTTCAGTGTTCAAATGTAAAATACAGTAAAATACTGTTAAAAACAATTTTGTATATTCAACCATCAGTAGAAGTTAACATTTTGCTGATCCAGACAAATGTAATTTAGGAGAGAAGAGATACATGGTAATGGTCTATACTTTATGTATTCTACTCTAATTTGGTCATTGTCAAACAAGTATTACGGAAGAACTGTTTCAATATGATTTGGTAGTGTAAGTAATAGTCATTCACTAACATAGATAATACTCAAACAAAAAACTAGCTTAAAATTCAACAGTCAGTGATATCTATTACAATCTTAACATGATTGATCTCCTACAGGAAATTATAACGAACTTTTTCCATAAGAGTCCAAAGACTGTTATTTAGTTGGCTGTTTTATATAAACTTATTCAACTTAAAGACTGGTATCATTTAAGGCTAAAAAACAATGTGATCTTGTTTTCACCTAATTTCAGACTCCTTATCTATGAATATCAATTAATTTTCACAGGTCAAACTGTCATTAAAATATTACGATTAAGTTAGGTCAAGTGGAAAACAGACGTTGGTCAAATTTCAGTCGTTAACACGGAAGCATGAGTTTATCTAAGCTCTCGTGCTAAATTCAAATCACTGCCACATTTTTATGAATTTATAGGTATAGAATTAGCTGTCATGGTGAATCCGTTAAGTTTTATCCTGCTTGAAATCTTTGTAGCTACTTTAGAACAAACAAAAATGAAATGAACAGCTGATGAGACAGAATTATAAGTAATTCATACTGATGATAATCTTGTTGAATGTAATAATTACAAATATACTTCTTGTTTGATGGATCTTCTCAATAAACCGTGTCCTAGTATAGCATTAATTTGATAATAAGCTTGTCATTAATACCAATATTTGACGTGAAGCAGATAACCAACTTCAAAGATCTATTTACTCAAAGAAAACTTAGAGTAGTTTATGTATGAATTTAGTTAGTTTCTATCCAAAGAGATACAACCGAGCCCTAGTGAGAACATTTTCGTAGGATCAAAGTGAAGAGGAACCATTTGTGTTTGAAAATTATCTGAAATATAATGGCTACTTACAGAGATGGAAATGTAATAAAGAACTGCAATAAAGACAACTTTTATAGCTGTCAAATTAATCTACCTGCATAAAATAAATTGCTCATATATCAGATGAATGTGAAAAATTTCCACATCACGTTACTTTTAAATCACGTCTATCGGTTTCTATGTTTGTACTAAATCACTTACATTGGAAGGACAGAAGTGAGGAGTAACGTCTTTATTAATGAGCACATACGAGACTTTAAAACTAAATGATTATTATACTTTTAGTAATGGGATTACTTGTCATCTTCTTGATAAAGAGGAAAGAAGTCAACATTTCAAAGTCCTTCTAAATAATCAATGCTCAAAAATCATTTGGTTTTTTACATTTCACTGAAGACTGAAACCAAATTATACATTCCTTATGATATAGTGTTTGGTAGCATCATCAATAAATAAGGAGGGTCTGATGTGGATATGAAGGCGCTAATCGGAATGGCAAAAGCAGCATTTCTGCAACTGAAGAACATCTGGAACTCAAACCAACTGTCGGCCAACATTAAAGTTAGAATTTTCAAATCAAATGTGAAGACAGCTAGTTCTGTTGTATGGAGATATAACTTGCATGGGAAACTACGTAAAGCATAATCTAATAGTTGTAAGTGTATATAAGCAATCGTCTTCTCAAGATAATTCGAATCTGTTGGCCGGATACCATCAACATCAACTTCCTTTGGCAGAGGACAAACCAACCAACATCCGGTCAGGGTAGTAATTAGGAAAAGACGCTGGAGGTGGATAGAACACACATTAAGGAAACCATCAGATTGTGTCACAAGACAAGCACTAACTTAGAGTCGTGAGAGCCAAGAGAGAATAGGAAGACCTTAGAATGCATCACGTCAGGAGTCGGAGACAGACATGAAGAGAATGAAGAGCTCTTTGGAAGAGCTGGAAAGAAAAGCTTAGCACAGAGCTGGTTGGAGAATTCTGGTCGTCAGCCTATGCTTCACATGGGGTAACAAGCATTGATTGATTGATTGGTGATATAGTGGTCAGTTTAACAATAATAATCGCCTTGGTAACAGATTCTTGCTTACGTAACATTTCCATTCATGTCTGTAGTTATAAATTGAGTTTCCCAGCATTGTACAACATTGTTTCATTAATCTATCTCTTTTATAATCATGTTTACAGAAATCTTGACGTCAATTTTTATTGTCTAAAAGCTTGTTTGTATGTGCTTTCGAAAAAATGTTTTCAGAATTTTCGCATTAATTAATGTATTACATATGTAATTACTATGAACATTTGTTTATAATCCTCCCATAATTATTGCCTTCTTGCTAATTTTTCATGATACTATGTATATACAGTGATTTCAATTAATAATTCTGACTTTGGTCCTGAGGATGTAAAGTAGGAGCCGATGCGAAACCCCGAAATTCAAGTGAATTCATTTAATTCTTCTTTGTTTAAATTTATTATTAGCTTATGTTAGGGAATTTGACTCAAGTATAGTGATAAAATGTACTCGCTAGTTATATATACATTCATTTAATTTCTCTCTTTCCTGTTACTTCTCGTGAAGCGTTTGCTACTGACCAGGATATACCAGCCAACTCTATTTAAATTTCCTAATGGTAAATACTGCAGTATTTTTCAGCTGTAAACTAATATACATCAAATGAATAAATGGTTAGTAAAATTAAATTCCTTGGCTGTAAGTGTCTAAGGAAGGGATAACATATGACAATAATGGTGAAAGTTATCAGATTAAACTACATATGTAAAACGGAATAATGATTACCAGGGAATGTATATAATGAGCGAAATCGGAAACTTGTATAGAAGACGTAATATTCTAGTAATCAGTGCTTCTATAACCCTGTGAATCTGACATTGACGTTTATTATTTAGCAATTTTAGATCTAATTGATACTAATCTGATAATTGGTATTGATGATGTACCTGCTAAATTGAATCATGTTTGTCTACCTTATATGTTTATTTAAGGTTATAATCTATGCTGAATCTAAAGACATAAGAAACGAAAGCCTATAATGCCATTGGATAAGAGACACATACAACTTAGGGAGGAAAATTTTCTTTTTGACAACGTTGTTTACCAGAAATACGCAATCGTATATCCAATTTTATTTACCAAATAGTACCCTCCTAAAAAGTAAATAACGATTAACGAAGTTACTGCAATTCAGAATTTTTCAATTCAAGTTCCTTTTCTATACAGTCGTTTAACAACGCGTATTATACTGAATAAAGATTTTATGAAGATGTGCTAATACTCATTAAATGTCACTATGTTCAGCTGGTAACAGATTTACATTCACTTTCGGAATCCAAGAGAGTTAGTTTATTAGGATGCACTTAAGAAGCGTTCATTTTGTAAAGTTAATATAACAAGCTTCTCTGAAGTATGCACACTTGTATATATATATATATATATATATATATATATATATATATATAAAGCTGAGTAGTCACATAGGACCAAACACATTCCACTGAATTCCACTGCTATCAATTATATAATAAATCAATTGTCATAGATAATATCGATGTAAATTTCAATATCTTCCATGTGTTAACAGGTACTAGTCAAATGTGTATTTGAATAGCTAAATAGTTTCAGCCTTTACAGATAATACTGTTATCACTTAAGAACTTACATTGTTACCATTGATCTTAGTAGAATTTTATCTCATATAGAGATTGAGTAAAATAACAAACCAATGTAAAAACTTTATTTTCATCATGATAAATATTGTTATTGATAAAGTTTATTTTCTTAAAGCAATTCAATTTATCAATTATGATCTCATGCAAAAAACTATACTAAACTGAGATATGAAAACAACTAATATGGTTAAACTTTATTCAAGTTAAGCAAAACGAATAAGCTGTAATTCTATGGTGAAATTCAATAACCGTATTTACTCAATCATCAGTTTAACAGTTTGCACTGTGATTATATACAAATCATTAAACAAAGTACACCATAATATTGAGTGAAAGTTGCCGCATATTATATGATAGGAAGTTCAGTGTTGTTGGTAGTCATTTAGTAAATCACTAAACAAAGGGATTGTGAATTTAGAGGTAACTAGCAAACTGAAACAGAATAAATCCACTGTGAGCTGCAGCATTGTTAGATCATTTAGAATCATTTATATAAGAAATTGGAATCCACCCCGTTTTAATAGAGGAAATCCTACACGATGCCTTTCTAAGTTTCAATAGATAAGTAAAAATCAATTTCTGTCTTACGAAATTATTTTTAATTTGATATCATTAACTGGTCTGATTTTGACAACCGTTGAAAATAGGAAAGAACTGGACATCTATTTTGTCCTATTAAGTAACTGTTCAGTAGTACACATCTAAGACCAAACAACCACAAGACCACTGACTCGGTTTCCGGCGACTGATATTTCAAACCCAGCCAATTCGTTATATATTTGCGAGACCTAATCCACTGCTATCGTTCGGTGAGTGACTTACATCCAACATAGTTGAATTTCACTGGTCAAATCTTCACACCAACTCAGATGAATCCGTGTTATTAACACAGAAATCAGTCATTTTCGAATTATCCAGTTACAAAAAGACTTTTCTTTACGCTTTGTAACATGAATATTCTATATATGTATTTAAGTATTTTATTGAGTTAATACACTGAACTTCATCAGACTTTAGCATTAGGCTGTGATTACCACTTATCATACGCATGGTTTCCTTTACTAATTTTAGGTGATTGTTAGGCAGTTAAATTGCAACCTCGAATTCAGTAAAGGAACCGTAATCAAACTTTTCAAATAAATGTATCACCAATTGACTAAGTTTGAAATATCAACCGTCAGGAGTCGACTCAGTGGTCCAATGGAAAAGTTCTAGTCGCAGAGCCAGAGGGTCTTGGGTTCGATCCCCGATGGGGTCGTGGATGTGCACTACTGAAGAGTCCCATACTGAAGCGAAACAGCTGTCCAGTGCTTCCAGGTGACCAATGGTTTTTTGATTCAGATTAATTCGTGATATCAGGATCGACAAATTAACTATCTCCACAACCCTCTCAATTGAAAATGTGTTTACTCAAAAAAAAAAACAGAGGTACAACTCTTCTCATTTTATTAATATTCAACTTATCAAATTGCATTACGTTTTCAATCTCCTCCCCACTATTGTGATAATATTTCATCCATTACGTCATTTGTTTAATCTCTTATAATGATTACTTCATGTTAATCCAAGTAATTTTGTAATTTTATCCTTATCATTGTCTGATCTCAATTCATTTTATTCTTAATTGTATTGTAATTTATCTTCTCAACTATTCCATTACGTAATTGGATATTTCATTAACTGTATTGCTTTTTGTTACTAACTTGAAGTCGTACAATTTTCACTTATAGACATATTTTGTTAACACAGTGTTTTCAGTCACCTTAACTGAACTTAAATCTTTTATTCTACTAGAATTTCACACTTTGATCAGTAACCAGTATCACTTATAAAGTATGTTGATGTTAACATACAATTTTGATTGTGAAATATTATAGGCTTTACCCAACTTAACAGGATCGCATTTGTCTAACTTATTTTGCTCATTCCTTTATTCTTGCTTTTCTCATTGTGAATTAACTGATTTTAACTCGACCCAATAACTACGCTGTTTGCATCCTCACATTTATTGAATCGATTTCATAAATCAACTAAATGATTTTTTATGCTTTTGTATTCTGGTTTAATGTAGCTCACTATTATTATATGAGTATTAGTTTGTATAACTAAATATAAAACAACTTATCAGGAGGAACTTGTATCTTCCCGTTGATTTTTTGTTATGGAGTGAAGCTGATAAGTTTTTCTTGCTATATGGGCATCCTGAGCGGATTACCTTGATATAGCGATACCTATGTGCCCGTTACACAAGTGTGGCTGTCTGAACTCAGTAGTCTAATGATGAACGTGGCAGCGTTTGGTGCGAAACGAACTGGGTTCGAATGCCACCGTGAACATCATCATTGGGATCCAGGTTCATCCAGCCGACGAGTCCCGAGTAGAATGAAACGCGTGTCGTGAATTCCATTTGCTAGTCACAATCCAACTTAAATAATAAAATGGCTTATTAGTATCAAACAGTGATAAGGAGTTAAGCAATGAATTTTATGAACTACAGTTTGTTTAAAATGATCCACATTTTGAAGTACAAACTGAATTCAAAATCTCTATATTAGTTACGAATAATAGCTATTTTATTTTTATTACGTGAGGTAATTCCTAGGTATTTAGTAAGAAGACGTTACCAACAGAGTTCAGTCAAGTGCTGGATTTGTACCACTTGCCAACTAATAGCAGTACATAGGATTAGAAATACAAGCTATTAAGTATCAACTCTATGGTCTAAATGTCATGTGCTTGTTAAGAAGACAGTAGGTCCAAAGTTCGATTATTGATGAAATTTTGAATTTCCACCGCCACTAAGGGGACTCATTCTAGAACAAAAGCTTTATTCAATGCATCTTGGTTTGAATTACTAAAACACTCGTCTTGTGTAATCAGAAGTTAAATTATAACCTTTTGCAGTTTAGTTTTAATGAGTTCATTGCAACTTACTGAAAGATTTTACTTTCACATGAATTCCTTGATAATTATTCATTCAGGTTTTGTGTGACGATATTATACAACAAAAGTTTAAGTTACTATTTATGTCGAAAGGATGTTTTTGGAGATTGTTTTATAGGAATGCAGTTTATTGACTACAGATAATCAACCTTGTGGAATAAATTACTGTAAGCAATTATTCTGATCCAACATAGAACAATTCCGTTTTGTAAGCATTTGACTTCTACTCTTTCGTTATTTGACTAAGATCCCATCAAGTTAAGTCATTTTTCATGATCCGTAATATTCAAACGTTAAGTTATCAACATACTAAGACTTGAAAACTCCATTGATAAACTATGCAATTCTTTCTTATGTAAACATGTCAATATAGACTATAGAAAACGATCTTATTATTAAAAATAATATCTCACAATAATTCATTTCAATGAATGACAATAAGCTTTCTGAATAGTTTTTCAGGTCATATAATGCATTTTATAGATGATTCCACATTGTCTCTTAAATTGTTCCTTAAGATATTTGATGATATGCTGTTGAAATATGCAAACAGTTCAATAATTTGTGTGTGCATATGTGTATGAGCAGGGATATGATATATGGTAGTCTCTGTAAGTATTTAGAAATCTCTAGAATATCTTTTATATAGTAAGCCACTAATAACATGAATTTTTAGAGTCTACCTTTTTACAGAAGATATGAATTCAATCTTCGATTGAATTCTGTAAATGTATGTATATCTCTATGTGAATTTTGTTTAACATTATGTTTTCCTTTTAAAAATAGAATTTCCAAGGAAACAAGGTTTATAGAACAGGTAAACAAAAAAGAAACACAGGTTGAAACAAGCTTGGGAATAGTTAAACCAATTGGTAAAATCATTTGATCTCATTATGAAATCTGTCAAATAAATGGAGTAAATGAAACTGATAAAAAGTGAACACTGTCTCTAAATGAGAATTTTATTCTGGGAAATAAAACCAAATGTATACATCTATGGTAAATTAATTAGCAACAATTTGAATGAAGAAATGAATTGATTTCATGTTAATTAAATAAGTGACTTAGTTTTCTCATCCAGTTAATTCAACTCCATGAATTTTATTCTATGATAAATGTTATGTTGATTTAACATAACGATTGTCCAGGAAGTTCTCATTATTTAACTAAATATGTTTGTTCCAGGATTTTAAGTCATTTCTGTTGTAGGCAAGTATCGAATATATGATGACACTCCAAGTACTTGTGGATATTGGCATTTGATTTCTATCTATATGCTAGTGTAAGGTAGCTGATATGTTTGATAAATTATATAAAATAGTTAAAATCAAAGCTTAAAATGAGACTTTTTAAGAAAATTATTCTTTAATTTTTAGCAATTTTCAGCTTCAGTATACAGTATACGGTGGTATTTCGAATATTTGTTGACTTATCACAATGAATAACTATCTAAGCTTATTATAAACCACTTACTGGAATGTTATAGTTAACCTCATAGAAAACATAAAGTTGATATTAGAAAAAGTTTTAGCACATCACAATGTAAAACGTATACCACTTACCTCATCAAACGCTAAAATTTATGTTAGACAAACAACATCCAATTCAAAAATTCACTCAAGTTAAAATTCTTGGTCTAAGCTGATACTAGACGTAAACTAGTCATAACTCTAATGTAACCCTATCTTAAACTTAACTGTATTATAATCTTAAACCTGGACTCTATCTAGATTCAGATTAAACTTGAATAAATGGTTATATACTTTACTATAAAGATGCTGAAATACATGTTATTTAACCATGTGGACAAGTGCTGTGATTATTTTTAAAACTTATATACATAAAAGTCTACAGTTAGGTTAAACAATTGAATTATTTGTAGAAAATCAGTACAACATTCTGAATATATAATGTTGTTTATTTGAAAGTTGCATCACTAAATACTGTCCTCTGATTGGTTAGGACTGTCTATGAATTCGTGAATTTGATTGGTTCATTTATATGCTGAGATAAATAAAGTCTACGTTGACCGGGTAAAATGGTTATTAATGGCGAATATTTTAGGAACTGTTTAAGATCATCCATAAACTACATTCCAGTCACATTTTAATGTGACTATTTATTAAATCACACATATATTAGTAATGAGAAAATTGAATTGTAATTAATAGCCAATCCAATGTTAGGATCATTGTTTCATTTTGTGAAATGTACATAAACCATTTTAAGAAATCAACTCATCAGTATTAAAAAGAACTGACATGTAATGCTTATTTCATAAATGGGATAAATGTAGTCTACTGTTAGTGAAATCATTAAATGAAACAGTAATTAATATAACCTATCTTTGGCTAAAGATAATTTACGATGAAAGATTATAGTGTTGCTACTCATCTATGGAAGACAAGTGTTTTAAGGCTTAGTGAATTGTTTTCAATAATGTTAAGCAGTGAGTAATTTAGGGATAGAACTTAAGAGTTTCAGAGTTCCAAGACAACATACAGATTCAAAATCATTGAGTTCTAATCCACTAGTTTTTATTTTCAACTTTAATTAATTAGTACTATCTGTATGTCACTATTGTGCATTTGAAGTTTAAAAACTCTTCTAAATCTTATTTATCTGTGATCAATTCTTAATTTCTAAGAGGCAAGGTTCCTGTTTATAATTAGGGGAGTAGATTGTTTGTCTCATCTTAAAAGAACTGCTGAGGTGTCTTATACTATGGTAATAATCATGTGACTGTCTTTATAGGTTTCAATGGTTGACTTTGTAAATTTTGTAAATGATGTAAAGTATTGTTGAATAAATGTAACATCAGTATTCCATGTACCTGAAGTTATACTTTCGAGTACTAGATAGATAAACAAGAAAACATTTACACAACTCTTCTTAAAGTAACTGTATCATGCTCACCAATAAAGACCTATTTTTAGAAAAAAAACATTATTACTATCCCTAGTACATACGATAATCTTATTCAACAAGATTTAGTAATTGAATACGTATGTTCTGGAATTAGATCCCAGTTCTCAAATTAAATTAAGTTGCCAGTTTTCAATCTACCTAAAATCATTTGTAAAACTGATATCATATTTCACTGGCCAAATATTTTATATCATTCTACATTGAGTAATCAGTTTACTGACTATTGAAACTATGTATATAAAGTATAATTGAGAGTATTATATGAGAAATATTTTAGCAAAGTAATTTAAAGCTTTATGACATATTCACTATCATATTACTGCCTTCACTGAAATATCCACCTCCTCATTTAACTTAGATTTTAAAGGAATGTAGAATACAGCCTACTGGACGAAGTCTATTTTAATTTACACATGGTGTTGTACTCACCATTTTAAGTAATTCTGCTCGTTATTTAACGTATGAATACAGTATAAAATAAAGTAAAATTTGGACATAAAATTTTATACAACTTAATTCTTTTATCAAGTTAGACAGTGTATGATAAACAGTATTTGTTAAATACAATGAAATTTCCAATGTGTTCTGGAGTTTCTTATCAACTAAAAATAACTCAATATCAATATCATTAGACACTAGTCAATCATTAGTTAGTGAAAAATGTCATGCTTGTTTAGTCCTTTATAGCGCTGATCAAACTTTATCTATCAAGTATGTATTTAGACAATGAATCAGCAATGAAATAAATGACGTTATAAAACATTATTCAGAAAGCGTACTCATGTAGAAGATAAGGCTGAAACAATAGAAAATACTGTATGACTTATGGCGTGGTTATGTAAAGTTCAATGAGATCAGTTTCAGCTATTATATCAACAGTGTATTTGTTTGAAACCTGCAATCACTGTGACAGTTTGAAATAGATGATACGTTGATGATGATTTCAACGTAGACAAAGAAATAAGTTATGCAATTCGAATGTGTCAAATGAAGGGATACGATATTATGGAGCCTTTGTACAAATTATAGTGTACCCGGAGAATCGTTATAATTAAACGGATTTCTCATGATAGACTAAACTGAAAATCATGCATTGAGACCAGCTCGTAGGTTCATCCTAAGTGAAGACCGCTATCAGATAGGGCTATAAACTCACACCATTTCTCTCTCATAGTGGTTGACTGAGTCATGAAACTGCAAAATCTCAAGTCAATCTCAGAATACAGTGGACAACAAGGATGCTACTAAACGACTTGAACTTTGCAAATGACCGAGCTCTTCTACCCCACACACCGACAAATGCCCGTAAAGATGGATAATGTAGCAGTAGCCTCCGCAGCTGTAGACCTCAACATACACAGGAGTCGGATGCAGGTGTGAAGGAATGGATTGGCAAGGCAAGAACGGCATTTCTACAGCTGAAAAACATGTGAAATTGAAACCAGATGTTAGCCAACAACAAAGTCACAATTTTCAATACAATCGTCAAGACAGTTTTATTTTATGGAGCTAGAACTTGTATGGGGAACTACGAAAAGTATGATTTAAAAGTTATAAGTACTTAGAAACAACTGACTTCTCAAGATACTTCGAATCTGTCAACCCAGATACCATCAAGGTCAACACCCAGTGGTAGAGAACAAACCACCCAACATCCGGTCGAGGAAGAAGTTAGGAAAAGACGCTGGAGGTGGATAGAATACATATTGAGGAAATCATCAAACTACGTTAAAAGTTGAGCACCGTGGACTCCTCAGTAGTAAATGAAAAGAGAAAGGCCAATGAACACATTGTTTTGTGAATCGGAGGCATTTATGTGAAGAATGAATAGCACTTGGGAAGAGCTGGAAATAACAGCAATGGGCAGAGTTGGTCGAAGAATTCTGGTCAGCGTTCTATGCTCCACGTAGAGTATACATCATCATTTTTCAAGTATTTATATTTTCCTAGTCGACAATATCAAGTACAGTTTTTATAGTACAGTCTAATTTGTATGAACCTTTTGAGAAACGATTTTCAACATGCCTATTTAATTATGAATATTTTCGACTAAATATTGTTTGGGATACTTTGTTAATACCTGATAACCAATGAAATATTTCTAAATTGATGTTTAATTGTTTAAAAATTCCCATCTTTAAACAAAACAAGTCATTTATGAAAGAAGAGTATTTTCATCAGATTGTACATCTACACATTCAAATCAACAATGTAAAATGAATAGCCAAGTTAAAGGATAGAAATATCATTTAAATTAGATTACAGTCTATGAATCTAAGGAGAGTAATCAGTATCTGAATTAATAGTTTCTGCGTCAACTGAAATTATTGTCAAGGTGATCATTATTGTCATTAAACTTAAAAACAAATTTGAATGAAATAGATACATCAACAACATGGATATACATCAAAACAGAACAAATGTTCTTACAAAAGAAGACTAAGTATAATGTATATTAAATGATGTGAAATAATAAAATTGAGTAAATGTTTATCAAAGCTAGTCATGTGATTATGAAATAATATAAAGATATGAATAGTGATAACAATAATATCTAAAAACAGGCAAACAAAAGTTATGAAGATACAAAGAGGATGCCAAGGGGAAATTCAATATATACATTAAGTAAACTCAATTAGTTTGCAATTACTGATTTCTTTGGTGTGATATTGGCCACAGCAAAAAGAAGTGGTTGAACATATTATTTTTAAACGTAGACCTCTGGCATTTTAGTCCAAATAGCGATGGCTTCTGTCTTCTGAAGAACATTGAGTCTCACCAACTTCGGTAGGCAGTAATTAACCCAAAATATATTAATGTAAACGACTGGTTGATCCTAGCAGTATATCCTTCTTTCACTAAGCGAGTAAGTGTTAAACTCTGAATTGCCTTAACTATAATGAAAAGTCACTCCATATTATTATTTTACATCATTTAATATACACTATACTTAGTCTTCCTTTGTAAGAACATTTGTTCTGTTTTGATGTATATCCATCTCATTCCAAATTGTTTTTAGTCTAATGACAATAATGATCACCTTGACAATAATTTCAATTGACGCAGAAATTATTAATTCAGACACTGATTACTCTCCTTAGATTCATAGACTGCAATCTAATTTAAACGAGAAAATAAGTTGGGCCTGTTGAAAATAACTTGTTTCATGTAATACATTTGGTGTATGAATCAAAATCAAAGTAGAAAACCATTGACGTTTTGATCTACTACTTATTTCATTGTAAATCATGCATATGTTCGTATATATTTCAGAGTATAGATATTTTGTTGTATGATTATGAAAATCTGTTATATAGTGTAAGATATTCAATTTATTTTGTTTGGTTAATATAAGAAAGCATCATTTAATATTCAGTTATTCAGTTCATCATCTTAATAAACTTTTAACTATCTCTTCTGTTGCTTATTCTTTTCATTAACAATTAGTCTCTACTTGGCGTCATTTTAACAATATACATAACTAACTACAATGATTTGTATTGAAGAAATTCAAGTAAGTAACATTATAGATCATATGAAACTTATGCATTTGACATTCTATGAATAGACTAATTCGTTTCATTCATTTTAGATTAACTCATTTCATGAAAAAAAAAGTAAAGAATCTGAATATTCATTGAGCTTTTAATAAGTAAAACATTTCAACTATTGAACTTATTCATTTTTTCAGTTACATACAACATCAGTTTCTTAATTCGTTTATCTGTTGTTTTTTTTTTTTTTTTGTTACCAAGTGAAATCAAACAAATAAAACACTGGAAAGTCTCTTGCATTTAAGAAATAAAAAAAACAAAAACAATTAGATTTTATTAAATTTTATTTAACTAAAATCTTCCAGTTAAACTGAATAATGAAATGAATTGCCAAGATACTATTCTACTTATTGTTTAATAGAAATATCGTTTTTCTTTCTTTTTTTCTTTTTTTTTCAATATATTCATTCATACTACTTATATGTAATGAAATGATTGTAGAAAGATTTATCAAGAAATTGTTGAATAGTAGTAGTATATGATTTCAATATTAAAAAAAGAAGAATAAATTTCATTTCTTTCCTATTTTATTTATTTATTTATGTTTTTGACATATTCAACAGTTTTTATGAAGTAATGTCCAAAAATAAGAATGAATAAATTAAATATTAATTGGTGATATAGTGATAGTAGTCAACTATATGAATGTATAAGTGAATTAATTTTAGTGAAGATTAGTTGTTGATAGTTGAAAATCTAAAAGACTTAAAGTGTTGTTGTTCTAGTTTTTTTTTTGGTACTAGTTTTAGTATTGTCAACAATAAACATCGATGACCGTATACGATGTTGTAGATAAGACCTGTTGGTCTTCAATGTAAGTATAACCATATTAGACTAGTGAATTGCTTGATCTAATGATTAATTGGAATCTACTAGAATATAATATACATAAAGGGAAATATAAATTTTAGGTTATTGTCGTTTAATAAATCAATTTAATAAAAATGTTTTAGGAAGATTCTATTACAATACCATGTCGTCTAGAATGCAAACGTTTAGTTTCATAGCAATCATCATAACATTATTCAGACAAATAGTTTGAAACTAGTGGTTTATAATTGTTACTCTTATCAGTAAACTGAGAATGCGATTGTTAAACCCATGAGTATCTTCATTATAGTAAACAAATGGGGAAAAATGATTATTAATTGGGTAAAGCAGTGATTAAATAAAATGATTAATGAAGTGTAATGTAATTAGAATGTATTTGGATATTCATGTTGATTTGTTATGGACTAAAATTAATCAGTCTCTGTTACTGTATATGCATCCTGAGGGGATCACCTAGATATACCGATAGTCCTGGTGTGGACATTATCACTAGGATACAGGTATATATTCAGCTGACGTTTCCCATATAGAACAAAACGCGCGTTCTTAATCCTGCTTACCAGCCACAATTAAACTCAAGCAATATAAGTTAAACGTGTTTAATAATATGTATCGAGACTTAAACAAGTATATTGGGGAGGGTAATAGTAAGTAGTTAGTAGTTTTGTTTATAGGAAACTAGATATTAAGACTGGGGTGAAAAAAAATAATTTGAGGAAATTTCATTAAAATACACTACCTGGGACTGCATATTCATAAGATTCTTGGGTGGAATTATACCTTGTTGACAATATTGATACGCTGTTTAGCCAATGAAAAAAAACAGTTTTATACCAAATGGTTATATTTTATGAAAAATCTCTGAAGAATTAAAAAGTGGCAACGAGTATACAGTATTTTATTGATCTTAACGAATTTACTAAGGTTAGGAATCAGTTAATTGAGTGTGACTTCTCACTAGAGCTTCAGAAACATCCTGAAGTTAGTCACTAGTGAGCTGATTATTGTAATTAAAATGAGACGGTTTATGGACATTAGTATTAAGTTTAGTCTATTGAACTTGTCACAGATTGGTGCTTACAACTAAGAAGTCCTATATCAGAACGAAACGGCTGTTCAATGCTCCCTAGGTTTAAATTCTACCCTGTCAACATCAACCTTTGACGAATTTAATCAACTAAACTTGATACCAATCTTTATATTTCATCTCAATTCAGAAGATCTATCTGTTTGATAACTGACAAAATACAGAAATATGCACAAATTCATTTTAAGTAAAGTAATCTACTTAATTATTGGTTATTTCATTTAGATTTACACAGTTCTACATATAAAGGATTGATTTATATTGCTGTAACTACATACTGTGTATATTTTGCACTGTTATCTGTTTTATTTGTATCTTACTTTGTTTTTACCTAAATCAGGCTTTGTTCAGAATGTATCATGAATGCATAAGATTATAATTTTGGTTTCTGTGTTCTCAATTTAAACTTGAAAAAACTTATTTTCCCATTTTACTTATATTTCAAATTTCTAAAATGCGTTTTTTCTTCGGGGGGGGGGGAGGGGAGATTGTCATATCTACTACATATAAATGGAAAAAAAAACAAACATTGATTTAGACATGAAAATGACTGTAATTTGGTTCAGTGAAGAGATTCGTTGTTGGTGATTTTATTATCAGGGTTGTTTAAAAAATTCCCATGTTTATCAGTCAAAGATGTTTCAACGAAAATTATTCTTTTGGATAACTGCACATCAGGTTCTACATTTATTAGTTCAAAATTATTAGTCACAAAAATAGCCCGTTCTGAGTCAGATACAACATTATTTAGATATCAAAGATAATTGGATATGAAGTTTATCTCTTCGGGTTATTTATAAAAAACGAATGTTAATGTTGAAATAATCATCATTATGTAACTTGTTAAGTGTAAATTGCAACTGAAATAAACAACATCATTAATCAAATATGCTTATAAGTATCTCTGTATATGAATGACATAGGAGATGGGGTGGTAGCAAAATGCAATTAGATCTAGTGTTTGTAGTCAAAGGCTAAATTCTACTTAAAGTTAAACCGACTAGGTAAGATTTTGTAAAATTTGTAAATAACCCTAAGAGAAATAAGGATATCTAAATGATGTTGTATCTGACTCAGAACTGCCTATTTTTGTAACTAATAATTTTGAAATAATAAATGTAGAATATGATGAGCAGATATCGAAAAAAAATTCTTCGTTCAAGCATCTTCCCAATTGTCAATCCTGATATCATGAATTGACCTGAATCAGAAAACCATTGACCACCTGGAAGCACTAGACAGCTGTCTCATCCTAGTATGAGACTCTCCAGCAGTGCGTATCCACGAACCGATCGAAGGTCCAACCCAGGACCCTCTGGCTTCGCGACAAGAGCTTTTCCATTGGACCACTGAGTCGACTGCTAACGGTTGATATTTTAAATTTAGTCAGTTCGTGATACGTTTGCGCGATCTCATCCATGTCATCGGTGGGTAACTGCCTCACACTCGACAAGGTTGAACTTTAGCGATCACGTCTTCACAATTGTATAAAACGCATAAAAATCTAATTTTAATAGTTCACTTAATATAGGTTGAATATAACAACAAAAGAAAACAGTTCACGAAATGGTTAGCTTTGATGAAAGTTGGAAGATGAATACCATAGCAACTAGATATAATATATGCAATTTAATTGACTTAAATGATAGGGTAAAATGTCAGTTTTGTAATGTATTTATTGTGATAAAACGAATCATGGAAATGAATTACTTTCGAGAAGTACATGAAAATGAGATTAAATTTGAAGGGTGTGTGGGCGGAGGAATGATAATAAATGGTAAACATTAGCAAAATTAAAAGGAAGATGTGAAGAGTATAATAAGAACATCAATTTTATTATTATTTAATATTGAAGCATACTGCAGCTAGATACATGGCCTAATATATGGATGAACAATCTTCATTTTGATGCATAGTTCTGGCGACAGTATCGGGACACATAAAAAACGGAAACATAATGCTTTTGAAAGGTTTCTGTTCACCTTGTAAATTATTTCGAAAAATATATTACTTTCAATCTGTTTGTTATTGTTGACTAGGTCCCTGTTGCTCTTCCTGAGCTAGGCGGCACTGTGTTTTGAACTCTAGTGACCATAAGACGCACTGAACGACCAACATGTTTTAGTCCTTGAGAACAGGTGACATGACAGTTATACAATAAAAAGGTTACATGAGGAAGTTTGTTTCGTGAGTTGTTAGTAAATAAACGTCAACAAATAAAGTTAGTCAACAGGTCCGGACTAAGAAGGTTCTTTTGATAGATTTTGAGACTATTTCCTATAGTGTGTCTGCCAATGTATCACATTTGGAAGACACTTTCAAGTAGAGTTACTTTGATACAAAGATTGTTAGGTTCCTGAAGGCTTAGGAATAAACCCTAATTTCTACTTCTTTCTCTTCTTGATATGCTTTAATTCCTATATCACCGAATAATCAAAAGACTAGCCAACCCCTTAGAACGCACAAGAAGGAGGACTTGTATGCATTCTAGTTTATAAAGGACGTAAACATTTTATTTATATCAATGTTACATTCCTCTTAACCCATTCTCCTGTTTAGTATATTTACTGTTAGTATATTGTCACCTATTTGTGAACTACAGTTAATTAGTTGTGTGCAGGTTGTCCCTATTTACTGCCACTATCTCCCTCAATTTGTACTAGTGTTAAATTTTTAATTAGTTGACTGTGTGGTCCTATTTTGCATATATATAATGGAATGCCTGAAATATAATATGAGTCTGTCTGGTTGGTTCATCAATCTTGTGTTCCTCTTATTCTGACTGGGGATTGTTTGGGCATAGTATAGACGTACAGAAACCAGCTAGGCACTCTAATCAGCGTTATTACTGTACTCTATTCTGAACAAAACCACATCAATTGAGTAGTCATACACATCAAATAAATATAACACAATGCTAACTACTTTTAAACTGGGCTCATTCAATTTGTTCTAGAGGGTAAATTGATGCAGATATCATTTAAGCTAGAGTTATTAATTTGTAAACTTAACAATCTTCTACTCTATAAGATGGTTATCATTAATTATATTCTAAAGTTTACGGAGGCTTTCTTAACCTAAATTAGGTATTTGAAATACAGTTAACAAAAAAGTTCAATAATGATCAGTATAATCTGCTATCCGATTTATTTTTCAATACATACATTGATAAAACAGTATGCACAGATAAACTGTGTAGGATGTTGCATTTGTAAAGTCATATTACTGTTAACCTGTAGTTTTACTGATAGAAGGAGTAGACTAGTCAATGAAAATGTAGGCTATAATTGTATTACAATTATTAATCAAATGATTCATTATAGCTTGCCTTCTCTTAAATCTGGATCACCATTCAACCTTGACATGCCATTTATTCGATGCAACATTATAGTGTGAATTATTATTTTAATGGTAATAATTTCAAATTTGCACAAAATTATTATGATATAACATTAGGTAACTCAAGTTAATAATAATAATATAGACGAAAACTATCCTGTTTGTATGGGGTTTATATTTCCTTGTCATCAATGTTACTCATGGAGTGTACTGATTTTTTTCTGCTTATCAGTTTCTTGAACGGATACCTCAGTATTACATTTGTTAAAGTCAATGAACACGTGGTATTTATAATGAGCAAGTTGCCTTATTAATAATAACCAGTTGTTTGAAATGAACATCAATCAATTCGAGTTACTGTGAATTAAACTTGTGAGTTCTAGGTTCGACTGAAAAATACAATCCATCTCAGGCTGCGAAACTTCATGACTTGACTTTGAACAAATAGGCTGTACAAATACAATTAATAACTAATCTGTTAAAAGTCTCAGTATCAACCTGTTAAGGATTTAAATCTCTACCAAAAATCATTCTTTAAGTATTTATACAACTTGCTTAGAATTAAATGCTTCAAGTTAATGTTTAGGTTGGTAAAATTTTTCTTGTTGATTGAAGGCATACTAAAGTAGTACACAGAGTAGGTGCAGTTTCTACAGCATATTATATTCATTAAATTATTTTAGACAATATTTTATTCCATGCGTATTTATGATGTGTACTGTTGTCACGTCTGTCAACTTGCTAAACACCACAGCCATATTATCCGTCACTGGAGATACTAGGTTTATGATGTCTGTCATAATGGGCCTAATGTAACCCATATATTATATATCTGATAGGCTTCTAAACAAATGATGTGTTTCAAAATTTCAGGCGTAATCACTTAGACATTTTGATTAAGAAAAATATCTGATGTCAGATCCAACGATATGGAATTTGTTTTGTCATTTCCCTTAATGTCTTTAATGGTTCTATAAAAAATGTGTCCTATCTTCATAAATATAAACTATGGTATATACGACATTTGTAGTTAGGTGATATAGAATTAGTTGAATGTAACCTTTTACATCAAGAATTAGTATCATCTAGATAGACAGTAAAAGCCATAAAACAACCGATAACTGTTTGTATAGTGAAAGAATTTTCAGCATTAGGCATCGATATTGCAAACAAGCCTCAAATTCAGGACTTTATATCAGTTAACTTAAACTGTATTGGGTCATTCGTAGTTATCCATCAGTAACAACAAAACTAAAGTGAAGCATCCCGAATTAACCTACTTTAGAAATGCAAACTATTGAAATCCAACTTACTGACTGGAAAGTTAAGGCTCACCAAGAGGTTTAAAGATCTGGGGTTTATCAATCTTCACTTCTTAGGAGTCCCATAAAAAATCAATGCTTTTTAGTTTTCATTTGCTATTTAACTATATTCGGAAAGTGTTATTAACTTCGCCTGTAGTCCCCCTAGGGTTGCTGCCGGTCACAAGTACATAAAAAGGAGGGGGAATAGACATTAGGTTAGCAAAACCAACAACCTTGCCAAAAAGGCGCTAACCAGTACAAACCATTATAACCATTTTAACTCTGCCCTGGGAGTTGGAAGGTCTTCATTTTGTGGAGTTATGACGCCCCACTGTGAAAGCCAAGTTTCTTAGGAAGTCATGAGGCCGATGCCCATTCTGATAACCAGAAGAACAATTAATATAGGTACATGGAATGTCCACACGATGTGAGAGATAGGGAGAAGCATGCGAATAGCTGAAGAAAGGAAAAGATACAACCTGACGATACTCAGAATAAGCGAAACCCATTGGCTACAAGCTGGATAGCAATGATTATCCTCAGGAGAAGAAAACGTTTCATATACGCAAAGAGTGGCACTAATTTTGTCCCATGATGCATGAAATGCCCTTACAGAATTGAAACTCATGTATCTAGGATCGTCAAAGCATTCTTCAACACAAAGAAGGAAGGGATTACAATGAATGTCATCCAGTGCTATGCACCTACCATCGACAGCCATGTAGACGACAAAGACCAGTTTTATGCGAGGCAACAATCAACCATCGATAAATGCTCAGCCAAGGACCTGACCATTCTTATGGGAGACTTCAACTCCAAGGTCGGAACGGACAACACCGGATATAAAGATATCATGGGACGACATAGACTGAGAGACAAAAACGAAAACGGTGAGAGGTTCGCTAACCTATGTGCCTTCAACAAAATGATTATAGGTGGCAACGTATTCTCTCACAAACGTATACACAAAACTACATGCGTTTCACCGAACCACATTACGGAGAACCAAATTGACCGCATCTGCATCTATAAGATGCTCAGAAGGACCATGGAAGACGTAAGGGCAAGGTAAAGAGTTGATATAGCTTCATATCATCATCTGGTGGTAGTTAAACTGAAACTAAAGCTAAAGAAGCACTGGACAACTGGAGCAGTAGTATTACAAGTGTTTAACACAGCCCTTCTTCGGAATACTAACAAACGCCACTAATTCAAAATAATTCTCAACAATAAACTCCAAGCATTTCACGATCTACTAGAAAAAGGTGGAACTAATATGGAGGACAACTAGAAGGATATTAAAGAAACAATAACTTTAGCATGTCCATAAAGAATGGACTTTCGTTGGTTCTCTGGACAACATCCAAGAAAAGAGGAGCAGAAAGATGGCAATTAATTACAGCCGGACAACAACACAGAAAGCCAAGGTACAGGCCAAATACACAGAAGTCAATAAGCTGTGTAAAAAAGCATTAGGTCGGATAAACGAACATATGTTGAGGACCTAGCGGTGACGGCAGAAAAAGCTGCCAGATAGGAAAACATCAGGCACCTATACAACTTAGCGAAGAAGCTAGCTAAAATATTCAGTAAGCCAGAACGGTCAATCAACAAAAAGGCTGGTAAACCAATCAATGAAGTGTATGAACAACGAACCAAGTGGGCAGAACACTTTGAAGAGCTGTTAAATAGACTAAACCCACTGAATCCACCAGTCATCGAAGCAGCAGCAACCGACCTTCTCATAAACACCAGCCCACTAACAGTCAAAGAAATCAAAATGAATATCTGACAAATCAAGAGTGGCGAGTCAGCTGGGTCAGAAAACATAACAGCTGAGGCACTGAAGTCAAATATACAAGCAAATTCAAAGATACTCCACATTCTCTTCAGGAAGATTTGAGAATAAAACAAGTGCCAGTAGACTGGAAAGAAGAGTGCTTAATCAAGATACCAAAGAAAGGAGATCTTAGCAATTGTGAGTACTACAAATGCATCACTCTCCTTTCGATACCCGGAAAAGTCTTCAACAGAGTTTTATTGAACCGATTGAAAGACTCAGTTGACACCCAACTTCGAGACCAACAGGCCTGATTCCGTAAGGACCGACAGTGTATCGACCAGATCACTACTCTACGGTTCAGTGTTGAACAATCAATTGAATGGGACTCACCGCTTTACATCAACTTCCTCGACTACGAAAAAGCATTCGACATTGTGGATCGGAGAATATTATGGAGCCTTCTACGATATTATAGTGTACCCGAAAAGATAGCCAACATCAAACAGAATTCTTACGACGGACTACATTGTAAGATCGTGCATTGAGGTCAGCTTACAGATTCATTCAAAGTGAAGACTAGTGATAGGCAAGGCTGATTACTGTTGCGCTTTCTTTTCTTGCCGGTGGTTGACTGGATCATGAAGACTGCAACATTTTAAGGCAGTCTCGGAATACGGTGGACAACATTGATGTAACTAGATGACTTGGACTTTGCAGATGATCTAGCTCTTCTATCCCACACACAGCATCAAATGCAAATGAAGACAGACAAGGTTAGCAGTAGGCTTCAATATACACAAACGGAAAAGCAAGATCCTTCGATACAAAACAACAAACAGTAATCCGATTTCACTTGACGGAGAAATTCTGGAAAATGTAGAATCCTATACATACTTAGGCAGTAGCATCGATAAACAAGGAGGTCTGATCTGTGGTAGATGTAAAGGCGCTGATTGGATTGGCAAGTACAGCATTTTTACAACTGAAGGACATCTGAAACTCAACCAACTGTCAATCAACATTAAAATCAACTTTTTTAATCATGCATGAAGACAGTTCTGTTGTATGGAGCTGAAACTTGGAGAACTAAGAAAAGCATAATTCAGAAGATACAAGTATTTATAAACAACTGTCTACATACGATACTTCATAATCGTTGGCCAGATACCAACAACAACCTTCTATGGCTGAGAACAAATCAACCAGCTTTCAGCCAAGGAAGAAATTAGGAAATCATCAAATTGCATCACAGGACGAACACTAACTTGGAATCCTGATAGCTAAAAGAAAAGAGGAAGACCTAAGAACACACTGAGTCGGGAATTGGAGACAGTCACGCAGAAAATGTACAGCACTTGGGTAGAACTGTAAATAAAAGCCAGGGATAGTGGTAGTTGGAGAATGTTAGTCGGGGGCCTATGCTCCATACGGTGTTACAGTCATTGGTTGATTGAGGGGATAATGATAGACTTCAAATACGGTTACTTATCAAATAACCTAGATCAAGCGATCGAGCTTATCATTGCTACTACAGTGTTGTCATGACACTAAGTGCATATAAATATTTTGAAGGATATTTCTTCCATAAAACTGTTAATTTTCATGAATCGCTCCACAGCTTCTAGAATGTATAATATGCCACGAATCGGTTATCTCACATATATTGTCCATTTTATGAACAGGATTAAACAGTCGTATATTTTGTAGCAACTACTCAAATAGATACAAACATATTTCTCTAGATGACGAACTGTTTACCTATTTTATTATTTTTTAAATTATCAACTGAATCTCTTTAATCTATACTCCTCTATTCCAGTCAAACTGTAAATAATGAAATTTTCTTATTATGTTAACAGTTAGTAATCAAGTTTATAATGACGAAATGGATAGTTCTAGAACTGTTTATCATTAAATGAATGTCATTAAAAGAGATATACTGTTACCGTTCTCTTAATTTATATTGAATAACTTAAAATATAAAGTACAAATCTAATCTTTCCTATTATGTTTTCAATCAGTTTATTGTTTATTTAAAATGTAGTCGGTATTTACGGTACTTTACGTTTAGTATACGTCTTTGAAGAGTAAAATCAATAAGGTGATAGTGGTAATAATCAAAGTGTTTGACAGTGATTGTTTCTTAGTATCATGAAGAAAAATAAACTGTTGCGTATATAATGAAGTCTCATGTTTTTTTATTGATTACTGCTAATATAAGTATTATAGTTCAGATAGTGATAAGTTTTCATAATGCTTAACATAATTTGATTAGAAAGTGATTAAGTTCACTTGTTTTTATTTATCTCAAATTGATCTTGGTTAGGTACCATTAATAACTAGGATGAACTGGACAGCTATTTTATCTAGTGACAATGGATAACCGTTTCACTGCATCAAAAATTGATAGTGAGAATTCTATCGTTGGATGCCGACACAATGATGGAGACAGTTAAGAGTCCGCTTAGATATTTGGAGGTCTTGGGGTGAATTCTTTATCAGGATCGAAAGTGAATACTGCTGATGAGTCCCATATTGACTGGCTTATTAACAACCACAACCAAAGATTAAACACGACACTGTCTTGTAGAACAAGCTCCGAGTGAATTGTCTGCAAAAGTAAGGTGATCATATCATATTTAATTGAACAAAAGTAATTTCAATATACAAGCACTTAATAAGTCAAAATGGCAGATATATAGTTTAAAATCAGATTATTAAGGACTTCTACATGGAATATCCTTTTATTAATGTTAATTTTTTTTAAATTTGACATTAGAGAACTATGGTATTTCCTTGCAGATGGTGAATACTATGAGGAGTATATCAGATTATTAGGAAGTTGTTTTCGAAATACTTATTTATCCAGGTTTAATAACTCAATCAAGAAATTATTGTACGCTTATATCAAATGACAGTACATTCGTAAAATACAGTGAAAATCACTACTGTAATTCAGAAACATTTAGCTGATAAATTCCAAGTGATATAAATAATAATTTATAGATTTCATATTTAACAGTATACTAATCAAGCTATACTTTTTAGCATGATGGTACATAAGAAGAATTTCTTCGTGATGAACATCTGATAAGAGAGAATATTCATTTTCAGCCCTCATTAAAAAATTTACTGTAATTTCTTAATGTGATTAAATTTCAATTGTTGAACAGTTTCCATGACGGATCAATATCTTCTGACCAATCCAGGAGTTCTTAGAAGTGAACCTCTGGGTTGTTCTAATTTTTAACGAATTTCGTAATTTATTTAACACAACATTTAGATTTTAAATTATAAGATAAAACGCACTATTTATAATCCGCATTATATTCTATTCATATTATAATTCATTATAATTTTTATTTGCATTACATCCCTTTAAACACTTACATAGTGTAGATGATACTACATATACATCATCAGTAAATATAATGTAAGAAGTGTTAGAAATTTGTTCATTCATATTTATACTACTTGGAAACTACTTCTTAGTAAACAAATCATTCAATTTCTTGTTAAATTTGTCCAGATAATGCATAAAGTGATTGTCTAAACTAATGTGCATTTTAACTTACGTGTATGAATTTCACTTACAGAGTTTATGGGATATATAACTAGGTATCAGGGTGCCTATTCCACATTTACCCCATATTTTGCATTCTTCAGATAATGATTTTAGTTAGATAGTACTGAAAATCAGGAAGTATTGGATAAATGTTTCGTCTTACAGTGTGATTACTTAGAACCTTTGGGCTAACATACAATAATAAGATTCTTATACTAAGATAAAATAACAATCCAGTGCCTTCTGCTTTTGAGTGATACCCAACTGACACCTATCTGGTACGAGTATTAATACTAAATCAACTAAAATCAAAATCGCATCTTTAGTTCCCAGACTAGTGGTACTATTAGCTAAGTCACTATTATGAGAAGTCACTACTATGAGAAGTAATAGACTTGGTTTCAATCCATGAATAGAGAAGTGAGTGCCTACAGAAACTGAAGAGTCTCATACAGTGACAAAATAAAAGCTTATCAGACTAATGGCTTAATGAAATTTTGAATGATAACTTTTGTCGACATGGTTACTGAATAATGACATTCACCTTTAAGGAAGATTTTTTAAGTTTATACTAATTAATCTGTATATTGATGGTAAATCAAGCTCTTTTACCAAATTTCCCTTACATGTAATATAGATGATCTTACAAGTAATACATGTTCTATGTATTTTAACTGTAAGTGATGTAAACATTCGCCATTTTAGTTATTCATTGTTTATTTCACATTAATTTATCAATTGATATGAAAGAAGAGTTGTTGAATGCAACATTATTATCTCTTAGCTCCACATAGTTACGTAGTCCCACATCAATTTAATTTTCCGCATAAACTGATATTAACTTGTTTGAAATCAGAAATCACTGAATTTCACTCTATGAAAAGTTTATATTTTTGATTCCATTAGGAATAAAATTATGAAATCTCTTACTATATTACCAATGAATTATATTGAAGTCAGTAATATGAAATTAATTGATACAAATTTCCAAGTGGAGATATGAATACGTGACAAGTTGTTAGCACTGTTTCATTAGTCTTGCTTTCTAAACGAAAGAAATTTTCAGCTTTTCAAAATTAAACCGTAATATTTTAGTTAAAAAAAATTCACCTTCCTAAAGCAATAGATAAAGCAGCTCAAGTATATCGCTAAGTAACTGAGTAAGAGATATTAATCGTTAGCAGCAAAGCTTAATGTTCCTAGGGTCAATTCCTTTATGGGTAGTAGATAAGCATTGTTAAAGAATTTCATACCATGACGAAACAAGTGTCTAGTAAT
Source organism: Schistosoma japonicum (assembly GCA_025215515.1). Lineage (NCBI taxonomy): Eukaryota > Metazoa > Platyhelminthes > Trematoda > Strigeidida > Schistosomatidae > Schistosoma > Schistosoma japonicum. The sequence continues at coordinate 30,773,258 of CM046064.1, read as the reverse complement.
TTCTGGTTTTCATTGGGTGTTAAACTTAGACCAAATTAACATTCACTAATCTATACAACATCCATTTACAATAAAAAAACACTATTTAGTTGACAGGACATATTACTTCTACAGTATTAAATAATGAGAAAGGAATTTTGAAGACACTGTTCATTTCATAACACGTATGTAGCATGAATTTAAGTAGATAATCACTAAAAGACATCTAGTATTAGACAGCAATATCCTTATAATACAGGTGGGTTTTTTCTTGTTGTGCTAAATGTTGATATCATCAAAGATTATAAATGATGGCTTAGTAAGGTCTTAAGCTCGGTGGTATAAATGTGGCATACGCTCCGAGTTTGCATTGTACGTGCACACTGTTTAAATGTCCTACACTATAGTAAACCGGTTGTATGAGACTTTTTAATTTTATCAATATATAAATCTGTCAATTTCATCAGTCTCACTGTCGACTGATCGTCGAGCTATATCAGAAATTGACTGAGTTGTTAAATCTAATATTGAACGACATTATTACTGATAGCTAAGAGTTTCATACGAGACAAGAATATTCAAGATTTGATTTCATAATATGGTATAGTGTTCACACTTCTAGCGAGTCTCAAACTAGAACAAAACACTTGTTCTGTGTTCCATTGTTTCCATTTCTACCCATTGCAGAATAAACTGTAATAAATACAAGCCACTTATTAAATATCAATCACTATAAAACAACCTTAACTCAGTTATCATAATTAAGTAAAAATGAATGGTTAGTTAGTTACTCAAGAGTGTATATTTAGAGAGATAATTACTATCAACACTACAGTGAATCTTTCAAGTTAATTAGTTTGTAGTAAATAACTTCAATAATCTTTTATGAAATAAATGAAGTACACTTTAAAAAGAAAGTGTAACTTCTTTTTTTTTAACAAACAAAGTCACCAGAGAACATACTCATTATTCTATTATGTTTGCATTTTAAATAAGAATGACATTTATAAGTAGTTATCAAATTGATTTTTAATGTTACTACTTAATTATGATTTCAGTGACAATATTGCAAACATCAATCATTAATAAATTATTCCATTGAATGAACTCATAAATAAAGTTTACTAGAAAAAACGTTATGTGATTTATTCATTTTTCACTTAGCAGATAGGTTTACTTTATCAAGTTGATCTTATATTCTTTGTGAAGTGTACATAAACTAACTTAATTTACTGATAATAAGTATTCATAATCATTTAAGTTTAATTTATGATTACTAATATTGGTTACTAATTAGTTGAATTAATTTATGCATGTATCATGGATACCTACATACACACACACACACACCAACATTTGCTCTAAGTCATAGTTGTTCGACATGTAACTTGGAATAAGTTTGATGCATACAGAAAAATGTATAAGATTGGATAATGAAATAAATTCCCATTACATCCTATTCTACAATACTTGTTAATCATGCTGTATGGAAATGTTATCTATAGGAAAAATGTGGTAACTTATCATCCCATATGTGAATAGTATATCATGTACTGACTATATTGTTGATATATATATATATATATATATATATATATATATATATATATTACATAATCTGATATTTTACAGTATACTTTGGTAGGTAATAAACAAATTTTAGTGGACCAATTATCTTAACCATGTATTTAGATTTTACTCCATTATGCTAATTATAATCATGTGTTGATTAATAAGTAGTTTCTTATGGTTTAGTGATCACATAACATTGTAAACTGACTGAATTTCGAAATGTAAAAATAAAGACACCGACAACATTTGCCGAGAGATAAGCACTTTCTATTCATTCACAAGAATCTGAGTTCTATGCCTAGTGGTTAATTGGAAGCTGACTGACAAGGTATTTTGAGTAGTTTCTAATAATTATTTGGGTGGAATGATGAAATTAGCAAAGTATGACAATACTAAAGTAGAATATCATTACATAAATGACACAATAGTAAGAGAATCCTTTCTTTCATCGATTAAATCACTTTGAAATCGACACTGTTATTTATTACTCTACACATATATTGACGTCATTTAGCAAGATTGGTTTTTATGGAATTGAGTTGCTAACCTCATACCTGATCCTTTTCTTTATTTCGGGCTTAGGACTAGCATCAACCTAATGGCGGATTCCACGTGGAATTAAACACATATATTAGTGAAATACAATTGTTAGAAAACCGTTAAATGTACAGTTGTAGTTTTAAAACATGTGGTTACTAATTTATGTGAATAGAGCAGTGTAATACAAATCATCACATGAAGAAGAGAAAACAGTAAACAATAAACAATGTTTATTGAATCACTTAACGAATGATCTTGTATCTTGTGATAATAACAAAATCTTATTAAATTACAAGTGCAATTTCTATTGTTTACCGTAAGTAATAACAAAGAGAACACTATTTAAAACGAAGAATAAATACTGACAATACATAAACTGACAGTTTATGGTAGCCATCGTGAATTACGAACCATTTCCTCTATGGTTGAGTTGTGATTTCTCTGTTGTATCTCACTAACTGACTCTTACTTTTTGTTATTTTGACTATTAAAGAAGGTACTACGCCAATCATTTAAATGGTTTCAAATTTAATAATGAAGCCAAACTAATAAAAGTGAGGAAGGGAAGGACTTATTCTTTTACTGATAAAGGATATAATACATTCGACTGTGATTGGAAGAGATAAAAACTGAAATATGAAGAGAGGTACATTATTGATTTTCCCACAAGATTCAATGACGGTTATTTTAAGCGTAAATTACGACTTGCAGACAGGCAACATGACCTCGAGAAATCCAAAATACGGTACATTAAAATTATATTGTTTTTTTTACCGATTTCTGATTGTAGGATGTATCAAAGACTAAATTGCTATTTATGCTACATTTACATGCATCTACGAGCTTACTCACTGTGTAAAGCTTGTTACATGCTACATACAAATTATACGCTTTCCAAATGTATATTATTTATTGTAGCTTCTAACAAGTAAATGTTAATCTATCACTGTTTCTATATAAGAACACTTGATCAGTTCTAGATGTTCATTAAACTTCAGCTCAAAACTCTTTTATTCATGGCAACTGTCACATTACATTTTTCATTTTCGGTAATTACACCGTTGCCAGTGTTGTCTGTACTACAAGTAGTGCCAAGAATGTCAATAATTATTACCCAGTAAGTTGACTAAGTAATGAATAATGAACAAAAATTGCATAGAATTGAAACATTTTCTACTTGATTTATTCTTTATTAACTTCTGGTAATATACAATAGAGGGATAACCTGTTTATGTTAGCTATAACTAATAGACCATTGACAATAACAACTACATTTATTGAATACGTAAAGCATTTGTAGTATTTCATTGCTTCCTCTATAACTGTATACGTATTTATTTCGAACTAATGATATAATGTGAAGTTTGAAGCAAATATTGAATCATCCCAATAATTTATTTGTTTATATACTTTCTGATATATCCATTCTCTCTAAGTGTAACACTCAAGATGCCCAAATCACCTTCCACTGTATATCTAAGACGAATATTATTCTATAACTGTTTTTACCCGATTTCCTTCTGTATTAGAAGTGCACAAAGCTAAAATAAGTATATTGTTCCGTACACATGCTTTCCTGTGCAAATATAGTATAATGAGGAGAAAACGTATACATGACATAGATTGCATGCTATTTCGCCAATCAAACAAACATAGTGTCAAAATTGTAAAATATGTTATTCATAGTAAATTAATGTTTTCCATCAGTGAGTTCGTAATTTAGTTTACGTTTAACCAGTTCGTTAGTTCATTGATTTTGAATACGTCCGACACTTTTGCAATGTTACTATGAAAGGTCAAGTGACTTTGATTTGTTTGGGTGTATGGAGGTTGATATTATTCAAAAAGTTTTCAGAGTTCAACAAATATTTTGTATTAAGTATTTTTATTTATTATTAGTTGATTTAGTTAGTACTCTATATTAAGTTATAATTTTCATTCAGGATTTAATTTTAAATCTTGATTTTTACTATACATGTGGTTTTACATCCGGTTTTTTGAACTACAAGATCGTAACAGACAGTTGTAGTTAACTCAAGTCTTACGACCACAAGATGTCTGCGTTGTTTTTACTCAAGGAAAACTTTATGAAATAATTTATGCTGGTAAATATTTATTAGTAGATGATCGGTGAATATATAGAGTATTTGAGTGATTTCTTTCTGAAAGTCAGCTGTTGATGTATGGGTGACTGAACAGAGTCGCCAGTTAAATGTTTGGCTTACGATAAACAGAAATACTTGTAATTTTGTGTTTCATACTTATTTTCCCTTGAACTTGCCAACTTCATTATAATTTATTCATGACTGCTTATGAAAATGAGTTCTCTGTTCTTGAGTATTGAGTAAATGTATCAAATGCATTAGATTAACATCTTACGTTACATTCGAGTTAGATTGTGACTGGCAAGCACAATTTCAAGATACGCATTTAGTTTTATTTGGAACTCGTTAGCTATATATACCAGCATTCCAATGTTGGTGTTTACACCTAGATTAAAACTCATCATGAAACAAACATTTTTGTAAAACCAACTGAATTGTATCATTTATCTTCGTTATTTTTACACTAAATTGCTTTACAACTAATTAATTACCTACTTTAAGTTAATACTTCAATGGCCTACCATTATGAGACAGAAAGTATTTTGGAAGCAAAGCTATTAGTAATAAAAATACAATATTTAACTGTAAATCTGCCTAGCAACAGTTATCTCTAATGTAATAGTTCATGAAAAATACACTATGTACTTCTTGTTTTGATTGCATTAATGTAATTTACGAATTTTATGCATAATATTCCGCTATAGATTACTTAATTTCAGCGAAGTTACTAACTAACTTGGGTTAAACAATCATTGCAAACCAGGATACAATAAACAGATATTTCGTCATAGTATGATATTCTTTAAATGTACATTTTACGATTTCACGGTAAACTTTATAAAACAATGAAACTAAAGTGATATTTTTGATGGTGTAATTAATTATTTTATTCCTGATTTTAGAGAAGGAATATCAGTTTGACAGACGCTGACTTTGAAATAAGTCTTTGATTTTAATTTAATAAATGAATATAAGCGATTTCACAGAATTGGGAATTTTAACAGATCTCTTCTCTGAAACGAATTCATGTTTATTACACCTCAGTGAGTGTTTTCCACTTACTGGAAAATGATTTGACTTTAGTTTACTATGCTTGGATCAATAGGTGAAACACGAACTACTCACGGATAAAATAGACTAATACTGAATACTTATTTCAAATACTCAGTCAGAAGGCAAGAGAACAGCTAATTTACTTTATAATATTATTCTATTATTATAATTTACAACAAACAGGATTATGTAAATCATTTTGGATCTCTAGACATCACAAATAATAATTTTTAGTATGCAGACAACTCAGTTGTGTCTCAGTAAAATAGATTTAATGTATTCTTCCATTATTGAAACAAACCAAATATTTTTATAGTCTGTATCGTCTACTCGTGACAGAGTGAAGTTGTCTATATAACACTGAAAATCAGAAAGCCCTGAACTGCCATTTTGTTCCATTATGGGTCTCCTCAGTGATGATATTTACCTACGATTCCGTATGGAATCGAACCCACAGCTTTCGAGTTTTACGAAGGACGCTTGGTCACCCTCACGACTGAACCAACCTCTATTAGTAGAATATCTACCTCCATCAATTTGTGATTATCTACCTGTTTTTTAATACCCAAACTAAATCTGTTATTAGGTTTAAATCGATGTACTGATTGAATACGTACAGTTAACAATAATCCTTCTCATAGTTAAATCAACCTCACTAAGTATTATATTAAATTTTCAACTTAAAAGTTGTTATTTATTGGGGTTTCATATAATGTTAACTAGCAAGGCTAAAATATAACATAATACTAGTACATCAAATACAATACATTGTGAAAAATAAAAAAAAGTACTGAAATGAATTCATTGAATTTCTTTGTAGAACGTAGGTAAAGTTGGTAATACCTTTCCGTTCTATAGAATAACTTCATCGAAGTACATCAAATCATCAACAAATCATTTAGTTAATGTATATTCCATAGAATACAAAGTGATAATTTCAATAATTTCAGAATAAACAGGTGATGTAAAAATTTGTATTCTGTAAAAATAATTTATTATCCAACAATGAGATAAATTTTTAGGTGTCAAATAAATTTTTAAATATTATCCAACATTTAAAAAAAAATAGACACAAATGATGTCAGTTTAGTAACGTGTTCAGTGAATATTATGAATGATCTAGATGATGTCAAAAAAGAACATTCAACATAAAGTCTATTAAAAGTTTTATAATGACAAAATCAATATAATTCAACGTCAAATATCTTTTATTTCAGTACAAAGCAGTAGTAGTAGTAGATGTAGGTGTATTTACGTCAAAATATAGAAAAAAATGACAAACACTAGATGATAAATAACGAAACTTTCATGATGTATATAAATGATATCATCAACTTTCATATAGTAAGTAATTATAAGCGGAGTAAGAAGATATTCTGAAATACATAGAAAGACCTATTTAGGACACCAAAGATGCTTATTAAGTTAAATGTATTTTTTCACACTAGGTTAATTCATGGTTGAAATATTGAACCATTTTGTACATTTGAAGGTGGATTTCACCAGCGAATGACAATAACCAAATAGTCATCCTCCCATAATTATTCCTTGTTTCAGACTCAATATAATTTTTATAGGTTTCATAGAAGTAGATCACTGAAATATTTATCTAATGGTAGTTTGATTCTTATTGGCCTTCTCTCGATATCATTATTTCTATAACTCATCTAAGTTCACATCTAAGAATTTTTGAAAGTGTGTTATATTTCTTTATGTTGTTAGTCAAAGTGTAAATTTTAATATCCAGTAACTTAATGTGTTGCTATAAAATATACCAATCGTATGACTGACATCATATTGAACTTATGTTAACATTAACAAGTTTTTATCTAAGATTTTAAGTAGTATACAATTATTAAAAGAAATACATAGTTCATCATAGTGACATGAATAAATCAATAAAAGTAAATGTAGATTTTACTCAATAAAACTTCAAAAAACAAAATTTTCTTTGATCTTTGTAAAAAAAAACCACGTTTCCGTTGTTTGACTAAATACATGAATGTATGTTTTCTGCTCTTCGTATTTGCATAAAACTTACTATTTAATGATTAGTCTCTTTATTTTCCTGTTTTAACAATGAGAGTAGTATTTAATGTTAGAAAAAGTAACACTATTTGTCAAATTCATATTTAGTTTAAATTGTAACACTTACTGAGTATGAAGTATTAAATGAGAAATATTCAACTCTAGTAAGTAAACAAAATGATGTGAATCAAAGTGTTGATTATTTTAGTAATATGAATCAGTTCTAAAAAATTTTTTACTACTGTTGATAATTCATTATGCAATAACATCTTTCTTAATAAGATAGGCCAAACCTAATGACTGCCATATTTTCTATTATGTAATCTACTTAGTTGATGAACAACATGTTTGCCGTTATCATTTTAACTTTAATCTATCTCTTCCGTTAGCTTATATCTTTACTTTAATATAAGTAGGTACTTTACGTTCACTGTTAATGTATTTTATTGTAAACGCCCTTAAAGTGACCCTGGGAAATTAATTTAAAATAACTAAGTAAGTATCAATATTATAATCATTTATGAATAATTTTAGTTACACTTAAATATTCTATTGTTATATGTACTATGTCATTCCCGGCACATTATGCTCACCTTATGCTCAATTAGTAGTTAATTAATGTTGCAATGAATCTGTTCAGTATGATGCTGTCTGACATGTTGAATGAAAAAATAACACAAATGTATTAAATGATAGAGTCTACAATAAAATCTTTATTAAGAAATCATACCTTATTGTTAATACGAAACGATCCTGATTAAAACATGCTCAAAATATGATCACGAAGCTATATTGTGATTGGTTCATTTCTAGCCACTCAAAACCAAGAAACTGTAGGGAAGCTTCTGGAATATTTTATGACAATGTTTATATAAATTCAAGTGTAATTATTTGCTTTGCTTTTACCTTTTGCCTTCTGCTGTTATTTTATCAATACATCTTGCTACCTACTGTACTTTTGTTCTGATTTGAGATCAAGTCGCTGTTGTTTGCGAACCATAGAATACTAAACGGGATGAATATATAATATTATCGGGCAATAGGAACAACATAACACTTATAAACAATATTTACTCAATAAATGGACATCGACGTAATATTTGTAGTGCATTAGATAAGTGATAGATAGCCTCATCTTTCAAAGGGGTTTATATGTTATTTATACAGGTATATGTATGACAGTGTATGATGTTCGAAATAAAATAACTAATTGTTGATATAATTTGCCGATAGACTAGATAACTAGAACTTCATGCATAAATCGATTATGCATGAAACAAGCAAATACTGAAGACATACCTTGTAAAGTGCAATTGTTCACTTAATGTATACTTATAAAACTAAAGTAGGCTAAAAGTGAAGCACTTATGTGAGATGATAACAACGGTGGTAATAATAAAAGAACTGATAAAAGTGTTTTGTCCTAGAAGTCATAAATGTCATTTCTTCCGACAGAGATAAAATGTCAGGTTAAAGTTAAAATTAACATGAAAAAAAATTAATTATGATAACTAAGTGTCGTGGAGACTACTGAATTTGATACTAAGTACTGACTTGGGTCAGGCAGTGACTAATAAACGAACTCGGTTATAATATCAGAAATGTAGTTCCCAGGATTGATATATTTATGAACAGTGAGCAAATGTCGAATTATATTGAAAAAGAATATAGTATAAAACTAACTGTTATCATCCTACCTTTATTAATCTTCGTTCCTTTCTAAAATCAGTGCCGTGAATTACGGTACAGATAGCATTGTCTACAATAGCGACATTATAAACTGTAACTCAGTGTTACAGAGATTGTTGAATTCGAATTCGATATCGCCAAGTGACCTGAGTGAAAGAACCACTAAAAATCCAGAATTAGCACTAAACAACAATTTCTTTCTAGTATAGGACACCTCAGGAATGCGCATCTACAATTCAACCGGAAAACCGAGACCAATCTATTCAGATTTCGATACTAATACTTGATCTTACTGTTGATATTTTCAAGTGTAGTGTACTCACGACATATGTATGCTATCTCATTTATTTCTGTTTGTGGGTAACAGTATCACTTTCAGTAAAATCGAAATCTGCTAGTTGTCTTTTTACGAAAACTGCATGAATTACCTCCTGGAATCGGTGTTAGTTGTAATTAGATATTGTGAAGATTGTTGGATATAAAATTGGTGTTGGTGTAAATATATCCCGAATTTGTCAACAAATGTATACTGACAGCCTCAGTGGTTTTATCATTAATCATTCCCTATGAAATCTGAATACCTAGGACTGGATGTGTAATTTTAATATATTCCATTGATCATAAGCAAAATATAGTTTTCAAATGTTTTCTAACTTAAGTTCCACAATTTTTAATAAATAGCGAATAGTTATAAAATGAGAGATTCATGACAACGTCGTAATTCCTTGAATTCAGTTTCTGGTAGAAAAGTAAAAGAGAAATATTAATAACACGAAATTTAAGTTCCCCTATATTAGACATAAATAACTCCTTACATAATGCAATCTAAAAATGATAAGTGGTAATGTTACAAACAATCATAAATTAGATCAGTACAGTACTTCTGAATTTTTTGATTTTGTGGACTCAATAACTTATCTCATCGTATCCGGTAAAAGTGTGTATTAATTAGACTTTACTTCTTTCTTCATTAGTTTTCCTTTTGTAGAAACAGTTTTCACCTTTTATGACTATAATGAAAATATCAATATTAACGTTGATATGTTTGAGGATTCTTTAAACGAACTACGAATACTATATACATTCATAGTGCAGTTCATATTTAATGACGATTTCTATAGGTAAAGTATTGATGATACACTGAGATCACCACTTAGTCGTCTACCAGTAAACGCTTCCTGACCAATCTAGAGATAGGGATGTACGACCTACAGTAAACAGGCAGCAATTCTATAGGAGATATATGAAGGATACCATTATCATATGACACGAAAACAACAATCGTGAGAAAGTCTAATGTGAATCCCTTACGATTAAGTCTGTAGTGGTATCAAATGAACACTTAAATCTCCATTTTATTGCTATTTTTTAGAAGTAACAACCAGATGGTCCTTTACAACGATAGATCTATAGAAAAAAAAGCAGAACGAACACTATACTGACACTCGAAATCAAAGTTGCTAAGTATGAAGGCAAATTTAATTCCTAACTTCTTATCTAGGGCTGCACGTATGTGCACAGAGGATTTAACTTATATTGAATTAAACAAACTACGAAGATACACATATGGGGAATGGTTTATCTCTCTCTCAAGATTCATCTGCATGAAGCCAAAACCAAAGCAACGAACCGGAAGCACTACAAGTGTACCAAAGAAAACAAACTACAATTAGTGGAAGGCAAGAGAAACATCTGAAAACTGACAGTCAAGCACTATGAAGAGACAGTTTTATCCAACAGATCCACAAACTGTCTTCTACAGAATGAACCTAATTCGAGAAAGCAATAAGTACAAAATGTCACTTTGAGCCAACTTAATGTGAATTCACTGATTAGTATTTATTTTGATTTAATAGTCTGTGCTTGGTAATTGGTACTGAAAGTCAACTTTAGGTTTCATACTACTTGGTAAACGTTCCAAGTCGTATGTCCAATCTTGAAGGATCAGATGCTTCTCTCCTGGGTTTGATCCCTATTTACCAAGTAGTTTATTCATTTTAAACATTACTGTATCTTAAATTGCTCATCTATACTGTTTCATACTGGATTCCTGTATTTGTAACAAGAATAATTGGTTTTACTAGATATATCGGGAATTTCAGCTCAATTAAGCATTATCGACAGATCCATACATCATGACTGTTGAATTAAGAGCTAACAATTTCTTCGCATCATCAATCAGAATAATTAGAATAATAAGGTGAATCCTATTTTTGACTAACTACTTCACTAATCCAACTGGTTATTTCTTAAAACTGATAAATTGTAAGGTTTTTGAAAGTAAAAATCATAATCATGGTTATAGATGAGGTTATCCTTGGTGTGTTCAATACTCATTTACACTCTTGTATCCAACATTTCCAGTCTTCTATCTGTTCATATTGAAGAATTCGTTTCAAACTCAACATATTTTGCACTAGATATGTTCATAGCAGAAAGTTGTGAATATAATTTCATACGTCTGAAATGAAATCATAAATAGGGATTATACTCTGAATTACAGCTCTTATTCTTTAGTGTTATGGAGAATTAGTTAAAAGTGTTACAAGCAACATATAGTAACGGTTTCAAGAGTTATAGACTACTTCAACCTTCATTATTTCACACTAGATTTATAACTGAGTAGTATTTATACTAGATCCAATGGTTGTTTCATAAATTAGGTCTATTTCATTGAGAGCTTTTAACCGTCGCTAATAATTTGTTCCTCTCTTATTATGTTCCCTTTAAAAGTGATTTATATAAATAGTTGCATTTTTGAGTATTAACATTCTAATTACTTGGATTAATTTCATTATTTCTTTATTTTCAAGTCAATAAACATTTACTTTTTTGGAAACGATTATTTGTTTCCAGTTCAATTAATCGAATAATGTAACTACAAATATGTAATTATTTATAAGATTATTACTTAAGAGGATGACTAGAATGTACACTTTTAATTTAAAGTATACAAATTATACTTAATGAAAAATGAACCTCTGTTTTAGGTTTAAATGAACGGCTTAAAAAGTATTATTCATCTTTAAGGTACAAGAATTTATTTTGTGCGTACAGGTTATAATGGTCTTATAGCCTTAAGCGTCTAGGCAGACCAGTGTTATGAATAGCTTAGTGGTAAAAGTAGTTGACAAACTATTTCATGCATTCTAGGTGATAGTCATTTATTATTTTAAAGGTGTGATTGTATAACGATATATGAAATTTCTGCATTCTTATTAAATAAGTGTGAAAACACAAATAGTAGATGTCATACCATTATAGCGGGCTCATTAAATTAAAAGTAAGGCCAAAAAGGAACTAGACATATATTTCTCGTAAAGAAATCGAAATGCAATTTAAATTTGTGAAGATTATTGAATTTTAATTTGATATCGTAGACTGATCAGAGTCAGATTATTATTTATAACCAGGAAACACTGTACAGCTGTTTTGTTCTTAGTACAGGACTCCTTGGTAGTGCGCATCCACAACCCCACCAAGAATTGAGCCCAAAACTGTTAGGGATTCATAATCCCTACAAATACAATGGTTGACTAATTAGATGAAAGAAGTTGTATTGATTTTTTATAAGATTGATTTGTAGACTTTCATCAATTATTTTTATTTCAATGTGAGTTCTACTCTTAAATACAGTTGACAGTATTTCATTGTATTAATTAAATGTTATTGATTTCACTTAATGAATAATCATTGTAAATTGATTGATATAAAAATCGATGTATTATGAAAATACAAATTCACTGGTTTGCTGGTTCACTATTCACTCGTCTCACTTTTGCTTCACAATACAATCTTCCGACAAGCCTAGTCTTTTGTAATAGCTGTGAGCTGGAAAGGGAACAAGTCGCGGTATACGTCTGTGGTACAAGTATCAGAGATAGCGTTCGCTCACGCAACCTTCAAACATTCTAGCGACACAACAGTTGGCGACGGGGTGAAAACCAACTGCAAATTTCGCGCATCACAACAAGAACCTTCAGGCTTCACAATAAAAATTTAACGAATGAATTACTGAGTCGGCTGAAGCTAGAAACATCAGTTGTTTGGAGCCACATCAGTAGTTTAATTGTTTTGCATTTGCTGTGAAGCCTGAAGTTTCTGAGCTCGGTCCCTAGTGGAGTCGTGGGTGCGTAATGCTGGAGATTTTCATAATAGGATAAAACGGCTTTCCAATACTTCCTGGTTATCACTGGTTGTCTAATTGAGATCAGTTTATTATATCAAATTAAAGTCAAAATGTATTTTAGTTTCACGAATAATCAGAAGTTATAAATAGCTTAATAATGGTTTATCAGTAAAGAACGAAGTCATTAACTTGACTGATTATGAAGGTTTGTAGGCTGTTGTAAGCGATAATTATTAAGTTACATCTCTGACACTTACTTTTTGTTAGTTCAGAGTGTAAATAAATTATAATAGGTGAATATTCACTAACATAAGAACGTAAATCTACGCGAAATCATTCAAATAAAAATAGAAATTGTATTACAAAGCCATAAGAAATAACAATGAAATACACCCTTCTTACATTACATTTTCTTGATGATAGTACTTTTCACTATTGTTTATCTTTAGTTGCATATATTCTTAAACTTGTTTTCCTGAGTTAATGAAAACGGATTATGAAAATGTATCACAATATACTGTATACGAAGAATAACTAACTTCCGAAACTGTTTCTTAGAAGACTATTTCATTTATTTCAAGTATATGTAAATCGACTATTTATTTGTATTATTGTTATGTTTTCAACACCCTTACCTTTCAGTAGACCTATTAACTTTTTTCATAATATTTACCATTCAGCATGTTGTGTCGGTAGAATTTTTGAGGTGTTGCGTGAGCGAACGCTATTACCGATACTTGTACCACAGACGTATACCGCAACTTGTTCCCTTCCCAGCTCACAGCTATTACAAAAGACTAAGCTTGTAGGAAAATTGTATTGTGGAGCAAAAACTGAGACGAGAATAGTAAACCAGCAAACCAGTGAATTTGTATTTTCAAATACATTGATTTTTTATATCAATCAATTTACAATGATTATTCATTAAGTGAAATCAATAACATTTAATTAATACAATGAAATACTGTCAACTGTATTTTAGGGATTATGAATCCCTAACACAGCAACAATAACTAACGAAGGGTATATCTATTCCATCAGTTCCCAATGACTATTATCTTTTTCGCAAAAATTTTATTGTTCTTTATGGTCGACTGTGTGGTCGGGTTTTGTATGTATGTAAACGAATTAGTAACATATAATTGAACTTGTTGATTGTTGGCTTAATAATTTTGTGTTTTTTATCAGGTTTGTGGACTAAGACTCACGGGACATATGTACAGTGTAGAACGACGCTGTTGGAGTTCGAATTCTCCGGTATTTGTTTCTATCAAGGTTACTGTTTGTGTATTTCTTAAAAAGATGCAGTTTGCATCATAACATTACTAGCATCCTGTATTACTGTCGTTTAAGCAACTGAGGCTTTGTAACCAAAGTAGATAGCTTATATTTATTTATGCAATGCAGCTGAATTACTTTCAATGTGTGGTAACAGTTAGATTTATAATAAGGCCCATAAATTAATAATTAGATGTTATTAAAACACTTTATATGCTAACTGTATTGTCTTCAAAAATAAAAGAAAAAGAGGAAAGGAGGAATCAAACACTAATTAGCTGTACAACGACGAACATTCGACTTCATGTCAGTCTCTATTACTGGTATGTTCACTTCTGATTATATATATATATATATATATATATATATATATGTATATATACATGAATGTGTGCAACATATTTTATCAGAGAACATTTCAGAAAACTTATAATTACAAATATGTGTATAATATATTTGTTAATAAATTGGTCTAGTATAAGTAAGTAATGAGAAGTTATTACCAATGAGAAAATAATGTTCATATTTTAAGGTTAGTTTTCATTACTATTTCAGACAATTACTAAATATTACATGGTTACATTTCAGATTTTCGTGAGACTTCTGAGTAGTACCAACTCATACTGTAACTTATGTAATTCACCATTATCTAATATGTTAATGATAAACAACATGTAGCAAAAGAATAAACATCACATTATAACACGATCTGACTGACTTCTAAAATTATTACCCATTCATCATGGAACTTATGATCTAAACGTAGTAATCTAAATAAAATTTCAGATAGTTCAAGAATCTATCCCTAATATGGTTGTAAGTCAGCATTCCTGAAGTGTTACCTATTGTGGTAACCTCTTACCGATTAGAAACTATCTTTAAAACTATTGAATCATGAATAAAGTTCTATTTATTTATTTTAATTTATAGAAAAGATTCCCGTAAGGTAAATTAAGAAATTCATATATTACTGTATAATGAATTCATATTATCATCTTAACTTGTAACAAGTATTTTATTGTAATCAAAATACATAAAATACGTATTGATTTCTATACATGTTTATTGCACAGCTGATTATACGAAATATCACGTGGTATTTTGTTACACCGAATGTGCACACAAAAAGAAAACGTACATTTTCGAACAGAAATCAAAAAAAATCTTTTAAAGTATGTTGTACTTTTAAATTAGATACTTGAATATAATGAAGTGAAATATTTAAACAAAAAATAATTTCATATTTAAAAGAACATGTAAAATGTATGACCTTTAGTTTTTTTTAATACTTAATTAAGTAGTGTAAGAATTCAAGGTTATTTGAAAGAAATATCCAATAACAATCAATCACGTTAAAATGTGTTTACTAATCAGTTATCAATAAACAAAAGGAAAATAATAGTAATGTTATTATGAATTAACAATTCATTGTATTCATCTGTAATAGTAAATTGTATTCTGTGTAAAGAATAATTGAATTTAACATTGATATAGACTGAAGTTATCTATAACCTTTTTAATAATTTATAAATGTAATACAATTAGAATTTTCAGTCATTTCCTTTGTTACTTAGTGATTGTATGATGTACATTAGATCATAAATATCTTGTCAAGCTGAAATAAATAAATTGAATAACATCTAAGGAACAATAGCTTCTATTTAACATAATCTATGAATATAATTCGAATATACCAGGAAGTGTACCTATGATACTACTGTACACTGTAGATGCATTTATCTATCCATAATTTAAAGTCTGAGTTATGCATAAGAAAAGTATTATATGAAAATTGTTTTCGTTACCATTACCTTAGTCTAGTGTTCACTTTATCTGATATATATACCTATTTGTGTATCTTGATTTCTTCATACCTTATCCTTAATTCTAATTTTACTATCAACATTATTATGATAGTAACTATTATTATTATTATCATCATCACCTTATGATTATATAGAACGTCACAATACAGATGTTCTCATTTTTTATTCACACATTTTCACCCTAATAGCATTTACAGTCTCAACCCTACTGATTACACAATTTTCATATTTCACAAATTCTCCCACCCTTCTTCAATTACTAATTAATTATTCAAAACACTAGATAGGCAAAAGATTTTGTATAGTAACTAATCTAATCCTCATAATCATTCAGTGACCGATAATGTTTCACATATATATATATATATATTGTTGTACAGCTTAATAATAGATTCATTCAAAAGAGAACTCTTTGCTGAATAAATCTGATTTATACTTATTAAATTTTGAAGACGTTATGAATAACTCAACCTATGAAGTTTTATGTATGAATATAGGTGTACTTGAAATATGTACGGTAATTTCATTTCGTTAAACAAACTATCCATGATACTATCTCATTCTAGTCTTTAATTATGTTGAACATTGTCATAATTATTAGCATGTTTTTGTTTGAGGTTATGAATGTAATTTTCATAGAGTATTTAATTCTAATCACTAGAATTTCATAATTGAGTGAACCGGATTCGTTTATAGCTTATTCTTATAAGTAATTCGGAATAAATTAAACTGAATCTGTGATGAAATTTACAGCACTTACTCACTAATTAAGTAAGAAACGGCCAAGAGATACTGAATCTGGCCAAACATTGCGAATAGCTGCAAACTATTTTTGTTTGGCATTTGAATTCTTAGATGGGTAACTCATCTAGCTGTTGATTAACTTATGATTTTTGTTACCCAAATTTAATTCTCGTTATTAGCTAGTCATGATTCACTAAATCTACTTACCTAAATGAAATTCTCTTATATGGACAGTTTGATTGATAAAAGTAAAACAATCTTCTAAACCAGAACAACGTTTTAGCCAACCAGGAATCAGTGTTTAGTCATCCTAGATGTTATAGTATATTCATCTTACATAATTATATCTGCAACATTCATGTAACCTATAGGCATTCTGCGTCGTAAGCATTTACATAGTAGGATACGATGATTATGACGACTTCGTGTAACTTCTGTGGTATTGGTTTATTACGATTATGCGTTGGTATAAGCATTTGATTAGACTAGGTATTCGCGATTGAAACTAGAATTAGCTAATAGGTACGTTAATAAATCCAAGATAGCAGAATTTGTAGCCAATTTAAGAAATTCAACTTTCGGGTTTCATAGCTAACATCTCTTCATGTATATTGAATGTCATAACAAATTAGATTATGATTTACAACAAGAAGAAGATAACTGTTACAATGTTTCGAAATCCTAGAAAAACTCCACGATAAAGCTCCCTAAATCTGAATGGTTCAATAGTATAGTTGTCACTACTTGGAATCGCATAAGTTTTTGCACTGCTGATTCCGATAAAAGAAAGTTATCCGGTTTTTTGAAAAGTTAGTGGGAATCATAAATCAGTTATTTATGTTAAATAAGTGAAGAAAAGTTTATGTTTATTGATGAAACAGTTGGATGTAAAATGAACTATAGTTATTAATGGATGATGCATGTCGCCTTAACAACAAAATAAAGTCAACTTTGACAAAACTAATAACCTAGTGTTATATTCAAGCAATCCGATCAGAATGAACGAAGGTTGTTTTTTACTCTTTCGCAGATTATAGTATCAACAAAAGAAAATAATAAATCTTTGCTGCTGAACAAATTAATAAGAAAGCGAATTTATTAGCTAAGTGAATAAAGTTATGGGATTTGAAACGAATGTATTAGGTTTGGATAACTGTGTAAATATCAACATTGTTATCCAATTACCTACTTTGGACGATTCCTATATACGACGAGACCTATATTCTGGATTCTGTTACCAGTTCAAAATTAACTTTATTAAAATAAAGGCTATTGTTTTAGAGACACTGATAAATTTGTTTTACATGCAAATATATTATACATTTTGGGGGGGGGGTATCTCTCAATTAGATGTATATATGCTTAGTATCTGAGGCTTTTATGAGGTAAATATTATGCATTGAACGTTTGGTTATAGTTTTGACTTTCATTTTAGGTGGCATTGATTTTTCAATTATTGGAATAATGTTAAAAAACAAACTACTGTTTTGTGAGTAGAATACCTAGTTGTTAATTAGGTCTTCATGCTATTCTTTAGAACTGTAAACAATTCGATATGTTATGGCGTCATCTGAATTAATAACTTAACATGACGCAGTTATTACTCTGAGGTTACGTAAACCTAGAGACTATTAAGTTCCATACAATAAATTATCTGCTGATAAAGTATAAGGAACTAAACAGAAGAAAAGTGTTTGAACATACGAACATAATGAAACGCAAGTCATGAACTCAATAAATTAAGTTCAATGAATTCGTTATTAAGTTGCATAAAACGAATACATAAACTTATACCAGCATGTATTTCAGAAGGATGATTATAACTCCGTTAGGAGAGTACCGCGCTTGAATATTTAACTAAATATGATTCTTCATTTGACAAAAAATGCAGAATTTCACGTAATTTACGGAATCTACCATGATTTCTTCTTATTTAAAACTTTAAAACAACTAGTAGCACTGGTTATTCATGAAATGAAGTCATAATTTCATGTACAGAAGATATTTGTTCTCATCTTTGTCATTGTTTCATTTCGGTTTCATTAAAATTATCACCCCTACTGTCATAAATTTATTCTTCACCCCCCCCCTTTAAATTTTATTCAGAATTATTTTCGATAATATTTTAGTTAATTTTACTAATACTGTTATAATTTTATTTAACGTATTTTATTTAGAAAAAACTACTATTTGATCAACACTCACCTTAACTTTGAATATATCCAACAGGTTGCTAAGTCATTCAAACTGGCCTAGATTGTAATTCAAATGAATTCTAATTTCATTTTGATTTCATAACAACATGCTGTACATTCAAACCATTTACTTTAAGATTTTCAATCATTTGGATATGGATATTTTCCTTTTTTTTTGAGAAATTATGCAACTTTAACAATTTTTACATGAAAAAATGTTTTTCATAGAAGATTATCATCTTCACCTTTTGAAATGTACACTAGAAATAACAAAGACAGAGATAATTGTAACTTATTACTAACCAAATAGAATCGTTACTTTTATGATTTTGAAAATGAGCATTTTACAAATCTTCTGAAACTTGACTTCAAAGGAACAAGGCTTTTGTAAAGATACTTTCATATACTGCATGATATTTTACCTTAATTTGTTTACAATCGTTACATTATATTCAGTCATTTTCCATGTGTATTCAAGTAAGGGAAAATAAATGTACACATCATGTTATAATGAAATTCTTAAAGAAAGAAATAAGTTCATGTGGGAATCTCCAAATTTTCAATAAAAGGGTAACTTTACAAGCTCTAGAAGTTTTCTTTCTTTAAAATATGCAATCTGTTTACCTTCAGTTAATAATACTCACTTATATTTAGCCTATAGTACTAAACTTAGCTATCTTAGTAGAATGATACAGAGTGATTTTTACTTCCTAGAATATTTACATGGCAGTGTTGGACATTTTTAAAAGTTACGTTAATCGTTTCATTCCAATCATGTCTATTCAGTATCTGTGTAGTTTTTCATTTACCATTATAATAAAAGATGATATCGGTGCAATAAATATTTGGATTGAGACAGTTTAGGGAGATTGGTATTACGTTAATTTAATGGAATTCTTCCCAGATCGATGTAAGAATGAAAACCAGGAAGTAATGGACAGCAGTTTTATTTAAGTGTAGGACTCCTCATTCATGCACACCCTAAATCCCTTCCCGGAAGCTTTATACTGACAAACGCGTAACTCTCTGTATCATTGGGTCGGCTAATATCCAGTGATACGGTTCCAACCTTCATCAATTTATGATATACTACGACGATCATCTATTGTCGTCAGGGATAACTGTTTCACTCCAAACAACTCTGAACTTCATCTGTCATGATTTCTTACTAGAGCTTCAGGAACATTTTGAAGTTAGTCATCAGTAAGTTTATCAATACAATTAAATTGAGGTGGACAGAAAAGATATCCACTACTTCCTAGTTATCAATAATACCCTATCAACATCCATCTGTGGAGAATTATATCAACTAAAATATAATGCTAATCTTTACAAACTACCTCAATTCATTGAATTTTAATTAAACAATTTTATTAATTCAAATTAATTTCCCGCAAAATAGAACTTATTAAAAAAAATAATTAAATTAATTCATTTAAATTAAATTGATCATCAGTAAAAGTGAAAGAGATTAAATTGAAAACATCATTATCAGTAATATTGAATGAATGAATTGAAAACAACAATAATAATAATAATAAATTAGAATACATTAACTAATAAAATGTAAATAAGAAAAATTAAACTAACAACAGAAAACAATACTTTATTACTTATATACACTACTTAATTCTACCGCAAATAAATATGATATCAATTTGATTAATTCATGATTTTCTTTTCTTTTTTTTATTTTATCAATTTCATTTTTTTATTTTTATTTTCTTTTCTTCTTTTTCTTTAATAAGCTTAATGTTATTAATTGCTTTTATATCCTTTTTTCTTGTTTCTTAAACAAAATCAACTTTAATTGGTTTTAAATGAATGAAAAGAATTAAAAATGAAAATGAAATAATTTTTAATTGAATGAAAACTTGAGGAGATGTTTTCTATTTTTTTCTTTGTTACTGTTTTGTTCTTTTTGGTTTGTTTATATCTTTCAATTAAACTGAATAAGTGTTTCTTTTTTTTTCAAACAAGAAAAAAAAACAGTTACATTGTCAGTTTAGAAGAATAATGCAAAGAATTTACATGAATACGTTATTGATCGGGGGGATTTAATGAAATAATCAAATGTAATTGTTTCTTATCAGGGATTTGTATACATTATAAAGAGGTAATACCATGCAAAAGTCTGAATATTAACTACATCAGTCATTTTGCAGTGTATCTAGTGCAAATAAAGTAACCTACTCTATTTAAATTGATCAACTTTGCATA
Organism: Schistosoma japonicum; assembly: GCA_025215515.1. NCBI lineage: Eukaryota > Metazoa > Platyhelminthes > Trematoda > Strigeidida > Schistosomatidae > Schistosoma > Schistosoma japonicum. The sequence goes on along the minus strand of CM046064.1, from coordinate 30,751,900 downwards.
TTTACTTGATAAACATTGCAAAATTGACGCTGTTTGAATGATAATGTCATGGTTTTGATCGAAAACTAGACAACATGAAATTTAGCAAAGAGATCTCTTTGCACTGAATTCATTATCAAACTGTGCAGTTGTAATATAAATGCACAAAACATTTTTTATCATAAATACTTACTAAAAAGCCCATGAACAATCAATAAACAATTACGTAATAGGAACGTTGGGAAGAGGACACAGAAACGAATTCAAGAAACATTATATTGCATTACAAGGTTATCTAACTTTATTAATGAATGTAGATGGAGAAAAGGGTAGTATAAAACGAGTCAGTTATGAACAGTTCAAGATAATAAAAATAAAATTTACACTATTTTCGATCTCATAATAACAGTCGGTAGTAATAAATTGTATTCAGGAAGAATTCTAATTCTTTCGTAAAACATTAACTCAAAATCGATATGCAGTGCGGTTTCTAGCTAAAAGTATGTAGGAAATTTGGAAAGAAAAATTTAGATGTTTAGTTTCTAAGAAGTACCATTTTTATGGATGTGGATTTCATTGAATGAAGTTTCTGATATACTTAGAAGCCTTTTGCTGACATAAATGATTGAATCCCTTTATCCACCTATACTGTAATTAGCTTCCGTCATCAAGAAAGTAATCACAATATTTGTGATAGCGCATTTACTAACCCACTTTACTTTGTATAGCAGGGTAGGCGGTATGCAGTGCTCGATTTCGATATGAATACGAGAATATACTACAGCTTCGTTCAACAAAGTAAGAAAGATAGAAATTCCTTCAAATACTGAATTTACTATGATCATTTAATCAACTGTCATATCGATTACATGGTTGTTCACAGAATCCGTTCTAATTGACTAAAATTTCTTCCTATTTAGCTTCATAAATCAGGTCTAACTTACTTATAAAGTGAAACTGAAACTTCGTGAACAAAAGAAGCATGTCTTTTCTTTAGCTTCAAAATATTTTTACTTTCATATTATTATTATTCATCTATTTACAGTCACTGTATATTTGAAAATGTTTCCCTCCACTTTACTAAATTGTTTCTCATGCCCCCCCCCTCTAAACAACATTATAGTGCAGCATTATCATATGGATTACATAATTATGGATTGCATAATAGAAAGATACATGTGAATCGTGATGTTCTAAAATGTTTCACCTCAATCTTTATAAAACTGGGATTTGGAAGCTGTGCTAACTAGTATCACAGCCACTGATAATATAAGTAAGAAAATATGCTTCACTGTTAAATACCTGTAAACAAAAACATTAATTCTAAGTATCATTTAATTTGTTTTGTGACTGGCAAGTGGAATCTAGGACTCGCGTTTCGTCCCATTTGGGACTCATCGGCTGGAACATCAACATTGGGATGCAGGTACATCCAGTCGGTGAGTCCCAAATAGAACGAAACGCGCGCCCTGGATTCCACTTGCCAGTCACAAAACAAATTAAATGATACTTGTGAATATTCGCTATATCGAGGTAATCCGCTCAGGATGCACATATAGCAACAATGACTGACCAGCTTCAGTCTATAACAAATCAATGGGAATATACAAATTCATCCTACTATTAATTCTAAGGTTTTCGCCTATCAATGAAAATTACCAGACAACTAAAAGAAGTGCTATGAGGAGTCTATTTAACTAAAGTTACTCGATTGTACATAACCAACACTAACGATATGATGATAGTGATATACTATCCTGTTACTGACAAAATTTTAAAGGCTACATTGTTGTCTTCATTAGGTTAAATCTAGCGTTTTATAAAGAGCATATGTTATGCACAATAGAAGAGTTATACCAATTTATATCCAATTTTTCATTTTTATAGACATGAAACTATGTGAAACTCATTATTTAAAACGATTCCACGTTAAGTAATATTAAAACTGATCATTTATGTGATAACTTCTAATTGATCAAACATATCAAGAAAAGTACATAACCATGAATATTAAGCATAATGATTTTCTCTACATTTACGTTCAATCAATTGATTTGACATTAAAAATATGCCAAGTCATAATAAAACTTATCGAACTATTGAAAATGACCAATATTTATCGAATATCTACTGTCAATCAATTGAACTATATGGTTTTACCATTTATTCGTCTACATGATAGCTGTTCTTTCCATTTTGAGTGTTTTTTTTTGACAGTGCACTCGACACTATGACTATTCAGTATGTGTATTTAGATAGTATTGTAGAATATCGGTATTTTGAAGTACAGAATGGTGTGGGAGAAACTTGGATTGATTCAGATTTTCAAAGTATTTATATCAGAATGATTTTGTAAAGATTAATTCCAGTTTATTATTTGTATTTGTCATAGATACATCTACCTTATATATTAATAAAAGATAGTCATTTCATTCTATCAGTGAGTACTCAAGACTTAGTATGTGAACCAAACCAAAAAAAACTACAGGCCTTGACATAAACAATAAACAATTAGCATTGCGTAATCAAGGTTCATTGGTAGGATGTCACTTCAGTTATTTTGTGATATAATGTGAAACTATTCAGTGCAATTAATAATAACTGTTTTATTTCAGACTAATTGCATTCTGTATTTCACGAATTTTTTGAAGTTCTAGTAAAAAGTCTTAACTAATGTAGTTCACTAAACATTAGAGCAAGACGGTTGTCTTCACTTCCATTAAATAAACGTTGCATTCCATCAAAAAAATATAAGACATTTGTGTAATGGTATAAGTAGCTAGACATTTACTGAAAGACCTAAAGATATAGGGTCTGTTAACTTAGTGTTGTCACAGATACGCATTGATCATGAGCTTCATAATATGAAATAATCAATTTTCAGTTCTGTCTTAATTTCAGTAATATCCGACCGAAATCAGTTTGTACCGAGCATACACAGCATAATCGAAGTATTATCTGTAAAGTCATTTGATCAAAAGTTTCAACAATTATTATTAGTTATTGAATATGTGCATATTATTCATAAGTATATTAAGAAGAAATTAACCGCTACACAAATAGTTTTTTAAATATTACCAAATGTTGTTAAACGTCAGCTAATAGGCATAAATTAAGCTTACTTTTCTCCATGCATAATTGTTATGACGAGAGAATTGGGGGGTGTGGGTGACCGAATGCCAAATTACTGGTGCCTAGTTGGTAACTGTGCGCCTGCCCTGTGTCCACTTAATCCCAAGACGAAATAAAAAGAATGCGAGCCAATAGATCAGCCAGACAGAATCGAATCGAATCATATTTCAAGCATTCTTTTATATATATACATAAAATAAGACCACACAGCAAACCAATTAGAAAATTAACATGAATACAGAAGGAGGGGAATAGTGGTAGTGAATAGGAACAACTTGTACACAACTAATAGACTGTAGTCCATAACAAGAGACAGTTTAATAACAGCAATTATGCTAAACGGGAGGATAGGGCAAGCGGAGCGTAACAATAATAGAAACAAAATGTTTATATTACAGACAGTTCGAATTAATGAAATAGTGTTCGCAAACACAGTTCTGAAAGTTTGTTGCACTTCTTTGTGGTCCGACCTAACAATAATCAACTCTATCATAACAGTAAGCTAACAAATTAGTATCCAGGAATTATATACATTAAGAATTTTGATACCATTCTATTATATAAGCTAAATAATACATTTAGTACAACACAACACCTTTATTTTCTCCAATTATAATAATCTATCTTTGTTCTTTCTAAAAATGTTGTAGGTAGATTTATTACATAACTCAATTCAATGATTTATCAACTATGGTAGTCCTTTAATAGTTTAAGATAAAAATGAATCATTTTCTATTTGTTGTATTCAGTGAGTTGCTTTGGTTTGTTGTATGTTATCTTTTCGAACATTTACCGCACTATTTAAATGATTTAATTTCATATAGTTCCATTTGTGTAATAATAGCATATTACAATATATATCTATGCCGACGTAATTGCATACGTTGATTGTCAAATGACATAGACTAGTAATCCAACTCTATTTGACTGGAATGGTATAGCTGCCAAATTTAAATGTACTTGGTGTGAAGCCACTCCATCCAATGACTCCGTAAACGTAATGTCCGGGATTTCTAGTTACTCCAATGCCTGCTAACAATGTAAAGTATAATTAGGATGATGTAAGAGGGGATGACATGTGGTGAGTTATGGCCGCGCTAAGCTAAATGCCGTACCTGCTTCAAATATTGATTGTCTACGTAAATGAAATTGGCCATGAAGAGTTAGGAAACTTATTTCAACGGCCAGTGACCAATACGTACAATGTAACTTCGTTAGGATTTATTATGTTAGCTTTAACCGTGTGCATAATTATCTTCCTCAATTCAGACGAATCTCTCGTCACTACTATCATTACTAAAATGATAATGTCCTTTTTATTGTATAACACATTCAAATGACCATTTTTATTTATCATCACAGTAACTGTAAACTATATTTCATATTGTATCTATCATGAATTATATTCTCATGAAATACCCAAGAGTTATAAGAACCTGTGAATTTACTAGCGACAGTTTATGAATCTTTTGCATGTTGTAATAGATGTAAGTAGTCCCAATTTCGTTGTATAAGATTGGTTACCTCAGCTGTAACCGATTTACTTTTACATCATTTTAGTCATTGTGATACAATAATCATAGATTTATGACTGCCGAAAAGTTGGTGATGAGGTTGTTGAAAGTAGTTGTTCGACTGAATATCTAGTGCTTTAGAATAAATTAACTTATTTAATTAAATAAACTTTCCCACTAGATGCAAAATGTGCTTATATGGTGATCCATGTGTTACGAAATATACTACAGAATATACAAAGTAGATCACTATCATGTTGTCAAGTCCCTGAAGGTGAATCATTTGCTAGTCGTTAGACTCAACATCACAGCATAAATGCATGAATGTTAAGTAATTGACTAATAGCAAACATTCAAATAAATCTTCATATGGGTTAGCGCCTGTTGAAATGACATTTCCAAAATCTTTAGAGAACTCAGATCTGTACCTCCTGATATGTGACTTACTATCAGTTAACATCATGATTAACAAAAAGAATCAACTAACGTAGTTCTTAATATTAATATGCCTTTTTATTTATCCTTACTCTTATTGTCTCAGACATTTAACTCATTCCAGTTAATTTATTAGCATACCATCCATTTACATATAAGCAAATAAGATGAGATTTTCTTATGATTATTTTTTTGAGTCCTACGTTATCATTAGTATATGTGTTTATATTCACACTGACGGATCATCGAGTAGTATAAAGTGTGATATTTGTCTAGTCCTTTGTACTGATGACCAAATTCTACCAACCAAGTTGTAATATGGACACAAGTCTAAGTGACTCCATATCGCAAGCACTAAATTTAGATAGAAAGTAGTTTTCGAAGGTATGGGCAAAGCTAGTTATGAACTGAACAGTTCAGTGGTAATGGTTACGTGCTATAAAATTAGATAACTTCAATTAAGTCTTCCAGGAAACATTAGTTTCTTCATGATTACAGGGACATTGATGAAAAATGTAAAGAATATAATTTCCTATAGACCACCCCTTCTATCCAAATCAGCTCCCATTATAACATAGAGACTATAACACTGAATCTCTTAGACTATTAGTCATATTGCAATTTGATCAACAAAATCTAGTCATTGTTACCAAGAAATTGCTACTAAGTGATGAATCACTTACAACTTCTCACTTGTCCTCAGTTGGTTAGTCTCTACCCCGACAGCTCATTATTATCAGTCGCAGACTTTGAAATTAAGCCACTTTGATTTTAATCTGGTTAAATGTATTATTCCTCACAACAATTACAGTAAGTCTTAGTGCGAAGTGTACAGAGTTTCTTACCGACTACTTCTTAATCATTTCCTACTGCTTATATTCATAAATAGACAATAAAACTAAATGAATATTATACAGTTTTCACATAAATCATAGATTTAATGTGAAGCTTTTTCGGAAAATATTAATAATGTTAATCTTACTTTATTCATTTAAACAGTTAGTTATCTTTGCACTTAGACATCTGAAATACAGAAAAAAATCTATGATAAATAGCTATTCGATCTAACACGAACATAAATAGTGAAGATCTAGTCCTGTGATATTATTCACAGTTTTAGTGTTTATAGTAGTAATAGAAGTAAACTAGTATCTAAAGAGGTAATAGAAAAAAGCAATGAAGGAATAAGCTGTAAATCTAATTGTGTATCCATGGTACATCTATTCGTCTATGTTGATACAGTTGCTGTTTTTTTATAATTTGTATAATACAATGTAACAGTCGATCAAAATTGTTTATGAATAACTGAATGCAAAGGCTAAATTATTTCAGTTCATTCATAAGTGAAGCGATATACAGTTAAATACACAAGATCTCTCTTAAGAGAAATACAGTATACAGTTAATTTTATGAAAGAATTCATGACAGTTACGACATAAAATAAATACATGTAATTAACAGAAAGTTATAGAGCTATTTTTCTTGCAAATAGGCATTTGTTAGCATAGTTGCAATTTTTATATAAGTGATCTACACTGTATGATTTAGATACAACTCAGTCAACTTTAGGGTTTAGGATATAAACACTGAGATTTTTGTGCCATAACTAACCTTGTGTATCACTAAGATTAATTACAGTTTGATAGTTGATTCCTTGCTTAACTAATCCTTGATGTTGATAGAATTTTATTGATTAGGTTACAATAGGGTTATTAGTCTGATTAACTTGACCTGAAACACACTGTTTTGATGGCTGTAAAAAGAATAAAATCAAGAATTTGTTTAATGAAGACATGTCCTGTAGGCAATTTCATTCTCAAAGCTGTACAATCGCTTATATGTATGATATGAAAATATAATAAATATATTGATTAAATATAGCAGCAAAAATAAGTGTAAGTTTAGTGGGTAAAAACAAATAATCCAACTTAGTAACAAAAATGAACAATGTTATTCCTATTCATACTGTTATGGTGAAGAAAGGCATCTTTGAAGTTAGGTTGCATAAGTGACAATACAGAAATTTTTAAATAAATAAAGAGACAGAGATAAACAGATCGAAAGGGTCATGTCAAAAGATAAATGAGAATATTAAAGTTATAGAAGTAGATGGAAACAAGGGTGAAAAATGATTATTAACAGTAGAAGTATATTATAAAATAAACAAGGTCTAATCATAATAGAATAAAACCATAATGTAGACAAAAGTACGTAAAAAAATTGGGTTCAGCAAATGGTAAGGCTACATGTTGAACTAGTTTCTCTAGTTCATACAGTAGTGGTTTCTCTGGGCTCATAGTAACGGCTTCGTTAATTCTTAGAATGTAGAAACGTAACGCCTTGGGCAAATTCTTGTCAATCATATAAATGACTTCAAAAGATAAACCTGAGTTGATTGAGTGTCTAGAAGTTACGAGACGCTTTATAATGGTGCTTCCAATGTTGTCGTTATTGCGTTTCAATAACAACATCAGATACTTTTTTTCTATCTTAGACAACATGCGCATCGAACGGCCGATATATCTTATATCACAGGAGCAGGCAAAAACTTGGTACAACATTAAGTCCTTGCATTCAATCATTTTGTTAGATTACTGTATCTGAGGGAAACTATCAAGGCAACTATAGGAGTGACTGTAGTACATCGAGTCATTTGCACATGTAACCCCTCAAATGATTGTAGAATGAATTTGTATATTCCCATTGATTTGTTATAGACTGAAACTGGTCAGTCACTGTTGCTATATGTGCATCCTGTGCGGATCGCCTCGATATAGCGATTATTCGTAATTATCATTTTTAATTTGTATTGTGACTGGCAAGTGGAATCCAGGACGCGCGTTTCGTCCTATTTGGGACTCGTCGGCTGGATGTACCTGCATCCCAATGTTGATGTTCACAGTGGTTTGATTGTTTTGCAACCTTAGCAAACTTTCAATACCCAATTTACCCTAAGAGAGTTTAACTAACATGTAAGCGCACTGTTTTAATGTTACAAGCTTTTACCGTATTGCTGAGTTACCTATCCTTTCATATTCGTAGAAAAAAGTCAAATAAAGCTGCTAATTGTTTTCTATTACTTATCATATCTTTAATAAATTTGTGATAATGTTGAATTTTTTACTTCTTCCTGTTATTTCTTTAGGAAATAGTACAGAAGAAAACAGTGTTGGATAAGTGTTATTTATACAGGAAATATGAATGTATTCAATTGATACAAAGAACACTTGAGAAATACAAATGATTTCCGAAGTTTCCATTTATCTTTCTACTACGATCTCACTAGAACTATCGACTTTAATGATTATCATAGTCATGTGATTGATGACGTTTATAACTTATTAATGATAGTACACAAATTTAGTCTTACAAGTGAATATATATATTGCTAAGCAATTACGATTAAAAGTATGAAGTAATTGTTCCTTTACTATGGGTTATTGACACCACTATCTTCATGGAACTTGATGGTCCTCTATTCATTACCAGATAGTTTCATGGGTTTAGAATGACGGTGACGTAATAAGCTGCGTATATTGTATGTTCGTCCAGACAGATCTAACCCATTCTTCCAAAATGAATCTAGTTGCTTGTGTTTATTACAGATTAATGTTAACTAGGTATTAATTAAAACCGGAAAGCACTAAACAACTGTTTCGTCCAGGTGTGGGGCTCCTTAGCCGTGTGAATCCTCGATTCTTTCAGGGAGTCAAACAAGAGCTCTCAGGTCTCCTAGCGAACGTTTAACTATTTTAATCACATGAATGGCGTCCTGCATGTTCTTGAAGTTCTAGTGAGAGGTTGTGACTAATAGAGTTTAGACTTGTCAGGAGTGAAACAGTTGTCACCGCTGATAATAGAGTGAGATACGAAATGTTTTACTAATATCCCTTTATTTTTAATGTAACGCTCCGAATTTGCTAACTCGCTCTTACTTAATTATAACATTACTCGGTTAAATTTTATGTAATTATTAGTGGAATTCGACGTTTAACTAACATTTTCAATCCTTGTAATTGATGCTCTGTAATTCATCCATTAATACTTGTATAAGTTCATGCATTTATTAGTTATTATCTTTAAATCCGAAATATTTTATTTATGACAATACTAAATATGCGTAATCGTTCTCATAAAAACTTCTGAACACCATTGAGTAATATATATAGATATATACATGATTTTTATGAAAAAAAATAAAAGTGTTGTGGCAAGTCATCTAATTAAATGTACTGGAGTTTACCATATGGACAACTAGGAATTTCTGTAGAACTAGTTGTCAAATGTTACCACCAAAGAAGTTGAACGACAACGTATGTAAGCTCTTTGAAATACGAATCAGTCATCGATAATGATCTTTTTGACAACCTTAAAATATCCGATTATGCTATTCTGTGATTATATCAAGTCCCTTAAGATCACAGGAAGGATGCTCCACTATACCCAATATTAAATACTCATAATTTGTTATCCCATACAGTATCAAATGATTAGCTAAGACTACAATCAACCAGTAGTGGGTCCAATAAGTTTATCGGTGTTGATTTAACTGATACTAGTATAACCGGAAAGCTATCCTTAGATTTTGTTTTTCTCCTTACAATTGTTCTGTTTAGCGACACTATCTACTTTATGTAGGACTATATTGAAAACAATAGTATCGACAACGGCGTTTTAAAGCATCATCAAAAAGAAACTTCTTCGGTCTGCCTTCAGCGTGTAATTTGGATTTTATTGTAATTTTATGGATACGATTATGAGGTTACACATAGTTTCCTTCCAGCTCATCCGAAAATTACTATACTTAGATCTACGGTTGATAGCTTTTATTCTTACAAAAGATACTTATACGACACATTTATAAGTTAAGATAAAAACATCAAACTCAGCTTTTTCTTAATGGAATTCAACATTTGTCACTACTTAAAAGGGTTACATTAGAATAAGTTTCAAACTTAGATTTCCATTTCTTGAACGGTTAACCAAACAGAAGAAAAAACTACTTGTTACAAAGATCAAAAGGAAGAAACCAAGCTGGAATGGTAGGTGTACGGTTAAGTCATTCTGAGTAGATGAAGTAACTTGACTAGTTCTTTATCACCAAAAGTAAGATGAATATACAATGACAACAAAATTGAGTATAAATTAAATGAAATAAGGGCCAAACTTATCATCAGTAATGATTGACATTCAAGTTTTCTTGTCAGAAACTTGAATCAAAGGCTGTGCATAAAAAGAAACAGTTTCAAATTTAAACTTCTCCATCGGTAAATAAATTTCAAGGAGACGTAACTTCTTAAACCCTTCAAGAAGAGACTTTCAAAAGACCTACGAAATATATTTTATTCTTCACAGCATGGGTATTGTCTTTTCCAACACTTGATTTTGATTCATGTGTATGAAAAACAATTACCGCTTGGAATATCGTCACTGCCCATATGCAAATTTACTTGTGATTGTGTGGCATGTTATTTTGCATGTACAAAGCGAGCACTTCTGTTAGTTACACAACGAGTTTCTTTAACTAATTAAATAACCACTTTTTTCTACAACATTATACTTTTACAAAAAGAACTCAAAGGAAATCATAGTCTCATGATAATGAACAGAACTCTCTATTTACCTCGAGCAGAATGAAAGCAGTATAAACTGCAGGAAACTGATCTTCTTTTCAAAACACCGTAAGTTGTAAATTTGTGCAAATGTGGAATTTTATTATTTTACTGAATAAATGAAATTTGACAGAAAAGATCGAGATCATTGATATTTATGAATTATACTTGAAACTTAAACAGTAATGATTTCCTTCAATGTTAAAAGAAAAATAGGATAATCACAGAAAAAAGAACTGTTATTTATCGTATATACTACATATTTTAGAAAATTCCATTCGATGCAACAAATACAATACCCTTACTTTAAAACAAATCAAGTGAAAATGGAGTAAATACTAAATAATCTGATACATGGTACAAATAATTCTAAGATAGTAATTGGGTCTTGTGAAATTTGTTAAACTTCATTTCAATATCAACAAATGTACTGGATCGGGAAACTACTGCTCTTTGTATAAGTATGTGGCTTCACAACCGTGCTCTTGCACTACACCAGTATGGAATCTGTTATGTATTATAAAAAATATACAATACCCTTGATGATTGCTAATCACTGTACAGACACGTCTGCCTCGCGACTTCCAGTTCCTAAGCCGAAATAGAGAAAACAACAATTGATGAGCCAACAGGCAGAACCAGAAAACGAATTATATTTCATTCATGCCTTTATGTATTCACAAAATCAGATCACACAGTGAACCAATTAGGAAACTATCATTAATACAGAACTAAGGAAATAGTGGTAGTGAATAAGGACAACTTTTATACGAGTGATTAATTGTAGTCCATAATAAGAGATAATATAGTAACAGTGAGTATGCTAAACGAGAGGATAGAGTAAGAGAAACGTAACAATAATAGAAATGTAATGTTTACACTACTTATGACCAGAATAAGTGAATCAGTTCTCAAAAACACAGTTCTGGAAGTCCTTCAATCATCTTTAGTGGTCCAACATAAAAGAATCAAACTTAAGAACTTCAGGTTTAGAAGTAGAGGATTAACTCTTAAACACTTAAACAGTTGATTACATACAGTTAAATTGTTTAACTTTAGTAGGTTTTTGATGTAGTTTTTCCACCCGCATCAATTCATCGTATCAAATTCAAATCGAATAATCTCATCAACGCTCAATTACAATCATTATCAACTCATTACTGAATAACTTTACAAGATAATTCGTGTCGATCTAGTGAGAACATATTACTTGTAACGTCCAACCTTGTTGAGTGTGACCCAGTCATCTATCAATAAGGATGAACGAATTGGTGTAGGTATATTGTGTATTGATTGAAACTAAAAATATCAACAGTTGAATGTCTACCGCCTAAGTGGTCAATGAGTTAAGCGTACACGACGAGAAAAAAGATGACCATAAACTGTAATTTCCTAGTGGAATCAAGGATACACAAATATGAGAGGTTTCTTACTAAAGTAAAACAGTTGTTTAATGCTAGTTTTTGGTTTTAAATAATTGTCTGATTCAGACGGAATAGTGACATCAAATTATGATGTTATTGACATACATAAGGTAGACATAAAAATGAGAAAAGTGAATTACATAGAATTTTCTTTGTCGTTGTAACTTGACTTCTTTTTTAAAAAAGTTAAATTTCGGTTTAATTTATCTACTAGCTGTAAATACTAAAAAGTGTTAGCTGACGTAATGCTAACGAATGGAAGTCTTTTCATATGTATAATATGAATACTTCAAAATGTTTTGTAAATTATTTGAACCTAACACGTGATATTATTAAGTTGTTACCATTTGATTTTATTAGATATTTCACAGGAGTAAATCACTTGGCTGAGATAAGATGGAATCATGTGATTGAATGCCAACACAGTAGTGTCAGTAGCTTAGTGTTTATAGCGCCAGGACTGAATGAACTAATTTTGATCAGTAAGCTGAGTCTGGGGTGTGTTCTACTTAGGAGTTGTATACTAGGAAAGAACAGTAGACAAAACAAGTAGTATATGTCAACTAGTTGAATGTTAATCCAATTGATTAAAGTTTTGGTTTATTTTATAGTATATAACATACCTGGCCTACGCATGCGGTAATTGGTTAATATAAGTGTAGGCAGATAGATGACGAATCATAAATAAATGGATAATTAACTACTACTTACATCTTTACATTTTCAATTTGGCATGTGTGATTCGTGATTTGGTATTACTTCATAATAAGATTTGTGCCTAATCTATTTGGTTCTTGATTGTTCTGCCAAATTATCATATCTGAGTCATAAATTGAGGCAAAGTTGGGAGTAGCAGTAGATATTGTACTTCAAGTGAATTAGAATCAACAGAGTGGGCCATCCCACCTTGAGATACAACAGTACATATTCATAATATTCCTATAGATGGAATGCGAAGCCTTCATGTTTTGGGAAATCATGTTGACAATTATTATTTTCGGATACAATTAGACACTTAGTAAATTGCATGAATAATTGTGATTCCACTTTATGTATGATTATTTTGACAATGAATATCATCAGTACTTATTTCATATTACTTAAGTATTACCTTTTAAATACTTCACTAACTCTACAAAATGACCAGCATATCTCTACGTCATTCTTAAAAACAAGTTCGCTGATAGAACAGTTTTTTTAAAAATACACATTGTTTACATTCCTGTCGCATGTTTCAACGTTTGTTATCACTTTTCCGTAAGATTTATTAGCAATCCTGAGGAAACTATAACGTTTCATGAAATTTGAGCTAATATCATCCAGTGTTTCACTCAAATGCATTAACAATAAAGGCATTCTATCAATGATTGGCACTAGTTAATCAATGGATACTAACAGTAACATTCTACCTAGTACGTAGTGTTAGTCTGTTTGTTTGTATGTTGACTTTATACTTTGAAGACACATTCATCTTTATTTAAATTAATTCAATATGAACAAATTAATTCACTGACAAATTTCGTTTCTATCAGATGCTATAAATTCTGCCTGAAGGAAGTTGGCAAATTGAAATTAGTTAATCCAAGAGTTATATAAGGTCGAAACATCTTCGATTCACATTTGTCTTTGTTCTCATAAATCAATTATTTAAGAAAGTTAGAAAATAGAATCTAAAGTCTATTTAATAAACTTCTGTGTTTGTAGAAAAGGAAAGTGATCACTTTCAGCATATAAGTATGGTTTCTATGTGGAGGTCGCACATATGTCATCTCTGTTTAATTTGTAGCGGGAAGGTATCGAGTGGGCAACTAATATCAAAAAAAGATCCAGCGATTGATCTTCTCTGCATCTTAAATAATTTTTCAATATTTAGAACATTAAATTAACTTAATTTGACCAAATAAGTAAATTGCCCATACTGTGGGGATTATTGAATTTGGTTTCACATTGGGGATTGACTATAATTAGACAATAATAGAAGACCAGTAATCAATAGAGAGCTATTTCGTTCTAGTGGGAAATTTCTCAGCAGCATACAGATTCACAACTCAACTATGTGTCGATCCAAAGATACAGATACCTTATAGTGATCACTGAACATAATCCATAACAATTCTTTATTTATGTATGATTATCCAAACAGATGTTTATATTTTGAAGACAGAAAGTATACTCATACTTGGTATTCGAAAATTTATGTCGGTATGAACTTTGAGGAAATTGATTTTTTTCAACACTAAACATAGGATAATTTGTCCTTTGGGTATTTAATTACATTGCACTCAGGTGAATCATGCTGAAAACAGATTGGTTGGTTATCAATAATCTGCACATGATAATGGTTCCTAGTGAAAGCTTACTTTTAATTATATATATATATATATATATATATATATATATATATATATATATATATATAATGCATAGGTTAGTTGAGTTGTCCAGTTAACTAACCTATATTTCATGGTAGTTGGCATTCGTTAACAAGGCTTACAAGAAATCTAGAGGAAATAAAATGTTCATGTTAAATTTAAACCCACGTTATCCAGTCTTAAGTGATTCAATGTTGGTGTCTGATAATGTCCAAGTTATCCAACAGATTACATCCCAGCTCTTAGACATTAGTTACACAATCCAATAACATTATCCAGATTGCAACTTGGTCAGTAGAAATTGCTCAACTAATAAGGACTGCTGAAACATGAAGTTTACAATGTACTCCGTGATGAATCATTGTAAATATATCATTTCTTCCGGTCTGTTGATGGTAGAAATAATTTAGCTGTAGCACCTTGATATGAACTTGGTAATGATAGTTAAAATCAACTTATTTTCATCGTTAAATGTAGTGTAAACACGTCTACATATGTGATTGTTTGGAGTCAATGTAGATATAGTAGTCAATTAGTGTATGCTACGATAACTAAGATAGTTACGATAACTCTAAAATATGCGCTTTTAAAAAATGCTTAAGTTTTGTTGTAATCCTTAACACTATTTAGAGCACATCTAAATAAGCAAACGTAACAGAATATTGAGCTATTTTTATGTTGTCAACACTTAAACGTATGCAGCACTTAACATTTGATTGTGCATCTGTTTAGCAGTATGAATTTATAACATTATATAGAATTAGACTGACGATCTCTTCGTTTGCCAGTGTCTACTTTACTTTTTAATAGTTTACCATCCAATATTTACCTATTCTGGAGAATTATAACGAATTACAGGAGTGTTTTTTCAGTTCACTTCTCGAAATAAACGATGTATTGTATGAGTAAATAGATCAAGATATCCCTTAATATATAATGAACAGATAATTTATTTTCTTAACTCAATGCAAGATAATCAGCTAAGTTGATAATATTAAACTGATTATTATTATTTGTATATGACCTAACTATGTTGAACGTATACACTTCACAGCTCCTACAATTGTAATATTTGTCTGATAGTGAACTTTTGAGGACATATAATTTGATCAACTAAACTAATTTGATATTCTTTGCTTATAACGTTTATATTATATAATTAATTTGAAATAGTAGGATAGAAGATACAAAAGATAATTAAGGAATGTATAATCAGATTCACAAAATATGAAAAATTTTATATCATGGACCTATATTGATTAGACAATCATTGAAAACCTGGAAAGTTGCGGACAGACACTTTTGTTCTATTTTGAGATTACTTAGCAGTATGCACTACCAAATTAAAGAGAGATAGAAGATCATCAGCAAGGTGTTTGATGAGATCGAGAATGATTATTGTTAAGAAGTCATGTACGAGGTAGAAATAAATGTTCAGCACCACTTGCTTATCTAAGCAAAATATGACCGTGATATGAAACTCTAGAATCAACTATCTCCACGCCACCACTCATATGTACAAAATCATGGCTATATTTACATGAATGAAACCTACACTTATTTACTTTAAGTGTTTAAATACATTTACATTCTAGATCAGTTACTAAAATATGTGTTATAACAAAATAAATGAAACTATCAATTATGTTGTATGTATTTTTGTAAATGTTAGGTTGTTATGATATAGATATAAATAACGGTAACAATATAGTTCCAGCTTTTGATTACAATACCTCACTACTTACTCATCCGACAGTTTAAGATTTTAAAGTTTTAGATTATCTAACAAGAAGTGCATTAATAAATAAAGGTATGTTTTAAATAACTTCAAATCAATTATGATTGGTTGCGTACACATCTTAGATTCAACTAAATATCAATTATTGTGATTACATTGTCACATTGCATAACAATTGTATTGTGTTTCATGTATACAATTTTGTGGATTAAGTTTATCAAAAACTGATGTTGGTTAAGTATCGTTGAAAACCAGGAAGTACTGAACAGTTATTTTGTTCTAGTATGGAATTTCTCAGCAGTGTGTACCCTAGACCTCAATGTTCCCTGGAATCCTACCAATATCAATCTGTGACGAATACATTAAACACAATATAATATCCATCACAATAAAACCACCTCATTCGAAGTGTGCATCTGTAAAATCGATAAACTTTGGAACTCGTCTATTGAATGTTTTTTTCATATAACTCGGAAACGACTAAAAATATTATTTAAGTTGGATTGTGACTGCCAAGTAGAATCCAGGACGCGCGTTTCTTTCTATTTGGGATTCATTCGCTGGATGTACCTGCAGCCCAATGTTGATGTTCATAAAAGGATTCGAACTCAGTCCGCTTCGTGTCAAACACCACCGGGTTCACCATTAGACTACTGAGTCCAGGATGTACATATAGCAACAGAAGCTGATCAGCTACAGTCTATAACAAATCAATAGGAATATACAAATTCATCTTAAGACTAAAGAATAGTTGTAAACCTTTTAAGAAATGTTCTTTCTTTCATTTCCAACAATGCAATTCCTTAAAGTACAGTTAAAAGCTTTGACATTTCACCAATGATTCATTAAGTTGGAAATATATTTATAGTACAATGGATACAAACTTAAGTTCATCGATTACCTTATCAACTTTAAATGAATGATTATTATCTTAGTGGTAGACATTTACAAATTTTGTCAACTATGAATATGTGGTTAGAAAAGTTATGATGATATAATTTTTGTATTTAGTTCTCACTGAAATACATTCTCACTTTTTTGAAGTTTATGGCTAAAAATTAGTAGTTTTAGAAAGCTTATTCATCTAAAATGTTATTTAGAAAGTATGTTTCTGTCATAAATAAAGATGTCCATTTATATTGATTTTTAGTTAACTATGACAGTTAACGATAAAGTTTATACCTCATAACTCTTAGTAATGATGGTAAAAGGCACTAGATGCAAGTTAACTTTTCTAAAAATAATACAATCTTAATGAAAGCTGAATAGCCATGATTCGACAACTGACTGGGCTCGCATCTTCACTCCATTGAAACTATTATATACCAAAAGAAATAATTATCCGGTGTTACTTTGATGCTATTAGTTAATTATAAAAACTTGTACTTTTTGAAATTTAACGGTTCATTGGATAACTTCAGTGTATAAATAAACGTAAGAAAAGATCAGCTGCCTACTTCATCACAAACATGAATAATCATGAACATTTAAGTCAACACTGACTTACCACTGAACAATCACCAGTATTATATTCGTGTAGTTCATGGTAATAGTTGTGATTTAATTAACCAGTTTTAATTTGGTCATTACTTTAAATGACTAGACATGCAATACATTATGTTCTAATACTAAATAGTTAAAAAATAATCAGTAAGAAATACCAAATACCGAGTTTCATTTCTATGATCATATGGAGATTATACTGGACGTCTTAAAAGTAATGTTTTAGTCAATTATACTTTAATTTTGATGAATATACGAGATTTTTATCCAGCTATATAATTTGAATGTATTTGGATCCTCCGGTTGATTTGTTATGGACTTTAATTGATCATCCTCTGTCGCCATATTTGCATCCTGAGTGGATAACCTCAATATGGTCATAGTTCACAGGTATTTTTTTTTAAATGAAGGTGACGTTTTGCATGACACTAACTGTATGTGAATTCCAGTGTGAATATCAACACTGGGATGAAAATACATCCAGCTGACGAGTCGCAAATAAGACGAAACGTTTGTTCAGGATTTTGTTAATCCAATTATATCTTATACACAATATTAATCTTCATTAAAATTGATGATACAGTGTATCTTACTATGCTATGTAGTTGTTCCTGTGTAATACTTCCAGGTAAACTATATAATAAGCATGACATTAAATTGTTCATTATGAAGTTCTAATGAATCAATTTATTTTTAATTAAAAATTAATAAACTTATTAAAATTTACAGTATCGTAATCCTTGTAAACATTAGAAACAATAAAACTGTTACATTTAACTTGAATAAATTCTATTGAAGTGTAAGATTTCATTCGAAACGAAGATTAATTGAATAATAATATGAGACTATTTGATTGCTAAATATAATTAAGTGAATAAGGAAATTTTTAATTTCATTCAAAATCACATCAATCATGTTGTCATCCGGATCAACATGAACTATGGTCATTCAATGATACATTCACGTTAATTCGTTATATGCTTAAAGTGATTGGTATCTGTTGTTATATGGGTTACCTGAGAGGATTGCCTAGATATGCAGTTAATTGACTAATATGAATAAACTTGAAATGTAGTTGGCTAGTTCAATCCAGGATGAGCGTTTTGTTCTATTTGGGGATCATTAGATATGTATACTTGGAGCATCTATACTGATGTCATACCAGGACTGTAACTTAGTTCGTTTCGTATCAAACATTACTATGTTTACCACTAGGCTACTGTGTTCAGACAACCGTACTTGTACATCGGGAATACATATTTAATACCAGGTTAATTGTATCTTCCCAAAGTTTTGCTACTAAATGAAATTAGTCACCGGGCGAGTCAAAAATGAGACGAAACCTATGAATTTCATTTGTCACTCAATATTCAACTTAATATAAATTGTTTTCTGAATACCTATGAAATTTGATCTATTGAAAAAAGCTATAAATTTTGAAAATCTTTATTTTCAAAAAAAAACTGATCATTTGCTTTATTTTGTATGCATGAACAATAATTATATGCAAACTGTAAAGGCAATAATCAACATGATCACAAATGGCTAAATAAAAGTTAAATGAGATAAATTGTCGTTTTCGAGAATTTCGGTACTCAGGTCATTCCATGTTGACATGTTTTAGAAAAAAAAAATAGCAGTTTCATTGCTTTACACTTACTATATCTTAAGTTGATAGTGTTATTTCTTCAAACTAACCAAATGAATATGCATGATTGTTTCACGATGGTATATTTAAAAGTTGTGGCTATTTGTTTTGTAATTGTTCAAATACTGGACATAACAGTTTTGTCAAAGATTTATGTTTTGTGAATAACTAACTACGTTAATTATATGTGCTTACTTTCTATTCTAAAATGAATAAAGACATTATAGTTGTCAGTAAACTTTCTAATGTATTAATTCTGTGAAAAAAACCCAGATAAATTGGAATTAATAAATTGAATATGAAATCGATGAATATATAATTTCAGAAGCTGAAATGTTAGTAAACGTTCCAAAGTGATGACGGAATACTTCAACGTGCTTTCGAAAGTATCAATGAAATTTATTTTTGAATAAATGTAATTCAAATGCATAGTTGACAGATCACCAGTGAAATATTGCAAGAAATGTGGTAAAAATGAGTTTGGATATAATTCAGTCAACCAATTAAGAATTTAACATATATACGAAGCAAGTATAATATTGGCAGTGAATAAGGGTAACATGTACACAACTAAGTAACTGTAGTTCATTTTAAAAAAACAGTATATTAACAGTAAATATACAGGACAGGAGGATAGGGATTAAAATGTCCACTTTGTATACAACCAAAAATAATGAAATAATCTACAGAGAAACAGTTTTCGGTGATGACCAATCTTCTTTAGGTGCCTGGCATATCAATCATACTTATATATATATATAATGTATAATCAAACAGACACACAAGGATGCCCAATATTAATTGGAATATGCTTTGAATTACTATTTGTCATAACCAGGCAAATGATAGTCAATAGGTACTTATAGTATTTAAAAATAAAAATTATTATCTTAGTATATTGGCACATTGCAGGGTATATAATATCTATAACTAAATAATTAATGAAGTTATGAATAGAACCCTAATATTCAAGACTATTATATAAGAATTAGATGAATGCCATCGTTAAGTCAACATAAAAGACAAAAAATTTGTGGAGTTATGGAAATCATCAAAATAATGATAATGAAGTAAGTGTAATAATTCATTCGTAGACCACCTAAGTATTGGCTATTATGTTGGCCAAGTCTAGGAACTAGGCAGTACAAATTTCTTATGTACACACTTCCAGTTTGAAAAGGTGGGTTCAGCTGCATTCTGTCATACATATAAACTGCATACGTGAATAAGATGTCATATTAAGTGGGACTGGGTAAATGACCTCAAAAGCATTTTTCACATATGCTGAATATTGTGTCAACTAATCCTACGGCATAAAGCTCATCTCATACCTTAGTTATACTCAACCGTTATGGATAATATTCGGAAATTATGCCAAATTGTTTACAGAAGCGCGGTTGAATTGGTATGCACACACAGATGAAGCGAATTCAGCAAGTCTGTCCTCATTTCCTGTTCATATGATGGGGTTGTTGTAAAATATAATCTGGAGATTTAGATCGATACAGTGAATCTAGTATTACTCAACAAACAACAAGTAATACTATAACGTTTCAGTAAGTTAATGTTGATAAATTAAACTAAGAAGTAATAAAATGATTGAAATTGTTTTTACGCAAATATTAAACGTTGCTGATTATTTAATAAGAAATTGACGTAGTTGATTTTCAAAATGAAATGAACTGGCTTCATCTTTTTAACGAATGAAGTATAAAATTCATATCATGAATTGACTTAAGTTAAGTCATCATCAAGAATTGAAATGTTTAGTTGGTACATTAAAGAATACTTTAAATAGAATGATTAAATTCATCACAGTTACCAGAAATAGTGTTGAGAAAATGTTCACAACCAATTAATTGTCTGTAGGTTGATTCATTATTCATTATTATTAAATACTAGTAAATTAACTGAAATGTTATTCAGTTTACATTTGTTCGTTACACATTGGTGTTGGTTGGTTGCCAGTGAAACTAAGGAAGCACTGGATAATTGTTTTATTCTAGTAACTTAAGAGGAGTGCTGACTATTGATTCCCGGTAACGGTTCTAACCTAGGACAATCAGGTCTTACGGATAATAAATAAACATCTGCAACATTGGGTCAATCGACGTCCACTGGTGGAATTACCACTTCTCTCGCTTTGCATTATATCACGACGATCATCAATCGTCATTAGTGATAACTGTTTTACTCCCAGTACTATTTGTTGCATAAAAATAGCTTCATAGAAACTTTCATAGTTGAACAAATGACTTTGCAGTTTGAAGAAAAACGATAAAAACTCTTTTAATTCACCTTTAGTTTCTTTAATTGTAGAGCACTAAGTGACACTGTATAAATTGGTTCAACAAATATTTTAAGTGTAAAAGATGGAAATACGTATTTGGAGACTCTACTTCAATTGGTTTATTCATTATTATAATAAGCACTCACTCAAATATATAGTTAATCATGTTATATATATATATATATATATATATATATATATATATATATATACTGAATACAATTACAGCATACATACATTTTACAAATATGATGAAGTTGGTACAAAATGAACCTAATATTTAGCGAAATTAATCCTGAAATTATAGAATTGTATTTATCATTAAGTATATGCAAAATATAAATTCACATGGAATTTTTCGGAATTAGAGCATATTAGAATCAATGATGTCGCAAAGGATGCCATAGTTTTCAATCAGTAGTTTGCAGAAGGAATAAGCGCTAACCATGAAAGAAGTATGCTTTTAATTGTGATTTGGAACACGCAGTCCTTTTTTTTGGAAAATGCCAGCTTGATTTATCTACATAAGAGAAGATTTCTGTCTCGACGATGACATTCGCTGTAACCTTAGAATCGTAATTATATGTAATTTTGCATGGTAACAATTTACTAAATGTTATGTAAAGGCTACATCAACAAGGTATTCAGATATCACAAGAAAACTACACAGCGCTCTAAATGATATAAAAATATTCTATGATGAAATCACTTGACAAATTGGAAAAAAGGAAATTGTCCACTTGACAGATCCGAAGAAGAAGAATAAAACAATGAGTATTCTGATAATAGTAACAAATGTGAGAAGTTGGAAGGAGTTTGCAGAGAATGACTGATAAGTATGATAAATTATATAAATCAACAAACAAACTGGAATGAGAAAATTTGTTAGGGTCAGGGTACACTTGAAGGATTCACATGCAGATTATGCACATAAAGATTAAGCTTGAATTATCGATTGACATAATTCACTACTGCACAATGTCGTTTCCCTTCAGCGCAATTGTTTGACAATATAGATGATTCTGAAGAAACAGTTTAGCATAGCGACTTGACCAGAATTTGTCAAACGTTCTTCTTTTGAGCTAAAAATATATTTGCGTTCATTTTTTTGAAACTAAAAGGCTAATGTTTTGAGATTCCTGTAGAAAGCATTCGATTTGTTTAGCTATTATATAAAGTCTCACTGCATCAAGTAAAAATCCAAATGCACATAGTTGTACTTCTAAGTGAAAGTTGATCTCTAATCATAGGTTCCCTAGAGTAAACAATCAGAAACATTACAGTATAAAATGTTTTCTACAAAGATTTCTGAATAAGTTCTATAATTCTTTGTAATTTTCTAAGATTACTGGTTTAAATCTTCACTGAATTCAATAGTCATGAAAAGAATGATTTTTAGTTAAGGTATGGAACTTTTAAGTCGTGATTTACTTTTAAGGTTACTGTCACTAAACCTGGTAGAATAATCAGTTTTTATTAATGTTCAGTGTAGATGATGAATATTTATCGAGTTCTAGAGAACTGAATGTAGATTAAGTTTCTCTTCCTACCCATTAGGATGCCAATAAGAAAATTTATAGATTGATCATTTCTAGTTGGTATTTTGTAACCACTAACTATTTATTGATGGATGTATATCTTGTAGAAATCATTATCTTTAATGACATCTATAGAAACATTTTCTTGACTGAGTTATCTTTAGTTTTTCTCCGATGACGCAATGAACTTCTCCCCCCTATTTCAAACCAGTAATTTATTTGTACAATATTTTTTCTGAAACGGGAAATTAAGCAATTTGTGTAAATTTGAGTGATTATAGTCTCCGTACATATGTTAGCATATACAATCATTTATGACTAGGAGGAAGAAGATGAAAATAAAGAATACAAGACAACAGCTAATGAAGTAAATGATATCAGTAAAACAGGGTTTGGGCTTAATCTAGCATAACTCAAGGAGGGTTTATAATATAAACTTGTTACAAAGTCAGAGGATAATATACCATCATGAATGTACATGATATGCAATATTTATGTATAAGAATAGTCGTATATAATCTAACTATAATATACAATAACGTCGATCCCATTCATCACTTGCTATTTTATAATACATGCTAATATGTTCATCAAACATGTAATGTCCATGTGTATTTGGCAACCGACTTAGTGTATAGAAAAACTGCATTTATGCAGATTGTAGTAATATTTTCAATCTATTTCCAATTTTCCTAATGTCTTTCATAGAATCACGATTGTACTTCTTCACAACTATATTCAACCGTTTGTAAGTCAGTAAAAAGTTAATGTTATTTCATGAACATGATCACGTTTTCTATATTTATGTATTGCCTTCATTTTAAAGCCATGTTTTTAGCTCTTACATTGATCCGAATACTATAATCAAAAGTATATAATGAATGATTTCATTTAAGTATCATAACATTTTGTGTAGCTCTTTAATTCAGTTGAATTATATGGCATTATCTGATTGGATGAATGAACATTTCATTTTTCAGCTGGTATCAAATAATGAACTGCTAAAAATCATAAACAAGCAGATATTTTTTTCTTATGGTGTTATACTGTTCCATATCTCCCCTGGATGACTTATATGAACTACAGAAGGCTTGAAATTCAATATGTTGGGCACTTGATTTCATTTTTATAAGACTTTCCCTACTTTGAATTTTATTAGAAATAGATACAGTCATGAATGAATTCATCATGATTTGCTTCTGATTATTTTAACATCAAGTTGAAATAGATACCCAGTGATCTATAATTTTTTCTAGATCCCTAACTCATTTAAGTTCACAATTAAAATTATACTTAATTTGTAGAATTTTTTATATAGAAACAATATTAAACATAAGTAATATATATATATATATATAGTACTCATTTAAACAACTACATTACAAAGATTCAATGTTTTGTTTCATTGGATGTCTTGATAGCTTACAAAATATAAAATAAAATTTGGACACCACACAATAATTAAAATGTAAGAATAAATGGTTGTAAGCTGAGATATTATCCTTCAGGAATAACAATTTTTATTACCATTTTATAACCATATACATATCACTATACTGTATATAATTTTGTTATGCTTGATATGTTAGTTTTAATGCCAGAGTATAAAGCCATGATAGATAACTGATAATTCAACAGTATACTAATTATTGTTAACTGTAATATGACGTAACTTTTATGTTGTTGATTTTCATGACTGGAATTAATTCGTAACAATGACATATGAGATCCTTCAACAGTTGTTATTTATATTATAAAAAGTGACTGGATTTATATTCAGAAACCATATTTTTACTATAATTAAAGAACAGTTTCAAACATAACTATGCCTAGAGCTCTTCTAAGGTTGCTGCCAGTCCCAAGCCCGGATAAAGAAGAAGGGTTAGTCATGGGATTAGCGACCACATCCCGTAAAACAGCAACCTTGCTAAAAAACGCTAACCAGTAAAAACCTTAATCACCACTTTAACTTTGCCCTGGGAGTTGGAAGGTCTTCATTTCGTCAAGTTATTACGCCTCACGGTGAAAGCCTGAGTTTCTTCAAAAGTCACGAGACCGACACCTTTTCTGACAACCAGAGCAACTATTAATAAAGGTACATGGAATGTCCGCACGATGCTGGATACAGGGAGAATAGCAAATAGCTAAAGAAATGAAAAGATACAACCTGATGATACTCAGAATAAGTGGAACCCATTGGTTACAAGCTGGACAGCAACGATTATCCTCAGAAGAAGTGCTTTTATACTCCTGTCATAAAGAAAAAATCGCCTCACACACAAGAAGTAGCACTAGTGTTGTCTCAAGAAGCATGGAAGGCCCTTATAGGATGGGAACCTCATGGACTTTGAATCATCAAAGAATCTTTCATGACAAATAAAGAGAGGATTACAATGAATGTCATAAAGTGCTATGCTATGATTGTAGAAGTGGTACCGTTTTCTCCCACAAACGTATGCACAAAACTACATGCGTTTCACCAAACCGTATTACAGAGAACCAAATCGACCACATCTGCAGCTATAAGGTGTTCAGAAGGACCATGGAAGACGTAAGAGCAAGGTAAAGAGTTAATATAGCTTCAGACCATCATCTGGTGGTGGCTAAATTAAAAAGTCATTGGACATAAGTTGTGTAGGAATTCATATTTTCTTAATTCGTCAGCTAACTGTCCAAGTGAAGTCTCATTCAATTGATGAAATCAGAATACATTTAAGAAATGGATCGTAGACTCATCAGCATGATATACCTGCATCCCAATTTTGATGTTCACACTGGGATTCAAACTCAGTCCGTTTCGTGCCAAACGCCACCGCGTTCATCACTAGACTACTATGTCCAGACAATCACACTTATACAATGGGTACATATGTAATTAGAATAAGCTTATATCTTTCCAGTGATTTTTAATGAACTAAAACTGGTCAGCCTTTGTTGCTATATGTTCATCCTGAGTGGAATGCATTGATAGAATATTAATAGTTAACAATATCAGATAAACCCTATGAAAATAAGCATAATATATGATGTATTCAAAACATGTCAATAATGAATTATTCTAGAGAACATGATTAATAATTTGGATAAATAAACAAATCATAATAAACATACCTTTTATGACAGTTAAGACAAAAATAATTGATGATTGATGATTTAAGACAAAACAAAAAATATTATTTATCACTAGTTAACATAAATTTAAAGAAAACTAAGTGTATAAAGAAACGATTCTACTCGAATCGGAAACATTTTAATTATGCAAACTTATGATCACATATTGAGTTGAGCCCAGATACTATCAGTTCTACAGAAAACATGATATAATAAAGTTATTCAGTTATATATATTAATTATTTATACTTATTTAATTTCAGTCATTCAATAGTGTGTTCTCAGTATGTAGCAACTGTACTATCAACTCAACTGTTTCTAAGATTTACAACTTTTAAATTAAACTCCTCTGAAAATTTCGAATTAGTAACTGTTTTGCGTTGTAATTCATCAGGATTATTAACGTTTTATTATCTCTTGAAAATCCCAGTGATTATTTATAACTTCTCATGCATATTTCATTGTAATCGTCGAATTTTATGATACTCTCCATTTATAAGTGACTGTAGGCTTACTGTTAATGTATGTTAAGAATAATACCATATTTGTAAAAGGAGATAACTTTCTTTTTTTTATAATATTTACTACTTTTATGTTAATATTTATGAATTTCAGAAAACTCTCCAGTCAAACATGAGTGTTGATATCGTCAGTTCAATAAATCGAGACATCAGAAACTTATACAAAGTTTATAAATGTCAAAGCTGAGTCTGTTAGTATAGAGTAGACATATAATCGATCAATAATTTTCTGCACCCAAGAAAGTTTTCATGTAAAAAATGTTTCAGAAGTAGTTTTCAAGAGACCATGAACCCAAGTATCGTGTTATCAGATAGCAATGAAATCCTGTTTACCACACGTTAACTGGATATAGGTAAATCTCAGTTTTGATTTTCATGTTGCAGCATAAACCTAACGCACTTTATTTCAAACATAAACTAATTAAGTACTGAGTACAAATTGTTACTAACCTTTTTAAAGGGTACGACTGCAACTTTAATAGTTTATAATTTCGTACTGTTGATAATCAAGATTATAATTAGTGACTCCCTGTTAGTTAACAATAAACATATGAAAACTGTGACAAAAGAAGTGATCTGATTAGGATATACATATAGCGACAGTGACTAAATAATTTCATTTCTGAATATCAATAAAGAAAAGGTTCAAATCCGTGCTGGAATGTTTAGAGTTTTAAACTTATATTAACTACGTTCTACTTCGACCTTAATTCAATAAACTACGTATCCAGTGTATTTTAGTTACCTAGATAACCCAACATTTAACAGTAAATATTAGAAATGGATATTGTGAAGAATAATAAATTTGATTTTTTACAACATCAGTACCACCTAACTAGTGACCAACTTCAAGAAATAATTCCGGACCTCTAATGAGAAGACTCGAATAATGAAGTACAATTAATCAAAGTATGGGTAAGTTAACTTTCAACAGCGACAGATAAATTCGGTCAGTCTATCACTGTACTTGGTGTTGTTAAAAGTGTGAACCGTTGGTTTTGAGCCCAGCCTTTCCCATGAATCATCAAAGTCCCAAGTCCTATTCGTCTATAAGGCCATTTGTGTGCAAGTGCTGAGAGATCACATACTAGGATTAAACATTTATGTAGTACTTCTAGGCATTCCTTATATTACTTGTTATTAAGTAACGATTGCCTAATGTGAAAACACTTCATTAATTCATGTATAGGATCAAATGAGTACGAAATAACCCTTTGAATGACTTAATAACTGAACACAAACTAGTATAAGAGTATTTTTAATGGCATACTAAAAACTAAGTCCATTTATATGACATTTTAATCTACCGTAAACATTGTAACAGCCTAACTGCAACTTAATGTTATAGACATTTGAGTAGTGATAAGGTCTTATTAGGCAGATTATATTAAAGGAATTTCATTGTATTATTCCTAGGGTCGATGTTGATCACATTATTAGCTATTTACGAGTTATGACTATAGTTTTCAGTGTTTAATAAATGTATTATATCCAAAATTTTCTAAAAGTTCTACATTCATTTAGAAGGTAGTTGCTGATTATTAGAGTATAACTTTCACTAACGGCTTCATTTCTAGCAGTTAAAGTTATTCGAAACAGTTTTTTATGAACATATCAACATACAACAGCACAACATGACGAATAAAAAGAAATGCAGGAACAGTAAAAATAAAACATTTAAATGAAATTTACAATGGGAATAACATTATAACATGCATTAATCGCTTACCAAGTAAAAAGACGAATGAAAACGCAATCTACAGGATATTTAATGTGACTTGAAGATGTTTCAAATGACTTCAACTACACAAAATTATTATGCCATTATAATCACTAAGTAGTTCATTTGAAATATCTCTGATTTCATAAGTAAACTGAAATTATCATCTTTTACAATTGAGAAGTGTCATCTTTTTAAACTGTAGATAACATTTAACTTGCATATTTATTTATCTTTTTATTGTACTACTTATTGTCTCATATCAATTCAATTCTTTGTAATGATTGATAGAAATGTGTTCTGTCTAGATGGCTAAGACGATACATTAGGAAGAAATAACTAAGCGCTTATCGGTCATAATGAGTTTAATAGACAATATTCGATTTTGTCTAGAAATTGTTTTACTTCTCCTTTTCACCCCTTCTACTCTCCTCTAATTTATTTTCTTCACTAATGCATAAAGTAAACATCAACTCAGGAAACATTCGGCAGTTTTCATTTTTTATTGTCTCATTTAGTGTCATTCAAAATTGTTAAAGAACAAGGCAAATCAATATTTAATCTCATTAAACTACATTGTTCTAGACTAACTCAATAACTTCCAAGCAATTAATCAGTGAAGTATTAATTTTCGGAATAATTTATTATTTTTTCCAATAATTCTCATTTATACTGATGAAATACAATTTTTACATAAATCATGAGTATGTTTTCTACGAATTCAACGTTAAACTTAGAATAATCCCAGTGTAAACATCAACATTAGGATACAGGTACACCCAACCGATGAGTCCCGAATAGGACGAAACGGAATTCCTGGATTTTGCTTACCAGTCACAATTCAACTTAGAAACATCAACGTTAATTTGTTTACATTTACAAATGAAATCTAAATGTTAATTATTAAGAAAATTTTTGATAAGAACTTTTGTATTATTTGATGATCATTTATGAATTTCATAAAAATTACTTCTATAAACTGCTTTTTGTTTATAACTGGTATATCTGATAACTTCTTGTATATATTTTTTCAAATTAAGAACAATCAGACTAAGGGATCAACATATATTCATCAACTTATAGTAGGTAGTATATCACTTTTCCAGAAATTGCTTCTAGGTTTGGTCCATTTTGTCACATGCTTGTATATTTATTGCATATACCTTTAAAAAATATCATTTAAAAATACATTCGATAGATTCTTTACTTGTCTCCTTTTTTGGACAATATGATTTTCTTAAGAAGCAGTCATTTGTAATCCTTCCTTCACAATTAGTATGAATAACTTATTCGGTGTTTATAAGTTACTTACGCCTGATACCCCTCTCGGAAGAGCATAGGCCGCCCACCAGTATTTTCCATTCAACTCTGTCCTGAGCAATCCTTTCCAGCTGTCTCCAGTTACTGTTCATCTTTTTAATGTCTGCTTTCAGCTCTCGAAGCAGTGTGTTCTTTGGCCTTCCTCTTTTTTATTTTCCAACAGGATTCCAAGTTAGTGCTTGTCTCGTCATGCAGTCTGATGAGTTCCGTAATGTATGTCCTACCCATTTCCAACGTCGTTTCCTGATTTCCCTTCCATCTGGAAGTTGGTTTGTTCTCTTACATGGTAGGCTGTTGCTGATGGTTTTCGGCCAACAGACATTCAATATTCTGCTTAGACATTTGCTAATAAATACCTGTACCCTCCTGAGGATGCTTGCAGTAGTTCTCCACGTTTCAGCTCCATATAGAAGAACTGTCTGTTTATTAGTTGGATGTATATAAAAGGCATTACAGGTTGATGCAGTACATCAGTTAGATAATCACCTATAACTATGTTTGACTAAATAGCTGATTGTCTTATCATGTGATTTTTTCAACAATGAGAATCTTAGACCCAACAAATGAACAAATCTAGTACCTTTCAAAATAATTATCAGTAAAATCATATTTACAATCTTTATTGACCGGTTGACGATCATGATGAGTTAAGTGTATTTGGAGAAGCATATTGTATTAAAGATTGTATGTTTAATTTCTTCATTACCTGCATTGTGTGGTATGGTTTATCAAAGTTCTGATTAATAACCCCCCTCCCCCCATTGCCAATAGACACATTATTTTTGGTATGTGAGTGAATATTGTATGACCTTCAGGTTGACCAAATATACTCACTTAGTTATCAGTCTGAACCAATCATTATCCCTGAAACAGAGAAATAACGAATACTTGGATGATAAGCTAAATTGTTCATTAATACACAGTAACTATGCCATTATATATTAATTAATCATAAAGAATTGAATAATCATTACCAAAATTCACACTGAATAAATGAATTCAATTGAATGTTTCTATAGTTACTCTGAAATGTAACTTATATTCGATTAAATTAATTGTGATAAGTGTTTATCATAAACTAAATTTACAATAATCAATATAAAGTAGTTTACTGCATATTTTTCTGAATAAATTTATTTCTAGGAGTCTAACTTTTTTAATCAGTCTAGCATAAATAGTATAATTGATAGGGTTCAAACATATCGGTAGTAAGATAATTATCATTGATAGGGTAACAATGGATTCCTGTTCAACGAATTCATTTTCATAGCTATACTGTCGTATATATCCGTTATAAATACATATGTAATAAAATATGTTAATCAATTAAAAATTGTATACTTATTACACTGTTGACTAGTTGTTGTATGAAGTTCAACTACACAATTATAAGATATACAAATTGGATAAGTGTAAATATCAGTAGGGTGAAAAGAGGGAGATATGTGGATGATAATCAATAATTCGAGGAATAAACATTGTTTAAAGTAATAATAATAATAATTATTATTATTATTATAAATTGTTGTAGTGATTGTTGAATGTTAATTTCATATCACAAACTGGTCAGAATTATACAACCAATGATCATCAGAAATCACTGGACAGCTGTCAGTTCTAGTATAGGAATCTTCAGCTGTGCATATCCATGAATCAACCGGAGATCGAACCTACGACCTTCTACCTCCGCGGCAAAAGCTTCACCATCAGACCACTGAGCCGGCACCCAAATTAACATTGGAAAATCCCCACATCACCCACTTGTAGCCAATAACAGTTTACTAGTGCTTAGTTTTTCTAGGCAAATCTTGGAATTCTAGTGAGATGTGACCAGTGGGGTTTGACTTGTCGGATATGAGGCAGTTACTCACCGGCGGCAATGTATAAGGTCGCGCAAATATACTGCTGGTTGACTCAGTTTAAAAAAGCAACGATCGGAAGCCAGTTCAGTGGTCTAATAGCCAGTCATTCGACGCGGACCCAAAAGATACTGGATTCGATGCCTGGTGGGATCATGGATGTGCACTGCCAGACAAGACAGCTCCCAGGTGGATCTGGGTGGTCAATGGTTGCTCAATTTAAATCAATTCATGATGTCAAATTAATAATAATAATAACGATTACAATAACAAAACAAAACGAAAATAAAAATAGAAAAAATATGTCAAGGTTATGGCATTGGCAGAGGTATTTAACAAATCGCTTTGTACACACAGCTTACTTTTTAAATTATGGAAGGCTAAGGCTTCGGCTACTGTTTTAACGCGAGAAATTTGGTTGGTTGACCGAATGCCGATTGAGTGCGTGCCTAGTCGGTAAATGTGCGTCTGCCCTATGCCTACTTAGCCTCTAAGTTGGAGATATGAGAACTCAAGCCGGTGGACCAACCAAACAGAATCGAATCATATTTCATACATTCCTTTATACGTACATAAAACCTGACCGCACAATCAACCAATTAAAAAACCAAAATTAATACAAAATAGGAGTAATAGGGAATGTGAACTGAAGTTCGGATACACGATTGATTAACCATAGTTCATCAATGAGAAATGACATAATATTAGTTAATGTATCAAAGGGAAGGATAGGTGAGGGAAAACTGTATGATAATAGAAATAAATTGTTCACCTTGAATATAACCAAAAATACTGAAATAGTCTACAGATAAATAGCTCTCGAAGATAATGAATATTCTTTAGGTGCCTGGCATATCAATTACATAAGGTAAGAATAGCATTACACTTCTTGGTTTCTTAGGCTAAACTTTTTAAATGATATCGAAAGATGAATATGAAGCAGAATATCCTGAGTTGCGAAATCGGTGATTTGACTACTCTTTGTTATTCCTTACTAGCAGCAACTCACTACAATAAAGAATGTATAGCAATGAGTTGAGTAATGGTGGAATGTATCTGTTATTTTTATCTTAAAATCTAAAAGTTCCGACGTCGATCATATTTCCCTCTAGCTTTTAGTGATTCACTTCCCAACTGATTCAAATCTATGAGAATGATTACCATCAAGTTGTTTTACATTTTCATAGTAGAAATATGCAGAAACATACAAAGTAATTCCCACTAAGTTCACCATTGGAAAAAATTTTATATGCGAATTTTCTATGAATATTATTGATTTTTCTACGTAACTGTTTCATTTTGTTAACTATACATCATATTAAGTTGTTTACAACTTATCTCTGAGACTAAACCAAATGTGCTATTTGTAATTGTTATAATTAACTGAAATCCTTTTATTCATTTTATTTTGTGTATCTATTATTACAATGACAAACTAACAAACGATTGACAATATTCTGTTTGATCAATGATATAAAATTGAAAGAAATTTTCTATTTTATTGTTAGGCAATGATTATCACTTCTAGTTTCAATTGCCTTTCAAAGAAAATTAATTATGGGTTTTGTGAATAGAATATTTTATGTAGTACTTTTTTCATTATAGAATAAGTTTCATAGTTATAAATGTCATGAAGAGTGAAAATTTTTGGTTGGTTAACCGAATGCCAATTAGGTGTGCCTAGTCGATAATTGTGCGTCTACCCTATGCCTACTCAGTCCCAAGCCGGAATAAGAAGAACATGAGTCAATAGACCAACCAGATGGAATCCTATTATATTTCATACATTCCTTTATCTATAAATTAAACCTCACCTAACAACAAACTAATTACGAATCTAACATAAATACAGAACAAAGGAAATAGTGGTAGTGAATAAAGACAACTTGTACAAAACCAATTAACTGTACTTCATAGTAAGAGACAATATACTAAGAGTAAATATACTAATCGGGAGGATAGGGAAAAAGGAACGTAACAATCATAGAAAACGAAATGTTTACATTACGCACCATTAGAATAAGTGAAATAGTATTCTAAAATACACTTCTGGCAGTTTTTACTCCTTTTTAGTGGTCCGACGTAACAATAAATAAGTAATTTTCATAGCTGTTAAGAGAATCAGTGTATCAGTAAGATAGTTTGTATATTTTAAATCCATTTATGCTTTTCTTGTTTATGAAACTTGTTTCTTATTCATTCAATAGTCAGTGAAGATTGGCAGTTTTGAATATTACTGAGAAATCTATGTCTATAATTGACACAAAAATAATTCATTTACGAAAATGCATATAAGTAGTATAGAAGCATTTTAATTATACTTATCTGACAGTATTAGTAATAAAGTAATTTAAAATGAATACTATGTGGATGTTGTTAAGTTTACAATCAATATCGAATTAAATTGATGTTAGAAGAAAAGTGATGTGATTAGGAATTAGTGTCAGAGCATTGAATGTGTGAAACAGTTAGTTACGGATACGGCACACAAAACATTAAACTCACAAGCAATAAACTAATCGATAAAGAATATTCCTCAATGTAAGTGATTTACTTTGAAACAGTTGGCTGTTAATGTCATTTGGTTAGGGGCAATCCGATGGAATTCTTCTTGATTTAAGTTTTGTGATAGTTAATACACCTTAGCAAGGTGTTTTTGTCACTTTAATAGTCATACAGAACCTGATGACGCAGGATTTAATCATGGTAGGAACACTAGTCTTATCCAGATTGTATGTATTACGTTTTTGGTTTTTGTGACTTACTACAAATTTATTAATTTCAAAACACAAGACTTGCAAGTGTGAAAGAATGTGATTAAGTTCCCAATTTGCTGATGTAGACATCTATATGAGTATTTTCTACAATTCTAACATAAATATATCAATTCCTATACGTTTTCCATACTTTTTAGTTCATTAAAGAACCAAATAAATACGCTAGAATTTTCTCAATGTAACTAAAACTACATTGATAGGTCTCCCATTATTAATAATATAGTACTTCATCAGTCTAATTTATAAAGGAATATACTCTGTAAAATATAATTGTTGGACATAAACTTACCATAAACTGATAGGATTATTCTGACGTAAAGTGATAAACGCTGATCCCTTTTGGCTGACATGATCTTTGGAATTTTGACTATCTAATTTTAAATTTTAATTGATATCTGTCACCTTACGTGGAGCCAGAATCGCCGACTAGCATTCTTCAACCAACCCTATCCCTGGCTATTATTTCCAGTTCTACCCATGTGCTGTTTGTTTTCTGCCTGTCTGTTTCCGATTCCCAACTCACTGTGCTATTAAGTCTTCTTCTTTTCCTTTAGCTTTCAAGATTATAAGTTAGTTTCAGTCTTGAGATGCAGTTTGATGATTTCCTCAATGTGTCCTATCCACCTTCAGGGTCTTTTTCTAATTTCTTCGACGGTTGAAAGCTAGTTGATTTGTTCTCTGTCACAGGAGGTTATTGCTGGTTGTGTTTGCCCTGAGGATGTAAAGTACCTTGCTCAGACAGCAATATATAAATATTTATATTTTTTGACTATTACTTTGGCAGGTCACCAAGTTTTACATCAACGTAACAGAACTGTCATCACATTTGTGTTGAAAATCATAACTTAGATGTTGGTTGACAAGTGGTTTGAGTTCCAGATTTTTTCAGTGGTTGAAATGCTGTTCTTACCTTGCCTTGCCAATCTGTGCCTTCGTATCTGCATCAGACCTCCCTGTTTATCGATGATGCTGCTCAGGTATGTTAAAGTCTCCATATCTGTAACTGGGTTGATGATCGCTGTTTTGTATCTGAGGATCTTGCTTTTTCCTTTATGTATGTTGAGGTCTACTGCTGCAAAGGTTACTGGTACACTGTTAATCTTCACTTGCATTTGTCGTTGTGTGTAGTATAGAAGAGCTAGGTCATGTTCATTGTCCAAGTCGTTTAGTTGCATACAGGTTGTCCACTGTATTCCGTTCTTGAATTTTGACTATACTGATATCCATTATTTAGTTTACTAGTTTAAAACTTTCCCATTGTTCAACCATGATAAATGGATTGATTTGTATTGTTAGGAAGTATACAAATAACATTTAACACATAAAGGCTTATGCAAACAATATATTTCATAGCAGTGGTATATTAGCATTGTGCTTAATACGTAGCCCAAGACTTCTGATTTTAAATACCTCTAATAGTTCTGTCTGATTATACACGGCTATTAAGTTTAATACTTGAATGAAACAACTCATCAATTTTTCATGGTTCTCTTTATATAGTATAAAACAGTTTCGAATATTCAATTATTCCCAGACCTAATTGTTTATATCAACAAATATGTATACAGAATTAGAAAGGATTAATCACTAACAAGTTAATCCTTATTGAAAAACATATCATAACAATATATTCTATATAATCTAACAATTGAAAGGAGGCCATGATTGAAGCATTGAAGACAGATGATATTAACTATCATTTCAATTGTAAATACATAAATTATTTTTGTAAAGAACCTTTTAATTTATCAATATTCCATTTACTTTATTTCAATAAGAGTCAATTGAATATTATTTATTGAACAAATGATCATTTCATATTGATGAAAGAATAGACAGATACATTAACTTAATATTGGTCATTTGTATAACTTGTCTGTTTGTTTATATTCATTAAAACTTATTGGTAAGTATCCATATGAGGAGTGAAATGAAAATCAATTTAAAAATCGAATTATAGTCATACTAAGTTAACTAAGTAGACAGTAATCACTTTGTATAACGATAAAATAATTAATATAATCTAACGTATTCAATCTAACTTGTACTTGAATTCAGATAGTTTTGCGGTGGTAGGTTATAATTTTTTGTTAGTTGTAATGTTCAAAGATTGATGTTAGTTAGGTACTACTGAAGTTCTAGTGAGAAATCATGACTGATGGAGTTTAGACATGTCGAGGGTAAAACAGTTATCACCAGTCACGTTGACAAGTTGTCAGTCGATATCTCAAACTGATGAAACTGGGAATTCCACTATTGGAAGCTAGCTATGTAATGCAGACTCGCTGCGAGACCAGAAGACTCAGGGTCGAATTCCATGGTCGGATCAATCATGTGTGCTACTGAGGAGTCCTTTACTAGGACAGTACTCCCTGAATTTAAATAGTATTCACCTAACGTCAGTCTTTGATGAGTGTAAACAACTTATTTACTTTGAGAAAAAGTACCCACAGAACATGATATATACACATAGAGTATCAATTCTTTAAGGACTAACGTTTAACATTTCAGATGAACACCAACTAACATGATACTTCGATTCATGATTTTCTGTTTATTATCACCAACAACTTGATATTAACAGCATAGTGGACTTGATATTCAGTTACTTAGACTGATGTTACCAATTTAATTTAATCGATCAGTGCTAAAATCTAAGTAGGTATGACATTGGATAATACTTACTGATCATGTCGGTTCTACGTTAGAATTTGTGTTAATTGTTCCACCACTTACAGTCTAAGTAGTTTAGTGTTAATGTCCATAACCTGTGAAGTTAAGTGGCTCGGGTTCGTACCACGCATATGCTAAATAACGGGAAATCTATATTGAATAAAGTTTTTGGAATACTACTGTCAAAAACTTAACACTTATCACATATTTAGAATGTGTATGAAAGTGAATAATACTGTTATCAACTAGATCTTCGTTAAGCATTACTCTAATATATACAGTAGTATTTATATGTATAGATAAAGAATACTGAACTCATAATCAAAGAAGTTTATGAGTTAGTAATTACAGCGAAACAGATTGTGTCATAATTTATGATGGTGAACTGGTAAGTGATAAGATTAACAAAATCAAGTAGAATTCAATTTCTAACACTGGAAATTGCTTAAAACTTTGAAAACTAAACACCGAAATTACTTAATAAATGGTTTATGCACAATCATGTTGAAACTACTCAAGTAGTTAAAAACTTTTACGAAAATTATGACTGAACAATGAAGTTTCTGGAATTAACATAGAAGTGAGACACAATTTCATCACAGACTGATATCGACTTGACATTCACTAAAATCAAGGGTGCATATAACAGTGATTGATTTGTTTTAGTTTAAAAGTATTGAACGAATTTATTATAATAAGCACTTAAAGGAACATATAATGATGCTGAACTACCAGTTTCCTCTACCTCATCCCATATTTATTCAGTTCTACTGATCATATTGAGCCAGTTACATTGAGAGCACGATTATGCAAAGCTATCGACATTTTCTGAACACCATTCCTTATGATCAAGCATTTTAAATAAAATTAAGAATAGTATAAAATTTCATACTTTTACATTTAAGTAATATGTTCTACCGAGTAGAAGGAAAATCAGCAGTCATAGTGATACACTAATTTCCATAGAATCTATCCTTTACCATTATGACAATTTACTTGTCAACAATTAATGTTTTCATGTAAAACTATGCAATAATGTTAAGTCATGATGAAGATCTAATTAAAATTCAATACTCTTTCTCTCATTCTGTACTCTTATTGTTTTAATGGAGACATTTAATGAATTAATTACCATTAAATAAAGAAAGAATAACGAATGTAGCTGAATAAGATTAATCCATTTATTTTGCAGTTTCTCTTCACCTTCTTCATTACGACCTAAACAACAATAATCATATTCATTGTACATTCTTTATATCCTATGAATCATATAGAATTAGAATGTAAGCAATAATTGTAAAAGAATTACAGACATGTATTCTAAAGAATTTCATATATATACATAAATTGACATTAGAAGTTCTAGAAGAAAATTTGAAAACAAATGGAAACAGCTTCTTTTGACTATGAAGTATCAAGTCAAAAGTTATGTAAGCGTAATTATAAAATGGATAAATTAATAGAATAGGAAAACGGAAGAACATTGAATTCAGTTACATACAGACAATGAATTGTCATTAGTATAACATGTGAAAATCATTGTAAATTTGATGAGCATATATATTAGTTATTCAGAGATAGATAAGAATGGAATCAAGATGAAGTAAATGGATTTTCATTAAAGTATATGCAGATATATAAAAGCAGTGCTAGTTCTAGAAGCAATTAGGAACTGAGTCGATTATTTTATTTGAAAAGGGATTTATTAATTTAATTAAATAAATGAGTCAAAGAAATCGATACACCATTAAAACGTTCATAATTTAGGTACGTAATATGACATACTGAAGTAGGCGGATTAAAGTTTAACATCTAAGTGTTAAATCTAGAATAATTTTGATGTAATCTAATTACATAACAAATAGATATAAATGAAGTTAGGGCACAAACCTGAAGAGAGAGACTAGTTATCATATATAAATAATGACTGAATAAAAATAATGGTATAAATCGTATCACTTACCAAGGCAATCGAAGGTCCGTTATCGACTTCTTTTGGATACATAGGTCAGGTTTTCGTTTTCTAATTGAGGTGGCTTCAGTTAATCTTAACATTGTGAAAAAACATTACTTGTTTACAATTTAAGACGCCTTTATAGGATTCACTACATGTTCCGTGTCTATTAGGTGCTTTGCAGCTGGGCTACCCATATGATATGGTTCTCTTAGGTTTAAGTTCTTTAGGACATATTCAGTAAAATGTGAGAAGACGGTACTTCAGTTCTTCCAATGTATGTAAATTGTTAAATGCAATTGGAGATGACATGTGAAGGGTAATTGTCGATTGTCTTTTAATATAATGAACATCTCATTGTATGTTATGCGACCACTTTTGCGGCAGGAAATATGTAGTTTATGACTGTTTTTATTCGATGACTAACTGTTTTGCTACATAATCACCCATAAATACTAATCGGTTATTACTAATCATCCTTTTGTGACGGAAAACCTCTTCCAAATTACCTTGACGATCAAAGGCAGTAGTTACATGAAACACAAGACAGTAAATTATTTCGCGCTGTGTAATTTAGGTGTGAACACATTTTAAAACTTTCGTTCTTATTACACTATCTTTTTAAACTCCTTACTTTCTTCATAATTTTCATATCTATCAAGTGTACTATCACTTACTTGTTGTTCTTATCCTTTAAACTAGTTATTACTTGATTAAATATGTGAGAGATTGATGTTAGCAGGGTAACACTGAAAACCAGCGAGCACTCAACAGCTGTTTGTTTTCTAGTATGGAACTCCACAGCAGTGCTCACCCCACATTCCGCACCAAGGGCTTCAGGTTGACGGCATCGCCTAACGCTCTGCACCACTGGGTTAGTAACCAGTAGTAGAATTTCCACTTCCATCAGTTTGCGATGCATATTCGATCAACTAAATTTCCAATATCCACAAAAATAACCATCTTAATTCAGATGTTATTACTAATTATTATTACATAACACTGTATTACATACTGTTTAAACACCATATGATGTAATTTATTTTCCAAGTTACAATAGATCAATCTTAAACCGGTACGAATGCTATTAAATCTATATCGTCAAGGATTTTCTTTAGTAAAATTTCTTTTCTTTTCTTTCAGTCAAACATAGTAACACGTCGTCACTGTTTGCATCTCCGTTCTTTCTTTTATTGCAATGATATTAAACACAACCTTTCTATTTCTCAATTAAATACAGTTCTATGTATTGAGACTTTATGAATTTTATTCAGTTAAGGAGAGAGGTACTAAATCTAGTGGTCCGTATTCGTCACAGCTTGATGTTGATTGAGTACAACTGAAAACCAGAGAGAACTGGGTAATTGTTCTTTTCAAGCATGGAACTCTCCAGCAGTACACACAGATATCTACTTTAAAGTATTCTTGTCCTAAACGATATAACTTTGACAAAATTATTTTGATTGAGCTAAATTTTTGGACTTATGCTTGTTTATTGTTTAAACTTGTATGTAGGAATTTAACGCTGACGCTGAAAGGACGTAATGAAATGTCAGTAATTTTAGTTTCTACTTATTAAAATGTCACATATACAGTGTGTATTGATCATTACCCTTCGTCTCTGTGTAAAATACCACCGAGTTGAAAATCGTCCGAATATTTCATGTATATATACTTTTCTAAAGCGGTTTTTCCTTTAAAACAACTGGGTGACGAAACATGCCGACAAAATTCGAATGGCTTATGTATTATTCGAGTCAGTATTTCATCATATTTATTTCTTTAGAAAAGCTCATTTGGATAGAATTACAAATCTTTCTCCAAAATCATTGGACTGCGAGTGGAAATTGAAAATAAAAAACTTTATCTGCTGTATAGAGTTGCATGAAAATCACAGAAGTAAAGGAAATCATGACAACTGATCAATTTAAGCTAATGGCAACCCATACTACAATTAAAATATTTAATACAATCTTTTCGTTTCATTAAAGGCAGCAATTTATTAAACTTCTCTTTGAACTAAATTGACACATTTCATTTGAATTTATTTCGCTTAGGTCACTCTTCATAGAATTTGTGGCAGGTTGGAAGCATAGATAATATCTGTGGAAATTCAGTCAAGAGATTAAAATATATTACAGTTTCATTGCAAGCCAACTTTAAACATAATCACGACAACATTTTACGTGTTTGTTACAGTTTGCGCTTTTGATTTAGTTAATGAATACTTACTCTAACAAAACAATGCACCGTCAAAGATTAGTAGTAAATAGGAATCTATAATAATCAACCCAAATTTCAATGTAGAAACATGATCGATATATATATATATATATACTTCAGTATCTCTAGGATTTACCAATCAACTAAGGCTACGTCCTTATGTACATACGCAATCTACTCACACTAATAGTATTCCAGAATGTGTTTTCCTCAGCTAACTGTCTGAGACATTATTTATGCAATTTTCATTTCAAAAATAAATACTCAGCTTCATTATTAGATACGACATCAAATATCTATCCAATTAAATAATAATATATATTACATATCTCTTGATTAAATATTTGCAGTTATAACTAGCGGAGTGTAGACAAAGCGCCAGCGTGATTGTTTTCACTAATGGTACTAGATAATTGTCATACTGCATCAAAAATGACTGAGGTGGGAATCTTATCATACAAAGCAAGCATAATGATGTTAATGGTTCCCTATTAGGATTGTGGGTGCACACTGTTTAGGGATAACGTACTAACTTTTCAGTGTTTTCTATTTTTTTTTATTAATATATAATAGTAATCCATCTGTGACGAATACAAACAAATATTTAAACAGAGTTATTTTATTTAAGTTGGATTGTGACTGGCAAGTGGAATCCAGGACGCGCGTTTAGTCCTATTTGGGACTCATCGGCTGGATGTACCTGCATCCTAATGTTGATGTTCATACTGGGATTCGAACTTAATCCGCTTCGTGTCAAACGCCACCGCTTTCACCACTAAGCTACTGTGTCCAGACAGTTACACTTGTGCGACGGGTACACATGCAATTTAGAATAGGCTTGTTATTTTATTCTTGTGTTTAGCAAATATGAGCAACTTAATTTGTGGTGTTTGGATTTTCGACCAATGAATGATGAAAAATTACTGAAACATCGATTTTACCTAATTCACTATCATCT
Organism: Schistosoma japonicum; assembly: GCA_025215515.1. Lineage (NCBI taxonomy): Eukaryota > Metazoa > Platyhelminthes > Trematoda > Strigeidida > Schistosomatidae > Schistosoma > Schistosoma japonicum. Next base: position 30,709,599 of record CM046064.1, on the reverse strand, counting down.
TTAAATCTTATTGTCATCATATCTTTCAAGATTATTTCATGAGTTATGGTTCGATTCTATTAAAATTGTCTAACTGTTAAATTTTCCGACTTATACAGTTTTAGAGTGAATCTCCTTAATGTATAACCTGTGTACGTCAACAAACAAAGCTGATTCTCATAAAAGGGTTATTTAATGTAAGCATACTTTAATTAGAATAATTGTATTTCATTTGCACTAAATTGATTACAGAAGAATAAAATGACTATGGCTTTGTAAGGTTTTTTTTTATTATTTTATTATTGTTAATAACTATAACTGATCAATCTCTTCTGCAGTAAGTGCATTCTGAACGGATTGCCCAATGTATACACTAACAGTTAAATAGAGATATATCTAGCTGGTGTGTCCACAATAGAAATCAAAGTGTCTTCTGATTTCCCCTTTTGTGAGATATTATCTAGCCATTACAATGAGGATGGCTTCTTGCTGTTGCTTAACCTACATCTAAGGAAGTTGTTTATCAAAGTAACATGTGACCAGTTTTATTTGCAAACAAATAACTTAGTGACTAAGGTAACATAAATTATGATAATCCGCGTGTATGTAGTTAATTTGTTGCATTCATCGTTCTAAAAATATACATAAACGGTAGTAGTAAGACTGAATATATTTTACATAATTCACAATCTATTGAAAATGGCAACTTTGATCAGTTCACATTATAAATTGAATATTATAAGTTGATTTAAATTAAACCATCATTGTAAACCAAAAAGTGGTATATATCTGTTTTATTCTTGAACTGCATTGTGCATACATTCTTCCTCTGGGAGAAGAGAGGAAGGTTCAAAACATTTTGTCTTCATGGTTCAAGGTAAACTTCTAACCTTGAAACCACTAAACTAATAATCAGTGACTTACCTCTTAATACAACTTCATGATCAATGAAATAACTATATTTACGTATTTTTAATGTTAAGCAAAATATTTCATAAAACATGATCTAATACATTTCATTCACCTGAAATCAGAATCAATAAAGTTAATGATAATAAAATTTATGAAAATTACTAACTATGCATTGTGAATGCATCATTTCATCTGTAGTGATGAGTTTTTTTTTAAAGTAAATGATGATAATCATTTTTGGATACATTTGAATACATTAAGAAATTGTTTATTTTTCAACAGTTAAATGGAAACAGAAGATGTATTCAAGTAACAGTAATATCATGTATATATATTGTTACAATAAAATAAGTCTGTTTATTTGCTATTGGAAATTCAAATGTTAATGGATTAACTCTTAAATGAAAGTATATCATTCAATTTAAGCTATAAAGAACACTGGTTGATTAAATATTATCCAGTTATTTATGTAAGTTAGAATAAGATTAGAAATGACGTAATCATTGTAGTGATTCTATTACATAAGGCTTTGGATATCAGGTATGTTGGTGAATAATTTGTATGGATTAATTCAAAAGTATCTGAGCTCCAGTTTAAATGATATGTGATCATATTCCAATTACTTAACAACAGGCAGACAGCCAAAGCTATATAAGTTTACGCATAGTAGAAAAAATTCGATTGAATACTATTTCTAGCTTTATATGACGAAGATAAAAGTCATACAAATCCCAATGGTTATGCTGTAACCCTCCAGTACAACTTATTCTGTACTTTTATTGGTACATATATAAATTTCAGTTGGTGCTTGTTTGTGTGTTCGACTATCGTATTTATAATTCCTACTAAAACCTTTGTTAACCATATTTTGTTTAACATACCTCTTCTCAAAGAATTCAATAGCAAGTTGTGCAATTATATATATATATATATATATATATATATATATATATAGTTTGTAATGAATTAATTCAGAAGAGATCCTTTACCTAAAATTCTCATTTTAAATGGCTATCACATGGAAAATCTAGGACTGTCTATTACATAGTACACGTATTATTATACACATAGTCATTGAATTTCTTCTCGTCAGCTGAACTTCTACTGTTATAACATCATTACTGTAGTTCAAAATTTACTAGACTGATAGCTGCTATTCTGAGTTATTTCATTACAGAGTGATCGTCGGTCAATACAAGTTTAAGTTTATTATCTATAATATAATCACCCAGTGCTCTGGTTTGTCCTTAGCTCACTTCGCTTGTCTTTCGGTTCTATTCCTGTTCGAATTTACTGCAATATACTTCCAGATCGATTGTTCTTCGATTATTAAGACTATTATTAAATAATCCTTATGCCATTAATACATTTGTTCTAGTTGGGTTACTTTGATTCCAGTTAGTGTTGAAATTTCATCAGTAACATAAATTATTTATAAAAATATTACCGTTACACAACAGAACGCCATGGTGCCTTAAGAGAAATGCTTAATTATCAATTTGATTAGTGGCAATATTACGTCAGTTAATAAGCAAGGAAGATAAACTGGTAAGCTAGATATTGTGTAGTCATAATTATTTTGGTAAAGCTTTCAATGTAGGCTAATGCTCAATGATTAAAATATAGTATCTGTTAGGATTGATCAGTTTGATGAAATTGTGAAGGGAGAGTAGATTTAAGTGGAATATCACAAAAACCTCTCAACTGTGCGGATTCATAATCTAACACTGACTTAAAGTCAACACTGAAAAGATCATCCAGTGAGTTGGTGAAATCCCTTTCACTGTTGACATGACTGAAATCTTACATGAACCTTACTCTCAGTAGTAGTTGACATTCACTATAGTATATAATAAAATCAAAACTGATTAACTAGGAAAAGTTAACCAATCCAAAAGAGCTTAGTAATTAAATCAGTTAATCTTTATTTCATAATACAAACTGGATTATATGAATGTTGTCATGTTTATTCTTAAAATCTTCATCATTATCAAGATTTATTATTTCTGATTATTCAATAAATTGATATCATTAATTCTTTACTCTTCTTATTCTAAATTAATGCTATTAATACTTTATGGATGTGAGAATATTGTTTTGTTTGTAACTTTTTCACTCTCTGTCAACAACTTATGATATACATTTCAATAGTGTTACACCCAAAAACATGTTTTTGTTTCATAATCTTCTATTCTCTCCTGTCTATCATCATTACTATCACACATTCACATACACAAACTTACTTATCAACCCCCACCCCTCATCACTCATTCTTCTTGATACATTTCTTTTTTGATAGATGTTTTTTTTTTCCTTTTCTCTGAACATGGAAAAATTAAAATGAAAGTAAGTGATTAGATTATTATCTTTTAAGTATTCCACTTTATTTATTTACAAAAAAAAAAAAATAATAAGAAAATTTTTAATGGATTTCTATTTAGTTAAGAAAATAGTTAATGACACAAATCTGTTAAGTGATGTAATTTAATTTTACTTATCAACTAATTTCTATTTTTCTAATGACATGATTTACTAATTAATATAAAGATATTAGATAAAAGAGAAAAGTAAAACTGGTCACGTGAAACAAAATATGACGTATACAAGACCAGTCTGTAAGATTCAATTGAAGATAATAAAAAATAGTATTAACTCATCAATTTTGTATCATAGAATTGATTATAATAATATAGTGTCTGTAACATACATAATTAAATATAGTCTACTTATTAGTGTAGGCATACATATCTTTTATATTACAAAATAGTCTACAGTATGTAGAAGGTAAATTTAGAAGTACTAAAATAGTTTATAGGAATCACTTACTATTCCGTGACGATAAATTCACTCACTTTAAAATAAGTGATATTCGAGTTACTTACTTACTTACTTATGGGTGTTACCCCTCTCGAAGAAGCATAGGGCCACTCACCAGTATTCTCCATTCATTTCTGTCCTCAGCAATCCTTTCTAGCTTTTTCCAGTTGCTGTTCATCTTTTTAATGTCTACTTCCAACTCTCGACGTAGTGTGTTCTTTGGCCTTCCTCTTTTCCAGTTTTCCGACAGGATTCCAAGTTAGTGCTTGTCTCGTGATGCAGTCTGATGATTTCCGCAATGTATGTCCTATCCACTTCCAATGTCATTTCCTGATTTCCTCTTCAGCTAAAAGTTGGTTCATTCTCTTTCACAGCAGGCTGTTGCTGATGGTTTCCGGCCAACAGATATTCAATATTCTGCGTAGACAGTTGTTGATAAATACCTGTACCCTCCTGAGGATGTTTGAAGTAGTTATCCACGTTTCAGCTCCATACAGAAGAACTGTCTTGACTTTCGAATTGAAGCGTCTAACTTTGGGTTGATAGTCAGTTGTTTGGAGTCCCATATATTTTTCAGCTGTAGAAATGCTGACCTTGCTTTGCTGATCCTTGCTCTCACATCTGCATCTGATTATCCTTGTTCATCAGTGATGTTTCACAGTTACGCGAAAGTATCCACTTCTTCCAGAGTTTCACCATCAAGTTCAATTGATTTGGTGCTCCCTGTTTCGAATTTGGGGATTTCGCTCTTTCCCTTGTGTATGTTCAGGCCTATTTATGCTGAGGTTGCCGCAGATTTTCGAATTTGAAATTGCGAATCAACTGAAATTAGATTACTCCCAAAAACTAGATTTTCCGACAATGCAAAGGAAAGTGATTGATTCCCGCATCTTCAAAATTATTTAACGTACTCGCTTTAATAACCATCGGTGCGCAGGTTTACTCTCCATTGTTTCCAGATTATCAGCATCTCTCATACTTTTAATCTTGTGTAAAACGAGTAAAAGACTAAGTGGGGAGGAGCAGGTTGAATGTCCATCAACTCTGTGTGCTTGTTAAGGATTCAAAATCCCTACGAATACAATTATTCTGTAACGGTCTTCGTCGGTTCTTTCTGACCTACTCCTTAGGTTCCTAAACATGGCATAACTCAGTGACTTGAAACCATATCAGATACAGCTTGGAATAAGAAACCACTGACGATCCTGAGATAGTTTTTTTTATTAGGCTCCTAATTAAAGTGCAGTGGCTTTTACCAATCAAATGAAATCCATTCTGATTTTAATTTCCTAATCTTAAATCCTAATTTACAATTTTCCTGTCGTTTTACTCACTTTTATCTTATTGATTAGGAGCACATTCTTTCTTTTGCTTATTCACAATATTGTGTTCCTAGTTGTGTGCAGCATACATTTCTGGCTTCTATTTGCACCACCCCATGCGTTTAAATAGTAACTGTCTCTACTTTCATCAGAAGTATCATATCGTTGCCTTCTCTGAGCAAGATCATGAAAACTTCCTTGTTCATCCAAACAACATTATCATCGAGTACTTAAAATTAATGAGCAATCAGAATTTCTTCAGAAATGAGCAGTGACTTAAATAGAGATTTGATTAATAATCAAGACAATCAAAATAAATATATGGACGGTAACACAGCAATGTACAGTAAAAATTAAACTTCATTTAAACAGAACAGGCTTTTTGTCTACCTCTTATTTTCTATTTACTGAAATACACAAGTTAAAAGCTCCACTTTGATCTATGTTGTCAATTATTAATTTACTCCAACATAAGATTACTCTAAGGTTAAGAGAGATTTTGTAAACAGTTCGTCAGCTATCAACCTCACTTACATTAAAAAATACCTTTCGATCTTGCCAAATATTGAGTTATACAAGCATTTCTGACACGTCAGCAGTTTCATTGACACCTTTATTTACAAAAATAACCATTCATGAAACCATGAACATTATTTTCCAGTACTTTGAAATTCACCTTTACCAGTAGCTGAATCCAAATGAATACTACTTATAGACATCCATTTTAAGTTTTCAAGCTCTATGTGTCGTCACAATGACTGTGTCGTAATGCATAGTTTATTTGGTTCCACTTTTGGAGAAAGTAATTATTGAATAGTCTTGAAAAAACAAAGTAAGGAAATGATAAGACGACTTACTCTCTGATTACAGGTTTATTGCATTTAAAATAAAAATATTATAGAATTCAAATGTCTGAAATTTTTTGATTGTGCTTACGATATAATCAAGTTTAGTATGCAACATAAACGAAAAGGTGGCCCAATTCAAGACTATGTTTTATATTTGATTTTCAATAGTTTTGTCTAGTGAGCAACTTAATAAGCATTGGTCAGAACATTATTCTGCTAAAGTGGAAATAATATACTTTACCGTCAGAATGGATGAAGAATCGATGAAAGTTGAAATTGCCTATAAATACCGCTACATACAAACTTTGATCAATAAATGTAAACTAATTAAAAGTAAGAAGACGACAGTATCTGTAGTCACTAATAAAATCAATATTATCCATACAAACTGTAAAATGATGTTGTCTAATACTGTCTTAATACTGTATTACGTAGAACTTGTTCTGCTGCCAGACTATTTTTTTGTATAAAATACATTAAATCCTTCATTCTATAGTCTACAAATAACCCTTCTGTGTTACCGTTAATTGTATCCATAAATTTACATGCAATTACAGAACAGATAATAAGACTTATTACAGAATTTTTAGAAACGCTTTCAACAGTTTTCGGTTAAGAAGATAAAAAAAACTATCTTCAGTGAAATTTCAAGACACTTCTTGGTTACATAACATCAAATCCCATAGTGTGATCAATAAACAGACATATAACAGCCTCCTTAATTCTTTTGTAGCTATATATATCAAACCCATGAAACTTAATCTTTGTATATGTGCTAAATAATACATTTGCTAGTCACTTTACTGTAATGACTTACATCTTATTTGATCACACTTCTTAACGTTCTCGCTTATTTAATTATCTTGTACAATTTTTTCATCGCACTATAAATTTCAGTTCTTTTCATTTAGTTGCCTTATTAATATTTCCGACATCCTTGTACTTCAGTCATTGTAAAATTTCAACTAACTGACCTTTACTAAATTTATTTCAACATAAGACTGGCGTGTTCTCATATTGTGTGACCACTGATATTCATCCATTTGTTTTTTTTATGACTTGAAATTCCGTACTGCACACTGTTTATATCTATAAAGATGTTTACTGAAGCTTTATTACGTCATAGTGGTGTCTCAGAAATGACCTCCAATTGAATGTACACATATCTGTAAGCATATTCACTTAATTTTGATGCATCACATATTGGTTGTAGGTAGTAGGTGATAAAAAAATCACAAAATAAAATGAATTAATCCTATTCTACTCAAATAATTTTATCTTCAAATGCGATTATCTATAATAATGTAGAAATATTGTAGGTTTGTGTGAAATTGAACAATTGATGACTAAAATTTGTGGTATGTAGTTCATTAACAGGCACTTACAGATACCGAATTACTAGTTGTTTGGGCTTCAAAATCCCCAATAATACAGAGGTGGATTTATTCAAGCGAAATAAGTTGTATTGATAAAATTTTGTAAGCTTGATTGTAAACTATCATCACAGAGACTGACCAGCTTCAGTCTGACAAAAATCAATACAAATTCATCCTATTACCAATGCGCCCGGTGCACAAGTGTGACTGTCTGGACACAGTGGTCTAGTTGTGAACGCGGTCGCGTTTGACACGAATCGGACTGAGTTCGAATCCTACTGTGAACATCGACATTGGGATGCAGGTACATCTAGCCGACGAGTCCTAAACAAGACGAAACACTGGATTCCACTTGCCAATCACAATCCAACCCAAATTATATCATCATATTAATTTGATTTCAGTGTGAGTCCTACTTCTGAGTACAGTTTGATAACATTAATTGCATCAATGAAATGTTGATAATTTCACCTGATGAATAAACACTGTAAATTAATTGATATGAAAACCATTATATATACGTAATCGCTCTTCGCCAGGTATCGTCTTAGTTTCCTGCTCCACAATACAATCTTCCTACAAGTCTAGTCTTCTGGAATAGGTATGGGCTGGGAAGGAACAAGTTGTGGTATCCAACTAAAGTACAAGCGTCACAGATATCGTTTGCATTAATCGTATCGACTATAGAGGGGATCAGACATCTAACCCGGCTATCCTAGAGATCGTATTGCGAACCGTACTTGGACAATAGTAACTCACACATTTGTCTCATCTGACTGAAAACATAACACTCGTACAGTACATCTGAGATATAGCAAACGTTATTTATTTCGAACAAAATAGCCTATGTCTGAGAATATTCGCACCGTTTACATGCTCAAAACGTATATTTGGTCGGTGTCTTGTGCACTTTGCCGGTAAATGCTGCATTTAACCATGTAATTTTTAATGAAATTTTCGTCTCAGACATCTAAAGTTATCTATACCGTTTTGCTATGGATAGGTTAGTGTTGTGCAACACAATATGTCATATGAGAGATGTCAATACAATTACGATTGAGAAAGTAAGCTTTAATAAAATCTTTAATATACACCAATCACCCTCTGAATACAGAGAACGTTAAAATCATTTCCGACAACATCAGCTCATTGTACTGAATAAAGAATTTTCAATCACAAGATTTTACATGATTAAATTACATTCAAAACAAGTGATTCTAAGATACATATCCTGTAGATAATTAAAGATTAGAATCAGATTAACAGGTTTCAGCCTTGTTAATCATAATGTTACCAACATAAATAATTAACCAGTTTCTTTTTCATTTACTTACTAATTCATTTAGTATATATGTTAGATCTTCGCTTTAAACCATACCTCCTTAAAATGAGACGCTAATTAATCCTTTATTAGACAATTTTCATTTTTCTTATTTGTAATGAGTGTTTTTTCAAGAACTATTAATGATCTGTTTCATTATGATATAATAACTAACCCTAGATACTAATAAAACATCAACAATCAGTTGAAATAATCATCTTAAAAAAGGAGTACAGTCGAAAAAATTCCTCTTTTTCTTCTCTGTAACCGACTATTACAGTTAAATAGTATCAAAATATGTATATTGTGAATTTATGCTCCTGATTGCAGAGCCGAATCGCTTCCTAAGAAAACAAACTTGTCAAATATTTCTTAATGATTTATATTAGGTTAATACAGAGATGATATTTGCAATGCAGTCTTCTCAGTGGTACCTATGCCAACATTAATCGGTGACGAATTCAATCAACTAAAACGTAATGTCAATCTCCACAAACCACTTCAATCTGATGTAGTCTTCATTAATTCAGTTTAAGTGTTCAAATCAAGTACCTAAATACTAGTGACAATATCATGCTAAATTACTCATTTGTTTTGTTGAGATATCTAGAATTCTAGACGTTTTATCAACATTTACATCTGTATCTCTATGTTTGTTTAGTTTGTTTCTCTGTCACTCTACAAAACACACGATGTTGTTTTACTTGAAAGACATAATGGTATACAGCAGTTATTTTTACAAATTTCATTTCTTATGGAAATAAAATCAAATATGCTTTCTATGTTATTACAAAGGAATTCTGTACAGAATTCTCGAAACAACTAATATTATGTTAGCGTATTTGTAACTTCAAAGAATTAAATGTGACTAGTTTGAAAATGATTAGAATATATGATTAAAGCTATTTATACAATCATCAATTACTGATTCTTTCACTACTATCACTAGATAATTAAACCTGTTATTCTTCTCTTTAAAGTATGAATAGTATATATTTCCGTTGATGAATTTAGATGAATTTTTCTAAAGTCACGGACCTATTGGAAATGTGTTAAAGTTTGAAGCAAACGGTTACAATGTCTTAGTCTTAGATTAGAACAATAACACTAAATTACAGTGACATTCGACTAAAGAGTTTCAATTAGGACAAAACCGACGTCTAGGATTTCACAGCTACGTACATGTTATATAATATTTTAAAACCTATGAAATAACAGTATATTGAGATTAAATCCATCTGGATTCACATATATATCGTTGATTGGATTAAATTGTTGAATATCAACAACAAGAAACTACAAACTACTACAAAATATAATTTTTCTCTAGATCTCATAGGGAGTAAGTTGTCTAATGAAATCTAATTCAAATAGTTGATTTATGTATATAATTTTAAGACATTTTAGTCTTACCATTATATGCACATTGTTGACATCAGAGTCACCATCACGAAATGTAGCACACTTATCAACTCTTATACCAAAAATTAAAATGTAATTCAATTAATAAATGCATTTTTATAATATACATAAAAATATGAGAATATATATATATAAAGAACAAAGTGAATAATCTGATTAACAGGAACAGTATGCTTTGATCACATAATGCAATGATGAAGAATATGTTGTTGGGCATGTTTTTGGTAAACTGATAGGTAAAGTAATGAATTCAAAGAAAGAAATAAATAAAAATATCTATATAATCTAAATTAATTTGGTTCCATGACTAGATCAGACAATCTGTTAACATCATTTATAGAATTCTCCATTAAAGGTTCTAATTGTAAAGTGTTCGATGTGATGTAATCATTATTATTATTATGCATAATAAATTTCAACTCACTACCTTGTTCATTATTAGTGTCATAGTAATTACAATCATTTGCAGAGGGCTTTAAAGATGAAGTTGTAGATTCTGTGAAGGATGTCGCTTTTGACGATGGCAATCTATGAACATTAATACTCTCACGTGGTTCCAAATTCCAAAATGCTGTGTAAATGCGTTTCATTTTCGGTGTACTAATTAGTGAACCAAATGGATTATTGCATAAATCATGACCATTTGTGGCAGATTTATTTAAATTACCTTTACAACCGAATGTATCTATTTTGGAATTATTCACAGGTTGATTACTATGTGACTGATGTAAGCTATGATGTAAATGATGATGTTCAATTTTTGGGTTATTTACTAATATATGACCTTCAGGGGTAACACGAAGATATTTTTGTAATTTGCGAGTTTGTTTAATATAACGTAGGCGACAATCACGGTAACTCGAACTAAAATTCGATTTTGCATGTGAACATAAAGAAAATGCAGAAGTGGATTTCTCAAAATATGGCCAGCCAAAATCTCTTATTGTGTCAATAATAGTGTCATAATTTCTTGGAATATCTGATTGTATTGGATCTGTTGAAGTCATATTCTGCGAATAATTATTTGCGGTTAATGTATTATGAAATTCCCTGCTGAGTAATGGATAAGATAAAGAATTGGACATATTATACAAATTTTGGAATGATGCATCTTCATTATTATAATTATTATTATTATCATTTTCATATTGAAAGTAATCATTACCATAATTTGTATTATTACATAATGAACAATTTCCCATTGAATATTGTGGACAGTAATTAGATGTATTATTATTGTCACTATTGGTAGGAGAAGAAGTAGAATTCGATTGATACATACTGCTGTGAAGTAGATTTTAAGTGGCTTCCGCTTACTTTTACCATACAGTAAACAGTAGTCCTTTTTTAAATAAGCTACGATATGCGTATATCACATCATACGGTGTATCGGATGCCAAAGGTAATTCCCGAAGAACAACATTAGTATTTTGAACAAACTATCAAACAGTTTATATATATATGTATATCACTGACTCATCAACAATTACAAAATAACTGACCAATCAAAATAATTGTCAGAAAACAGTTTTAATGTCATTGGTTTTTTGTTAGTTTGAATATGATTGGTCATACTAGCTCGTTTCTTATGGGTTGAACTGATTAGAATATGAAATAATTATTTTTAGTTGATTGAATATGTCACAGATTGATGTTAGCAGGGTACCTTTAAAAATCAGCGAGTTCAGACTTGTTGGGAGTGAGACAGTGATATATATATATATATATCACAAATTAATGAAAGTGGGAATTCTACCACTGGATGCCGACCCAGTGGTGCAGATGGTTAGGCTAATGCCGTTAACTTGAAGCCTTTGGTGCGGAATATTAGGTGGGCACTGCTGAGTAGTTTCATACTAGAACGAAGCAGCTGTCGAGTGCTCACTGGTTTTCAATGTTACCCTGCCAACATCAATATGTGACATATTCAATCAACTAAACAACCAATCTCAACAAAAATTACTATCTCTGTTGAAAAATAATTATTTACGATCACAAGCTGGTCTGGATTAGACAATCACTGATCACATATGAAAACACTGGAGAGCCGTTGCGCATTGGAATGGGGCTCTTCAGCAGTGCACATTCACGACCCTACCGTGGATCGGTCCCAAAACATTGTGGCTTTGTGACGAACGCATTACCATTAGACCACAGAGTCAGTTACCGACGGCTGATATTTCTAATTCAGTCAATATCAGCTCACTAGTGACTAGCTTCTCTAGGTAATTTCTAGAATTCTAGTGAAAAGACGTTGTCAGTGAGGTTCAACCATGTCTGGTATGAGGCAGTCGCTCATCGATGTCAGTGGATGAATTCGCGCAAGCGTATCTCGAATTGACTGAATTAAAAATATTAACCATCAGCAGCCGACTCTGTGGTCAAATGGTAAAGCGATCGCTGCGGAGCCAAAGGGTCTTTATTTCAACTCCTTGTGGGTTTGTAAATGCGTACTGCTGAAAATTTCCCATACTAAGATGAAACAGGTGTCCAGAGACTCCTGGAGATCAATGGTTGTCTAATGTAGAGTAATTCGTGCAATGAAAATCGACATCTAACTATTTCCACAACACAATTATAAAATATTACATAAATAAAATACTTTTTAAATGTAATTCGAGTGAGTATCTATGCTTTGAACTAGTTGTCATGCTAAATATCATTCTCTAAATTTAGAAGCGATTCTAGATCATTTTGACACTACAATATGTAAGTTGAAGGCACACTAATTTTCAGAAAACGCTTTAAAATTCATCAGCAAACTAAATTTGTTAGATGGAAAACAGACATTGAGTCATGGATGGATAAAAATGTTATTCAGCGAAGAGATGTATTTTCGGGGATTTTATACCTATAGTTGCACCATCTTATATGTAGGAGGCTAAAATGATGACCTGAATAATCGGACAAGAATCAAAATTACACAATGTTATTCACATATAGACTGTTCTAATGAACTAAGGAATCTTTGGAATGGGATTGCATAAATAACAGGGTAATTTCAAAATAGATAAGGAGATCAAGATAAGTAGATGGAAAGTTATTTTGTGTGTGCAGTTATCCTAATAATTACGTTTTTAAGTTGATCTTTATTTGAATAGCTCTAAACGATCAAAATATGCAGAATGGAATGAATTTATTTTATTTCAGTTTCTTATCAGCTGTGAAAAGCCTAAAATTACAAAGTATTATATAGAATTATGTATTTAACATGCATCATCTGTTGAAGTTGCGATGAATATCCTGAGTGAAAACAGAAGTTATAATAACCGGAATAGAAATACTTTATATGTTTACGATTGTAGCCAAATTCGACGTTTATTTATGTACTGTGGACGTGTGTAGATATAGCTAGTAAAAGGGAGAATACCGTAATCTTTGTAAAGTTAATGAAAGTATAACACAATCAGTGTATAACGATTAAACTACATCTCAATGTAAGGTTATCATTATTTCGGAAAGTAAACGTAGAATTTAATCCATGAATTCCACAGTACTCTTCACTACAAGCAACATCTTATCCATAGTTTCGATCAAGAGATATTTGCATCATAGATATTGTTGAAGAGAAGGTAACAATAATATGCACCAAAATACTTATAAACTTTCTTTTAACTTCATATTATTTATAGGTACATTGTCGTGTTGCTTAATCGTGGTTATTTTATTGTGATCCAACGTTTTGAGAAGTGTACTGCCGGTTTTCCCACTGTTTATCTGAAACACATTTCTATGAAACAAAAAACATAGTGATTTTATTGTAATTTATTTTTCCCTCTTTCAGTAACGTCAATGCAACAAAATGATAATAATTGTGCAAATCAAATCTTTGTTATAACACGTTTCTAATTAGATAACTGTTAAAATTACTTAAGCGAAAAATATAATCAAGCATAAAACAGCAATCACTTATTCAAGTAAACAAAACGATAAAGAACTAAGTTAATATATAAAATTCTTTGGTTGGCATGATTAGCATAACTTATCAAAAGAAATAATCCGATCAGTTAATAGAATTATACAAATAAAGGTGAAGTTTATGACAGGAAAATCTACTATTCATTAGAAATATAAGTGTCTTTCTCAATACTTTGTTAATCTACATAAACAAATGAATTGAGATCATACTGATTCCGTTAACATAATCTAATGCTAATAGAATGACTTTATTCAATCATTTTAATAAAGCCTATAAAATCCCTACTGACTGAATCAGTTTTATGATAAAATCAGATTTTGGCGCCACTGATAAAAGTAAAGGAAAACTGCTATTAATCAAGTAAGTGATACAACAATTTTACATCCAAAATCTTCCGGTAGACATTTTAACTTCATGTTCATATTAGCTGATTTACTAAATAGTGATTTTATTAGTACTTTCGCATTTGAATAATAGCTAAGTTACCTCGCAGTTGAATATTGCTAGGGACTCTTAAGAGTATTTTTTGGGATTACTTCAGTACTGGCAAAATGTGTGGCGAGTAAGTAGCTACGTTTGTAAATATAGGTTGATAAAAATCTAATCGTGTATGTTTTCAGTATGCGAACGACTATATAAACCATTTAGTATTAAATTTTACCGGAAACACCTACACAAATATAGTTACGTGTTATCAACATTTATATTACTCAAGACTGCATATCCTCTACACTATCCCACACAGAGTTTGGTGCGACTTCACTTAACGGATCTTCTGTGGTCTCATATCGTGACTTCAATTCATGCGGTTGTAGATTTATTTCATCACTAGGTTACTAAGACCATGTTAATTTCCTCACTCATTGTGATGTTTCGCTTGATCTAGTATTGATCAGTCATGCAGAAATATATGAAACCCACAAACCAACTTTTCATCACAATTTCAACCATAATATTATGCATGTACTGCCTGGAAGATATGGACAACTTTGAAAAAGACAGTTATCTATCTGAATAGGAAACTTAAATTTGGAAATTACTCAAGCGAAAACATCCATAATCTAAATAGTATGCTTCATTTGACAAACTGGGATCCGTTTACAAGTGATCCATTACTTGTTATATTGAATTACCAGTATACTGTTCACTGTGACTAGAGAAACAGGTTTTAAAAAGTGAAACCGACTTATTTCTTCATTTCCTAAAAGATTAAGAAAACACCAAGAAGAATATTGCAATGAGAAGAATTCCACGAAAGTTAGGAGACTAAATGGCCTCATATATCGAGAAATGGAGTTTTTGAATTTAATTCATACTCAAATTAACTTTATCTTGAGAATGTCCTTCTACAGTCTGGAAATTACTAAGAGTACTTGCAGGTACAAAGCAAATTAGTGAAGACACTAAGATGCATATTCCCTAAACTAGCTTTTCCTAGGATATGGATCTGATCTATTGTTGTATGTTTGACAAGGCTGGAGGAAAAGTATCTACCCACTAATAACTAACACTTTTGATTAAAAGTGCTTGAAAGTGCTTATTCCGTTACAATAAGTACGGCTGCATAATACTCTAAACTTTCTATTATGAGAGGTATAATAATTCACTGTATCAATAAAAAATAATATTCTAAACATCTTTCTTGTCAATGTTATACTAAAAAAACGGAGAGTAAAATAATAGTAATGCCAATGGTGGAAATTTTGATTGCATACCCAGGGCTGCAACCTTTTATGCTTCACAAAAAGCATTATTATTAAAAGACAGTTTACACTTAAGAGATATGTCAACTCATTTCAGCTGTCTTACAGTTGAAATACATTCCCATTTCGTTCTGGATCCAACTTACCAGATAATATATAACTTATAAAATGAATGATATATAATTGCAATAATTCAATGAGTAGACATTAAAATTTCTAACGTTTCGCGACTTAGTGTAAGTCACTTCTTTAGAGGATAAATGAATAACCGAATTGAATCAACACAAAATCAAATAACATTCACTGGAACAAATCAAAATACACGCCTGATCTTGTTATATCGAGTCATTTGAATTAAGGTAATTTAAACTGATGCATATTTGAGCAAGTTAGTATGGTGTGAATGGTTGTGAGAAATGTATGTGAAATGAGGAAAAAATTGTATGCGTGTTCACATGGATATAAATTTGATGTACTTTAATTATGGTTGCTTGGATCGAAAGTTCGTGTTGGTTGAACTAGTAAGGTCTTCTTTTGTGTAATGTGCAATTGTATTCAACAACATGCAAAGCGCTTCAGCTATTTGTCATTTTTTATAATTGGAAAAACCTTTCTGAATAATTTGAATATATTTAATATCAATTTAACCATGTGTCCATTCATTTCGGTTATTTATTTATCCACTGAAGAAGTGACTGTCACTAAGTCGCGAAACCTCAGGAATTTTAATTTCTATTCAATGAACTATATATATGTCTTACGTTGGTAACGATGTATAATACAACTTAGTTCATGTTTATTATTACAGTTTATAACTTCCTCCATATTATCTATTATTCTATACTGTTCCTTGTCACTTTTCCCCTAACTTTTAAGAAAAGACTATGTTACGTTGCCTAGTATGTTTGAAACTGTTAGTAGAATATGTGGTGGACAATTTGACGTTACTGTAATTGTGGACAACATTTAATAACTTGGAAACAGCTGACTAATATTATTCTATTTTTATCATATCATATCCTCTCTTCACATCTGTCTCTTTGTATATTTTCTGGCAGAACAAAATACAATCACATTAGAATTCATACACGTTAAGAAGTGTATAATCTTTACGACTTCATTTCTATCATACATATATCCATTCAATGAATAGGTTAATAGGGCTAATCTGAAAATACAGGTTATTAACTATTGTAAAGATCTTTATTAGTCGTAAAAGCCTTCCTTTGAATTTACATATCTTCACATACATCTTTTATGTTTACATGTGTTACGATGCGAGAAAATTGGTGGTGAAGTGAACGAATGCCAAATGAGGTATGCTTAGTCGGTAAATGCGCGTCTGCCCTACGCCCACTGGGTCCCAAGCCGGAATAAGAAAGGACACAAGCTAACCAGAAAACACTAGTGAACTGAGAATTTATTTACATAAATACATCGATCTTTATATCAGTTAATTTACAGTGATTATTCATCAAGTGAAATCATCAACATTTAATTAATACAATGAAATACTGTCAAACTGTACTCAGCAGTAGGACTCACATTGAAATCAAATTAATGTAATGAAAATTTACAAATGAAGCTAACAAAAAATCAATGCGACTTCTTTTGTTTAATTAAATCAATCAGTGTGTATTTTTAGGGATTAGGAATCCCTAACAACATGAAGAAGAAAAACAACTTGTTGAAGTGATGCGTTGATAAATTCAATATTGTGCTAAACATTCAATATTGAATAGAGTACCACTTATTGTTAATATTATTAATAATATTTACATATATGTGCACTTAAAGTGCTTTCTTACTAGTTTCTAAGAGAATATTTAAACATCAAAACTATTCCACTTACATATATCCTTCATCTGTTTCATCGTAGGTCTTAACAACATAAAACGTTTCTTTTAATTATTATTATTATTATAGAAATAAGACCGAATCGATGTATAACCTAGTGTTGTATGAACTACAATCACAAAATATCCACGTTACATTATCAATTAAATTTTCTCATAAACGATACCTGTAATTGATGTAAATCTATTTATAAATGAAAAGAATCTAATACAACTAAGACGATTAAATAACTTGTATGTTATTTCGTAGGATTAAAGAGTAGCTATTTATTAATGTTTGTGCATTTTTCTTTATAACAAGATAATTTAAATAATGAAAATATAAAATCTGAAAGTACAATGGAAAAATCTATGCATATATTGGTCAAATTAAATCATCTTGTAATTAAGACAACCACTTGGGATTTTTCTATGAGATTGGATTAAAGGAGAAAGAAATGTTTGAAGATACTTTGTCTGTACTCTAAGCTTAACAATAATAATCTGTAAAGTTAGAACTGATGCCAGTTTAAGTAGCTTTAAGTTTGAATAGATTTTCTAAAGCATTGATTAATATGATACACTACTGTAAACAATTGGAGACATGTTATGTTTCATCTAAACGAAAAATTATTAAACTTTCCACAGTTTTAAGAAATCTTTGCTTAGTTACTCTGTAAGACATTTATAAACATAAAAATGTTGATTTTGAGAACGTCGATTAATGTGAATTTATCAAAACAGTTTTCGTTACTCAGATATTAATGCTATAAGATACAAATGTTGGCAAACTAAAAATATTTAGAGTATTCATTTTTCCGAATTCCTTAGTTCCTTTTCCAAATGAAAAATCATACCAGTAAGCATATATATGATTTATTTATGGCCTGATTTGTAAATGATTTACATGCATTACCCTTATGTAGCGGTTTTGAAAAACATTTCAAAAAAAGAAATCGAATCTCATAACGCGAAATGACTTTGTTAGTGCGAAGTGATCTTAATATTTGAAATGCGACTGCCGTATATTGGTGGTACTAAGTAGCCGTGATTAGTTGACATTAACAACGACTAGTTTACATCAGAAAACTTAATCAAAACTCAAAGTGTGTTTATGATAGAGAAATAATTAAGCGTACCGCCCTAGTCAAGGGTCAGTTTACGAATCAAAAAATTGTTTGTATGTCTAACATAAATGACAATTTGTTATACAGAAAATATAAAACTAGATTTTGACATAGAAATGGGTATTGGGTTTAGGATAAAGTATGAAACTCTAGAATGGAAATAAACATTCTAATAATTAATGAGTCAATGAAAAAGCCTTCAATTTAAAGAATACAAAACTTACATAAATTAGGTGTTCAGCAGGCATCATTTTAACGCTAACTGATTTGTTTGAAAGTTGATCTGGTCAGTACTAAAATAATTACAATTGAATCTTTTAAAAAAAGGTGAATATATTCATAGAAAGTTGATCTCCATTATTAAGAACTTCATTAAAATGAACAATAGGCTTAGTATTTACAAACTCTGTAAGCAACACCCTAATAAATTTAACTCATGGATACAATTAAGGAAGCTGAAATCAATTATGATTAGTGAAAGAAAAAAATGTCTAAATTGATTACACACCTAGTAACCTATAAATCTGATGTCATATACAATTGTTTACATTATTTAATTGTTATTTCTTCAATTTGCATTTTATATTTAATTGAGTTAAAAAAAACTTTTCTTTCTTTCCGATTTTTCGATTTTTAGTTTAATCTTAAGTCACTTCAGGATTCGAATTAACATTTGTAATTTGTGACTAATTATCATTTAGTTATATTGTATGGATTACATGTCACTTAATCGATTCCTTCATTTCCTTTAAATCAAAAAAACATGTTCACTTATAGTAAAAAGTAAGGCATGAGGGGGGGTGTGTGATAGTTTTTCGACTTGAAAAATTTAACATTACCTAAAACTACGAACTATTTAGGTAAGTTTTTTCCTTTTAAAGACCTAACTTTGTTGCTATAGAAACATTTTGTATTTTCAATTACTTCAATGATGATAATTGATTTTCATAGTATTTCTATTCGTTAAACTATACATCTTGAACTAAAGATTTTCAAAGTTTGATAAAATCAATTCGAGTGTATTTTCGCAACCTGTCATTATTCGTGACTTTGATAAGATTTTTCAGCTACTGTTAGAATTTTTCTACAGAAAAATACATTTAAAAAATTCTCACCGTAAATTGAAATATCAACTGAATATTTTGATTCACTGTACGGTTTGTAGGTAACGGTATTCTCTCGCAGTAGATAGATGAAAGTTGTTTTATCTATATGTGAGTGAGAACTTAAACTTTCCAAAAGAACACTAGACATCATGTGCTTTATATTGTAATTGAGTATTCAATTTAGAAAGAGAACAACTAAATACCCTAAAATCCACCAGTGACTTTAGTTTATTAGACTTTGAAGTGATGTTCATTTCAATAGTTCAGAAGTATAAAGAATAGACGTAGTTATATATTAGCTAAATGATAATGGACTATTGTTTTTCAATCACCATAATATAACAATATCTGGTAGGTTAATGAGATCCTTACAATAATACGTATATATGATAAAATGCTAACGTAAGGTTTGTAAACAACATTGATACGACTTTGTAAAGATTGATTAAAATTTGCTATTTATGTTCGTTACAGAATTATTGTAGTTCGAGCAACACTAAAAATCGAGAGATTACTAGGATGGCTGTGGCATCATAATATAACAATGAACATTCGACTACTCAGTAGAAAGAACAAAAGAAATAGTTTTAGGTCATGTAATAAATGCATAACCATCTGTAGAATTTGTCATGTATCCAATAGTAGGATCTGTACTTTTAGTTTGTGCATTATTACCAATCATCACATTTGCATGCATTAAAATCTTGACAGCTGTCATGTTGTAATCAATGACTTACACAATTTATCAAATACTCTAATATAACATTATTCATCTTCTTGATAATCCGAATAGACAGGGAAATGAGTTGAATAGATTAATTAATTTGATGTGGATAAGGTTGATCACTAAAGAAATCAATAAGCTTTGATCATTATTTACTTTGTAGGTTACTTAAATTTACTGATAAATTTAAGATAGTAATAATTAATATTAAACATTCAATGTTGAATAGTCAGAGTTTAGATGGATATATAGATAGGTAGACAGATAACAGATCAGTGTTAGATGGAAAGATTAAAGAAAGAAAGAACGAAGGTAGGTAGGTAGGTAGGTCGATTGAATTATTTCAGACATGAATTTGTGCATTACTAAAGCTACTACAATGTATACAACCTCACACGTGATCCATTAGAGCTCACTTAATTGACTATAGTTGTGAGACTGATAGAAGATTTAGGTGGGACAACATAGCAAGTACTGATAAGATGTTTCTGTATTACACTGATGACAGACCTACATTCTGGTGCTAAAATTTAAATACGATAATGTTTTCGAGAGTTTAGTAATTTTTATTTAGAATTCACTTTCAAATCTTATTATACCTTAATAATACCTATTGAATATCTGTAAATTTTCTTGTACACAACTGTCAAGTAAACAAATATCTCCGTAATAATTCAATCAATTTTCATCTTCTAATTCTTCAGTCAATATCTAGATCATGAAGTAACTTTCATATCATTCATATGACAGGTAACATTTCAGAACATGTTGAAGATGTGATCACATTCTACTTTTTCTCAATTGATTAATATTTTCTAAAATAAGAATCATTATAAAATTCACTTGTACAGTATAAATAAATGACATCATTGAAAATGTAACATAATTTTTTCACTTTTCAATTATTTCTTCTTCAATAACAAAATGAACTTCTATTGTTATGTAATGATAATGAACATTTCATATAAATTTTAATAATCTATCTAACCACAATCAATCAGTAAATTATTTCTTAGTTAAGCAATCAATCAATCAATCTATTTAGCCTTCTCTGTTTTCTTTTCTTTTATACAACTTCAATCATTTTTCTAACTATTTTCTTTCTTTGGCTCAGATTATTAAGAAAGTGGAATAAGTTTATGTTGAAGTAGTTCAGTAGACTATGGAAAATATTCATTACAACTTGATAATTGTCAAGATTCTGATGCATGTGAATGTAGTGACTGATAATGATGATGCACAAATATGATAAGTGTTAAGATAATAAGCAATAAATTAAAATGATGGAAAGAAATAAGCTGATTTATCATTATAGTATTGAAATGTGATGAGAATACAGTTTCTACAGACAGTATCTTTGTTTCATTTAAAAATGCAGATTCATTTAAAAAAAATAGTTTTTGATAAGTGAACTTTCGATGGTTTGTTCATAACTGATAGCCAATGAAATTTAATGGAATAATTACATATCTCAGTCTTTCAGGAATGTAGTAGAGTGAATGTTTTGAGTAGTGAAGTTGTGTAATGCAGAAACACCCCAGGGATATTATCATCATCCTCAAAATAGACAGTACACCTAGTAGACAATCGCTAATTAATATGAGATCAAGGTGGACAGTATATCGCTCCATACATCTTTAAAGAAGTTATTTTCAAAATTCAAAGATTTTTGATCAAGCATACTAAATTAAAATATATTCTCGATTTTATAACTGAAAACTGACAACATTATTAAGTGGCACTATGAATTGAAAACGAAACAACCTTTTGACAAATTCAATAATTAGCCTTAAATTTCGAATACAATTCAGCTAAATTGTTAAATCCGTGTTCCTAAATTCAGCAGGTAGTCATAAGTATGATTATACGAGGTGACAAATAAAGCAGATGAGAGTTCTTATCATGAATACAATGTACAGTCTGACAATTCGAAATGAACCACTGTATCGTTGTAACAGTTTTACTAAACGATCCAAGTTGTAAACATTTTTAACAACAGACGTTACCGTTATTTCCATATAATAAAGCCTGGTCTCAATAAAGCACAAGAAATAAGTTCAATATTTGTCTTTACTCTAACCTTGTCTCATTCTCTATTTTATGTTTTCACACTGAAAATTGCCCTAACTACTTTTCATTTTGACAAAGGAAACTATTTTCGAACTAATTTACCTTATGGATATAACAAAGATGTCTTTGTTTATTTATTAGCTTTATTTACTTGCATACTTTCCTATATATATTATTTCAATCACTCTTATATAAAGTCGAAGATATATTGACGAAAACATTGTCGAATAACAACTTATTGTTATTGAGGCAAGGATAAATATAGCGTTTATTGACTAGTTATTTTACACTGCAATTCACAGTCCCACTGACATCCTAAGTTATGAACATTCTTGCAACTTCTACTAGAATAATTTAGCTAAAGCAAAGATTTTAATTGATCTTAAAAAGTTAAAAATGATTTGAAACATACATGGGGATTTGAACAAACTACATTCGACTAACTATCGAAAACCAAAAAGGGTTACATAATTGAT
This sequence comes from Schistosoma japonicum, assembly GCA_025215515.1. Lineage (NCBI taxonomy): Eukaryota > Metazoa > Platyhelminthes > Trematoda > Strigeidida > Schistosomatidae > Schistosoma > Schistosoma japonicum. Next base: position 30,686,642 of record CM046064.1, on the reverse strand, counting down.
CCGTCTTAATATGAGGATATAATTTCCAAAACCAAATGAAATCTTCATCATAATAAGTCTGTACTAGTTTAGTTCAGCAATATCGTAAGTTATCAGTGATGATTGAGTTTAAGCAAACAAGCTAATAGTAGTGTAAAGATAATTCACTCATCTTGAAAGTCATAGTGTTCGGTTATAGATATAGATGACTGAGGAATCAAAAGCTAGGATGAAACAGTCATCGATAAGTTAATTTCTAATCGTTGTTTAACACAAGTCAATGTTACATGTAAACGACTATAATCCACTAATTAGACAGTTATTCTTATATGTTTTAGTAAACTACTTATATCACTATTTAGTTCTTAATACGAACATTATAACCGAAAAGAGAAAAAAACAGCCCAAAGTCCTATGAATGAAACTGTTTATGGACACTAAGATTTACTGAAATAGTGTAGTTTATAAAACTTATTTCTTTCTCCGTTTTTTTTCTTCTAATAGTCGTTATATTTAATACGTGTTGACTTGTTTATGTTTAACAGATTTGGAGTATTTTCTATGTTCTTTTATGTTCTCCTATTGAATTTATGAATTGAGAGACCATGGTTAAGTGGTTCATGTGTATATCACATTACTGGAATTACTTAACGTCATTTAATCAGAGATTGGTTTGTTTAACTTTATGACCATGTGTATGTGAATTCATTTTAATATTCAAGAGTGAATCTATCGTCTTTGTTTATTAATGCATTTGATTTTCAGTACACATAAAACAAACAGTAAAAATAGAATTATGAAATCAAAATAAGTAAATGACATTAGATATTCTGGTTTGTGGATAATATTACTGTAAGTAATGCAGTGCATTACATTTAAATCCAAGATGATTTGAGTTATTGGCAATGTATCAATGTTCATAAGGTTGTATTTAGCACTTTACCAACCAATTAGATTAGAAGTACTGTATATTACTGTGCAATATTCATTGAAGATCTTAATTCAAATCTGAACGTGTTTTTCAACAAGACGCTCTACTTTGACATGTTCATAGCAAACACTTCATAATATTCGAAATGAAAATTACTCTGATTAGAAATATTAACATACCAGTCAACGTAAATCTAGTTCGAAGTCGTGAATGATGGAGTTCAAACTTGTCGGGAAGTGAGACAGTTATCACCAATGACAATGAATGATCTTCGTGCTTTATCATGAATTCATGGAAGTGGGAATTTAACCGTCAGATGCCGGCTGACCCACTGATGCGGAGGGTTAGGCGTTCGCCAACCTTAAGCCCATGGACTTTAGTGTGCACTCCTGAGGAGTTCCATTCTAGGACCAAACAGTTGTCCAGTGCTCACTGGTTTACAATGGTACCTTGCTAACATCACTCTTTGAAGAATTTGACTAATTAAACATTACTTAGTATTTTCATTATTCATATTGTATCCACTGTATTTATAATCTAACATGACAAACACTCTAACGCTCGAATACAACAAAACAGTTGATCAGTTTCACGGTAAATTTCATTGATTTTTCTATAAAGAGATGAACAATGAATAATGAAATGATTAATTTTTTGATAAAGAAAGTAAGTTATACATAATATGAAACGATGCTGAAAGCATGAATAAATTAACAACCGAATTGTTAAACAATAACAAATTGGTCTTGTAGAGTGAACTCTATAATTTAAGTAGAGATATTGAGTAGTTTCAGATTAATACAAAACACTTTTTCAGTTAATTTTGTTCTTTTATAGGTAGTAGTCTAAGTGTCAGCAGATTTTCACAAACGATGTATATTAATGGTGTATTTTATACCAGAAAACTTCAAGATGTACTTCCCAATGTTTTATTGAGGAAAAAAAAGTATAGTCTATTTAGTCAACAATACTACTAAAGACTACAATTGAATGATATGAATCATTCGATTTTATCACAATGAATTAATGGTAATTGTGAATAAGGTAAGAACAATGAATGTGGTAGAATAAAATGATTGTCAATAATTCAAGAACTACTTATAATCCAGTACTAATTTACTTACTTACGCCTGTTACCCCTCTTGGAGGAGCATAGGCCACTCACCAGTATTCTCCATTCAACTCTGTCCTGAGCAATTCTTTTCAGCTGTCTCCAGGTACTGTTCATCCTTTTTATGTCTGCTTTCAGTTCTCGACGCAGTGTGTTCTTTGGCCTTTCTCTTTTCCGTTTTCCAACAGAGTTCCAAGTTAGTGCTTGTCTCGTGATGCAGTCTGATGATTTACGCAATGTATGTCCTGTCCATTTCCAACGTCATTTCCTGATTTCCTCTTCAGCTGGAAGTTGGTTTGTTCTCTTCCATAGTAGGCTGTGGTTGATGGTTTCCTGCTATATAATCCCGTAACAGTAGTATTATTTATCTAATACAAGTAAACATACATCATATTACAATAAATAAAGATTTATAGAAAGACATTTTGTTGAAAATTATTGAATGCTTCTATAGTAATCTGTTTGAAAGAAAGAAATACATACACAAAAAATATAAATTTAATGAAACTATACTATGTAATTCAAATTTACCTAAAGATACTACTCTTAATCAGTAGATTAACAAAGTAAAATGAATAAAGTTGTAATGGAATGAATAATTGAAAACATTAAACAAGATATAAAACACAGTTACATGTTAGTAACTAAAGTTACGAAAATATTCCATAACTGACAACTGTATACATTTTGAATGTAAAAGTTCAATTTTAACAGATTAATAGTAACAATTTCATACAAAAATATCCGAAGTATTGATTATTTTGACGTGTCAATTGTTAAGTAGATGACTGAGAAATGATTATTTAACTGTTCTAAATCTCAAAATAAACTAAAAATCTTCTATTATATTCAATGATGCTCTAGTTGATGTAGAATTCCATGAAACTTGTTATTCATATAACAATCCATATTACATCCTTCTAAGGATCAATTAAATCCTCATAAGTAGTTTGAGTCAAATATGATTTTAAAACAGTTTTTTATTCTAAATATCATATTAATTTTATATTAAAAATTTCCTTTCTGTTTACTTGTAAATCTGTTAACTAGATCAGAATTTAATGTTAAGAGCACATTTGGATTTAATTTCAAAGAATAACTTCTCTTACATTTTTTTTTCCTTCAGCGATTTTCACAAGAACTATCAAGTGACGAATTAATAAACAAACCGACTATCTTTAAACCTACTTCAATTCATCATCTATCTCTACTTAATGCCAGTGATGTCTAGTCACTTAGAAGTAATAAAACTACAACTCAATCGATAGAATTCTAATATTTCTTTAAAGGACTTGATAAACATTATGTTAATCACCACAAAGAGATCAACTAATGTATACATCTCAGTCCTACAAATGGTCAGTCGCTGCCAAAATACTCAGTGTCAGTTGTCAAAGAATGTGATACTGACTGATCTGCGATTAAGTCCGCAGTGGGGTGTATGTTTCTCCAAAGACTGCAGGTATGCCTTGCTGGAGAGTGCTGAACAGCATAAAACCTGCCGACTACTTTCTAACCACCTTTTACCTCTACATACTTCGAATCACCTAGAATAGTGGCAACATGATGACTCGACAAAATTTGATCAACACTATAAAGGACTTGATGTTAGTTACTTCAAAGTGACAAACCAATATAACTAACACGTGTATACTGAGAAATAATCTATTTAGATGCTTTCAAAGTAAAGAGAATACTAATAAGTTAACAAACAGTAACAATATATGATGCCGGACTAATTAGTGAAATAGTTGAATTACAAATACAGACAATTATCATTAAAAAGAAATAATTGTCTAAACAAACCAGTTTAAAGACAAATAAACATTGATGTATTTTCTAACAAATTCGAAACAACAATCTAAAAGCGTGATTTACTACGTTAGATTATTGGATGGTTAATCACATAATTTCACGTTTGGATTAATTAGCCTATTAATAACATTATTCAGGGATGCATTGTATTGGCTCGTTTGGTCCTATCTAATTATCATACATTCTTCATACTTGTAAAACGACGTTACACATTAAAAAGAGTGACATTACGATACATACTAATTATATCCAGGATGTTTCAGTCGAGTAAAACTAGCTTATAATTAGACACACTTAAAACTCATCTATTGCTAGTCAAGGTTATTTTTAGCATCGTAGTGCTGTGAGCTTCACTGAAAAAGGTTGGATCCACAACTGGTTTAGTGAGAGCAGTTCTGCTGTATGCTTGAGAAACCTGGTCACCTTAAATGAGGATGACTTTCAGATTTCTCTGGCCGACTATCGTTGTATCTTATGATTTAATAATATCAGATGGTAACAGTATGTTAGTAATCCTGTAATCTTGAAATGTATTCGGTTGCGGTGGAGATTTTATTGATATCATCACCTTTAAACATTGGTTAATGTAGCTTGGTCATGTTCTACGAGTGTCATCCGTAAGACTTTCGAATTGTGGATTACATAAAATAATAAAACAAATAAGAATAATTCTCATGATTTCGATCAATATATAATATCTTATCAATACACCAACAAATTTTACATGCTACATATCGTTAAATTTTCTTGAAAGTACCATCTGTCCTATTGAGATTCATTCTAAACACCTTCATTGACCAAATTTTCTTCCCAGTTAATACGTTATACCCTTCATCAAAACCACTTACTTCTGATTATCATCATTTAAAACAATGTAATAAAACGACACACATCTCACTAGTAATTATATATACGTCACGTATCTTCCACTGATGACTAGTGTTCATTTCAAATAGAATGACATTATATTCACCTCCATATTACGTAAGTGATTCAATCACTTCACATGTTACCTATGATATATATGTATACATATATATATATTCTACAAATATTTACAGGATTGACACAAATTTACAGGCATGATCAAATTAAGAGAAGTAGGAATGCACTACTGTAAATCAAATAAAGGTACATCACATGAAAAGACAGCATTCATTGGTTATTTTTTCATTGAACATTTAATACAAAATTTCTAAATGGAAAGAAAACAAAGAACATAGTAACAACCTAAAAATAATGAAGTGAATATTATAAGTAGAGAGGCGTTTTTGCTTAGATCATCATAGTTTAAGACATTTATCGTCAACTACTCCCAACCGATATTCATTCCAAGGTATCATTTATTTGCTTATTTTAACAAAAGTCACGAGTGTCTGACCTCATGAAAGAGAATCGAAATAGTATAGAGGAAACATGTGGTGCTAGCTTTGACATTTTGATATACAAGAAAGTGTAGAGATAAAACAAGCTTAATAAAAGGTAAGGTTGAAACCGAAGTAATTGTTAGGTGCCTATTAAAAATATACACAATTGAACCTGGTAGGAAAACAAATTCTTTTAATCTTCAAAAGAAAATCATTTAAATTTTCAAAGTTCAATTACTGTACCTGTATTTTGGGAAAATGTTATCAAAACCAGTCGAAAATGCTTTACATAAATTAATAAAGTGTTATACATTGTTTGTCCATGACTAGTGTCATATGTTATATCCTTCACAGTGCTGATTAAGTTGTCATGTGACTATTAGTCAGAGCCATCCGATATAACTGGCATTATGTTAAAATTTAAAGTAGTTTGGGGAGCCTGTCGTGAATAAAACCTAAATCCAGCCGAATGCTAACTAGAACGAAAATTAGGTCCAGGATTTCCTATCAACTACTCTCAAACCAGCTTCCAGAGTAGTGAAGTGTAGCTTCTGTTCAGCAATCGACTCTCAGACAAAAGTAAATAAAAGCTGTAACAAAAATCATCGAGATGTAAGCATGTAATTAAAGAACATTCAATATATATATATATATATATATATATATATACATTTTTTCATCCGTAAATGTTTATAGTGACTTGAAGGCATAACATTACTTTCCCGTCCCCTAATATATTCGATGTATGAATTACGCTGACAACCGCCTCTCATTTATCGAAAGGATGTTGAAGAAAAAGTTAATGAACTACTGTGGTAGTGAAACTCGTCGTATCTCTCAACAAGATTTGCAATGTTTTGTAAATATCTTAATAAAGCGAGTTAGTGTATGTGGTTGGTAAATATAATTACCCAATAAAACAAAGAAAATGTATAGTATTAAATCTTGGTTTATAAAACTGGTGACTAAGAAGCTTTAGAAACCATTAATATGAATCGTCTATTAAGATTAGTAACGCATAACTTTGTCGTGAAATAGTATAAAATCTATGTCCGCTTATTTGAAATTAGGAAGTAGTTAACAGTTTGTCGGATACTGTACACTGTCAGTACTCCAACATTTATTAGAAAACAGATATAGTACTTGTTTCAATACTCAACGGTGAATTCTTCATCGTGGTCTACATTTGTAAGTCCACAAATGTCATATTATATTAAATAGTATTCTTAAATATGTATGTATATAAGCATTGTAATATAGCTAGTTAATATCATAAATTGAAAATCGTATATAATACACAGAACAAGGCTTGGATAAATCTCTATTGTCTTCATAAATTCGATTTCTTTGAGTATTTCTACTGGTATATAGAGTAGGCATAATCTTATATGATTAAGCACTTTACTATAACATTTGTAAATAACTGAAGAAATTTCACCAAAGTTAACATTACTTCCCTTGTTAGTTTAATATAGACGATTGGCTATAATTGTACATTTTATGATGCTTAATTTTAGCCAGCCAGGCATATATTTACATGCTCTTAAGAATAAAGATCTTTCAGTACGACCTTTTTACTTGGCTCTATATGAACAGTTAAATTGAAAAACAAACATTGGCAGGCTTTACAATGGGCATACGATCCTTGATTCTTTGTATCAGCAATCAACTAGTTTGAAGAGTGATGTGTAATTCAGGAGCAATGAAAGTAGTTTGATAGATCTGTTTAGTCTGTGTGTTAGGATATCACTTGATGTCATCTCAGTAGTCAAGTATTCAATAAAGTTTTCAATTAGATTTCTATTTTATAGTTCTAGCATATTCTTATGGATTAATCTAATGGTATATATGATTTTCAATGAGGTTGTTTCTAGTTTTTCTAAATTATCATAACAGTATACACATAGAATTGTGAAACCGGCATTTAACATTCCAATAAAAATAAATATCGATCGGTTTACTTCTACTTGAAGTAAACGATGATAATGTTGTCCCTAAAAATAAATAAAGTTTCAGGATAAAACCAATCAAGTTGAAGAACTTAGTATTACCAAAACTATCCACGTGAACTACAAATCTACTTTATCATTACATTTACTACATATATATCCATAATATTAAACTGAAACGATTATTCGAATTTCATTGCAGTTAATTGTAACAATGAAATCTTTCTTGTGTCTAATTTCTATATACATTTATAGGGATATCTAATAGTAACAACTAAACAAATTTCTATGCTTCATAATAAGCATTCTGAAATCCCTGTGATAAACTGAGCTCTAAATTTCAATAATGCAGCAAAATTTGGTACCATAAGGTATCCATGAAAATCGGTTAGCAAAAAACGATCCTGATTAAAGCATGTTCAAGAGGCTGTGCTGTGAATGGCCCGTTCTTGGTCAATTCAGAGGCAACGAACAGTCAAAAAGTTTCTGGAATATTCTTATGCCGATGTTTATATAAACCCTAGTGTAATTATTTTCTTTGTTTTTGTCATTTGCTGTTATTTCCTCAATATATTCGGCTACCTGCTCTACTGTTGTTTTGATTTGGGATAGAGTCGCTGTCTTTGTGGGACCGTAGAGTATGTTATGACGCAAGAAAAAATGACTGATATCTCAACGCCAATTGAGTGAGCTTAGTCGATAAATTCGCATCTGTCCTATGCTTACACAGTCCCAAGCCGGAGATAGAAGAACACAAGACGATAAACCAACCAGACAATCATACTATGTTTCATGCATTCCTTAATATATACATAAAACCAAACCGAACAGCAAACCAATTAGGAATCTAACATTAATACAGAACAAAGGAGATAGTGGTAGTGAACAGAGACAACTTGAACACAACCAATTAACTGTAGTTCATAGTAAGAAACAATACACTAAGAGTAAATATACTAATTGGGAGGATAGGGTAAGAGGAACGTAACAATCATAGAAATGAAATGTTTACACTACTCAAAACCTAAATAATTGAAAATACAGTTCTGAAAGTTCGTTACTCCTCTTTAATCCCCCAGCATAACAGAATACTAAACGGGACTAGTGCATAATATTTTCAGGGTAAGAGAGACAATCCAACAAAATCATTAGAATATTTATCAAAGTTATTGATGATAACAGTTTTATTTAAAATTATAATGTTACGAAACGTATCTTAAAAGTAATCCAATGTCACCAGAGTACTCCATAGCATACACTACTTGATAGCGGATATATTGGTTGATAAACAGAGTACAAGAATTAAAAAAAGAAAAGATTCCAATGCATATACAAACGAACATTTTGTTAAATATAATCTAATCATAATAATATACAAAAATATGCCTAAAGTGATATCAAGGATATATGAATAGAGAAGTCACTAAATGTTTACAAATGTAATCGTTTAGCACCAGTAGGCGGAGGTGAGAAATTATCCGAATCCATAATTTTTTTAAAAGAACGAGTTACTTTACGATTAGAAGCTGTTGAATTTAGTGGTGTATTCACATTAGCCTCATCTAATTTCAAACTCGGAACAGTAGTATCTGATCGTGATAATGGTTTCGCTAGACCAGGATCAAGAGGATTATGGAGTCCACGTTGATGCTCATGTTGATGTAGTAGACTAGCAACAGTTCGATTAACTTTTGGTTGGGGTAATTCACTTTCTGGTGTAGGATCTGGTTTCGATGTAAAATAGGACGATTGTAGTGCAGTGACCGCTGTACCACGTGCATCTGGATTTAGATTTAGTAAAGTCTCTAGTAATGTTATCAGGTCTGAACTGGCAGCTGTAAATATTTGAGTGAACGGTATGCCTGGTCGAGGATCAAACTTTACATAATTAGGTAAACGATAAACATCAGGCCACGTATCATCTTCAGGAGTTCCTGTAATCTATGAAAAAAACAATATAAACAACGATTCACATGAGACTATACTGCTATTTTTTAAAATTTATCTTTAGAAAATAAAGCCAAATACGATAATAATTTTTAAATATTACTATAAAAAGATACTATGGCGCTGGATGATGGTTGCGTAATGCTGCGAAGTGTCATAAGTAAGGAGTATCAACTACTGAAAGGTCTGTAGTATGAGAGTTTATTGCTTACCACGAGACTAAAGTTTTAGATACAATCCTGAGGTCGTGGATGTGCACTGTTGGGTAGTCATAGTATATCTGGGTTTATAATTGGTTTCAAAACAATACTATTAAAAAACATAATAAATAGTAATCTACCTCTTTATACCTCATATATTTTCGCCAACTGAGTCAAATCACAGTCTCCAGGAAATAAAGGAGTTCTCAAAAGAAATTCAGCTATAATACATCCAACTGCCCATATATCAATACCAACACCATATAAAGTGCAACCATAAAATAATTCTGGAGCCCGATACCAACGAGTAGCCACTTGATGAGTCATTGGTCGAGTAGGTGAACTGGCAAACTGACGAGCTAGCCCGAAGTCACCTATTTTCACTTTACCATGTGTACTAAGAAATAAATTGTTCGGCTTCAAATCCCGATGAAGTATCCAGTTTGCATGTAAATATTCGACGCCCCGAAGTAGCTGAATTTAAGGAATACAGCAATAAAGATTAATGGAATAATAGGGAAACGTATGGATTAGGTCAAAGGTACAAATATTACAGATACACACAATTTATATCTAAATGATGATTTAATAAGTGAATTCGAATAGTAAACGGTTATTTCATAGAAAGATTAATGAATTATATTAAAGTTGGATTGTGACTGGCAAGTGGAATCCAGGACGCGCGTTTCGTCCTATTTGGGACTCGTCGGCTGGATGTACCTGCATCCCAATGTTGATGTTCACACTGGGATTCGAACTCAGTCCGCTTCGTGTCAAACGCCACCGCGTTCACCACTAGGCTACTGTGTCCAGACAGTCACACTTGTGCAACGGGTACATATCTAATTCAGAATAGGCTTGTATCTTCCCGTTGATTTGTAATGGACTGAAACTGGTCAGCCTCTGTTGCCATATGTGCATCAATCAATGAACTATGCCTATCTAATTGGAATGAGTCGTTGAATTTAACCAGTAAAAAACAGAAAACCATATGATATTGAAAAGGAACGAAATACTTTAGATGTTAACAACTTATTCATTGTATATAGACCCATGTAATTGGCATTTTCAAACCACACTCTAAGTGTAAATGTTAGTGATACGACCTGGTTTTTTCGAACCGAATTAATAGAAGTGGAGTTCAAAGCTGTGACTTACCAGTTGAAAATTAAACCCCTTAACCAACAAGCCAAAACTAAACAATGCTAACAATAAAGTGATTGATAAATTGAAACGCACAGCTTAAATGCGCTTAGACATAAATGTAAGGCTGCGAACGAGCGACTGAAGAAATGACTGATGAAAAAAATGTCAAACCATTAATTAAATCACTAGAAGAGATGAAACGAAATGAGATGAACAATAAAGTATACACTACCTATTTATTAACAACAAAGTTTCCAGACTACCCATTGGTTCTTTTGTTCTGAAGCTAGTAGAAAATTTAACCACGGCAACATCAGATTGAGGTTCATTATGTAGCTGTAAATATTTTACTTAATGACTTAATGAGGCTTATATGTATTTGGTGTGCACTATTGTAATGACTTACAGTTTAACGAGTGCTACATTATACACATCTACTAGAGTAGTAGTAATAGACACTTCATTTACCTGCATTGAAAAAAGCACTATCTGTAACAGCAATATAAGAAAAGCGAATTTCTCCTAGTTGTTTTAGTCGATATCGATTATCTCGTATTTTCTTACACACATTTCATGTCTGTAGATGTAGTTGAGGGAATAGTTTAAGAGTCCTACTATTTTACAACTAGTTACTAAGGCTTTCATTCATAGAAACTAAGCCGTGATGGAGGCAATAATCATCACAGCGCGATATGTTCTCCGTGATTTCGACGTCATTTGTATAAATAAACTTAATTTAAGTATGTATATTGAGCTGCTCACTACCAAAATATATTGTGAACTCACTCAACTAATAGGTTCCTAAATAACATTTAGTGGTGAATACAGAAACAAAATTACATATTTTCTGAAGAGTAATCATCAGTTGTTAGATGGTTACTGACTTAAATAAAGTTGGCATATGAAAATGGATTTATACGCAATGAAAGTTAGAAAACAAATCAATAAGTAGTTGGAATTCGCTGCAAAACTAAACTAAGAAATAAAAATTCATTCAAATTGTAGGATATATGGCTGATGACAAACAATTATGTGATCAATTAAACGACAATATACATACAAGAATATCAGAATCTAAGAAAGTACTTATTAATTTTGCACAAGAATGAATGACTTTTAGCACACATAAAATGTGCAATTTCTGAAATTGCTGTACGATTAAAGTTGAATTGTGGAATCTAGGAAGCTTGTCGACAATGATACAAGGACTCGAACTCAGTTCATCCGTATCAAACGCGAAAACGAGAAGGAGCTGGACAACAGTATGTACACAACCAGAGATAAAACCTAAAACTTCCAGTTCTTCCGAATACTTAACAATCAGAACCACTGTCTTCCAACCAATAGGTGGTCCTAAGATTAGTCAATTCGTGAAATGCAGTGATGATCACTCAATGCTATTGGTAACAACTGTCTTACTCTCTACCGCAGGAGTTAAAGCACACTGATGAGGTGACTTGTAATAATACCAAGTAATTGTTCTCACATATCTGGATTTTAATTGTATTAGACAGAGATGTACATTAGTCAAGAGAATTAATTCATTACAGCCATGATAGCAAATAGTTTACCTGTAAACTTAACGCTTTGACATGTGCTGGTATTAAGACAACAGTTGGATCATGCACCAACGCCTCTAAGTCAGACGACATAAAATCAAATACTAAGCATATACATCTATCTTGACTGAATACATCAAGAAGACTAAGAACATTGGGATGATCAATTTCTTTAAGTATTTTAATTTCACGTATCGCAGACAAATTCATGCCATCAGCCAATACCCAGCGAGGACCAGCTTTGACCTAGAAAATGAAAAAAAAGAATGATATAAATAGTTATCAATACTCTACAGTATTGAAAAATATTAAAACGTTAAAAGCCCATAGCCCAAATGTAACACCTATGAATCAGGTAAAACTTAAGTTATAAACAACATAAAATGTGTCACAAATATGAGCGTCGTATTTCATAGAGAAATAAACAGTAAGAAGTAATGGGATAAACGTTATAGGAGCCCGTAACAACTCCTGGAAAAACAATTAGAAGAAAAGAAATAGATAGGAATCCCATCTGGGCGGCTAATCTGAACTGCAAACTATCTACTATGCGATAGTTCCCAAGTCCTTAAAAATCAAATGATTATCCCACCATTACCACTAAGTGATGAACTACTACAGTGGCTAATGAACATAGATGAAGATAATACATTAAAGACTAATGCTTAAATAATAGGTCTTCAAAAAACAAAATTTTCATTATCTATAGAAAAATTAGTTAAGTACAAATTTACAAAGACATAATTTTCCAAATCTAGTAGGAAAAATATCTACGAATGACAGGCTAACTGATTTCGGTAAACAATGTATTGCTTAAATAATGGTCATATTTTATATAAAAAAAGATACTAAGTGGTTAGATGTAGTAGGAAAAAGCCCTTGCTAATTAGTAAAACTAGCGTGACACATAGACACAAGTCTGCTCATGACAGTATCTAATCAACCCGAACTCGATCGACATTAAGAACTACACGAACAGTAAACTCGGTTATTACCTCATTAATAATAAATAAATGTACAATAATAAAAAAAAAACAATCTAAATCTATTCCACAAACTATACACCGACATAATATGTCAAACTGTACATGATGGATAAATACACTAACCAAACTACTCGATTCAACGTCATCACAATAAAACCGAAATCTCTGGCTACTATATTTTGAAAACATGTGTATCTTTCCACTGATGTTGTTGTTAAGGTTTAAATTTGATCATTCTTCATTAATATGTGTGCAACATTAGGGGATCACCTTGATGCATTATTCATTCACAAGTATAATTAGAGTTAGACTGTGGCTAGGATTGTGAATTCCAAGATGCACGATTCCACCTGAATATGGCTACATTAACTCAGTAGCTCAATGGATAATGCATTAGAGTTGGAAACTAAAAGCATTAAATTTAAGTTTCAGTATAAACACCAAAACTGGAATGCATATATATCCAAACAGCGAGTTATAAGAAATACTGCCAGTAATATACCAAATTACTAGTTTAAGTACAGGGAATACTGTAGTAGTATATTTACCTTCTTGATTGCAACCAATTGCCCATTCCTATTATTATCTTGAGCTAAGAATACATTGGCAAACTGACCTTCACCAAGATAGCATACTTTTTCATAACGACAATTCTTACTAGCTTCATCCACAAATATATCCATTCTGAAGTTGAATTTAATAAAAACAAACAAATAAGCAATTTGCAATTCATTTACCCATCATGAAAATATGTATGCGAGTTATATGCATCAACTTTAAATAACTCTGAATGAGTCTGTTTGGATTATTTATATTTATCAGTAGATTTTGGGTGGTCTATTCTTTGCTGTAAGATGGCGGATGAATGTAGTCAATAAAACTTACGTGCAATCTTGAGTGATGCTTCCCGTGGGATTCGAGCTTATTTTAAATGATACACTTGACCATGAACTATAATCAGATCTGAAAACTCCGGATAAATCTAGTGGATTGTATCAAATCGAATAAATTGTTGATAAATTTTATTTTTCAAGTGAATTAACCGATAAGCGCTAAGTTCTAAAAGATGTTTGTTATCTACACTGCAAGATTTTATCATAATAGTTAGCTATCCCACTTTGGTGTAAGTAAATAATCCATAATCTAGTTGTTCGCAATAGAAAACTTGATGACAGGAGAAAATGGATGGTGTATTCTTTGACTATGACACTGAAATAATCCCATGAAAACTGTCTAAATATCAATAAGGATTGACAAGTCTTGTATCTGAATGCTCAAACACCGACTTCCTACCCCTCGAAGATCATTATTCAAGAGACTGAACAAAAGGCAATACGGACGAAACGTCTTTTCGAAGGTTAAGTAAAAAAATATTTGTAGGAGACCGTGTAATTCTAGAGGCTTATACAAAATATGCTGAAACTAGTGATAAATCTGCCTAACTGTACGAACATGACAATGTTAGTAAGTCAACTTTTAGAAGCATCTGATGAATGGAAATTGATCAGTGTAATTTCAGCAGTTTCTGGTTTCTAAAGAAGTTTTCTGAGAATAACTGAAATCGTCACTATACAGAATAATATTAGTAAAGTAGAGCATTACGAAACTGTTAAGTAGTATGGAATAAATTACAACTTTGCTTTCATGAGTACGTAAATTACACTGATAATGAAACGGGTCACAACATTTGAACAAGAAATAACTTTTGACCAATTGGTATTCATGTAAGATTAAAATTAACTTTACATTGCATACATCATTGCCCCCTTGAAACTACAAAGAGCAAACGCGCAAATAAACTACCCTCCCACAACGGGTTCACATACACATACACATACACAAACGCACATCCTCATATTAAATCAATTAATTAGTAACAATATGATATATTTTTTACAGTAAAACTTAGAAATCTCATTTGAAATACACATTCATGAAATATAAAGAAAATAAAAGATTTGTTAATACATATGCGAATAACGAGAATCAAATAGAAATAAATGCAAGAATTAAAATTCTTTCCATGACAATGGTATGTCGCAGTATATACACATTGGATGAAGTATTTCTGAACGCCAAGCAGATACGCGGTCTAGTGAAAAAAACAAAATAAGGAAGTAACAAAATACATCGAAAAATAGATATTTAAGAGAAAATAATATAATGATCCAGTATGGTTATCAATAGAATGTAATACGCATCTTTTGAGGCATTTGAGACTCGATTGGTTAAACGTAATCCACATTCCAATATTAATGTTGATATTGAAACTGGAATCTAGTAACTACCGCGTTATCTATAAAGTTACTGAGCATTGATAACTACTAACGTGCTCAAAGGGTATGATGATTATTTCGAATGTCATTATTTTCTACTGATAGTTGATACGAATCATTTGAGTTATTTGCTAATCATCATGTTAAATTCATCTCGGTGAGTGAATGTATTTATATTGTATTTGCAACTAATCCACTCCTATGCCACGCTTATGCCTGATTATGATTAGTCGTAGGTCTCTTTAATTGTGACAATCAGTAAAATAGAAATCTAGCATAATTTGAATTAGAAAGTTGAAGGAACATGAATCAAAATGCTGAACCTAAATAGGTTATTTGTCAACAAAATTACAGAAAGTGAATTGATAATGTGAATGAAGTTCCCAATCAGAGTCTACGATTTTAAGAGTTACTCCAATAGTGTGATATAAGTAGTGGAGTGGTGACTTTCAGTTGGTAGGTAGCAAGTCCGAACACAGCCATGCTAACTTCGATCCAGACAACTAAATAGTATCAATAGCTCTTACACAGCTGAAGTGCAGGTCAAAGCAAAATTTATAATTCAACACGTTACAAATTAGTTAATTGATGAGAATCATTTTCGTGCCACAACAACTTACTACTTATAACGTCGATTAAGTAGTTAATGAAATATGTAGTAGGGCCCTAATATCATTCATAAAAATACGAAATAATTCCTAGGTAATTCCTATGAAATATCACAGCAAAGAGATAAAATCTTCCACAAAAATCTCAATTCAACATACCTTGAGGAGATATACTAAGCGCTACACGATTGCACTGAGTGCAATGACGAAACATAGGATCGATGCAAGGCTCCAGTGATTGCATACAACGTTCTGAAGAATATACGAAAACAGTTATATAAGTAAATTAATCTGAGCACCACAGTAAAACTTTTTAAAGACTCCTTTGATAAATTTACTGTAGGCAGTGATTTTCAATCGTAGAAAATTACGCTTCTTTAAATTTATAATCGCTAATAAGTTGGTGTAAGAAATATTCTTTATGAGTAGTGAGTGAAATCAACTATTTAATTTACCTATCTAAATAAAAGCAACATACTGAACATGTTTTTACGGAAATAGGTATTACGTTTAGTTTTTTGTTGGTTGGGTACTCCTGAGAATCAGGGAGCACAGAAAAGTTGTTCACTCCTGACATAGGACTCCCCATACGTGTGTCCGCTTGATTCCTCCAGAGAATCGAGTCCAAGGTCTTTAGATCTCACAACTAGAGGGCCGGCATTCAATGATAGACTTTCAGGTTCCATCGAAAACAATACATAGTAGGGAAACTATCTTTTAAAGTATTGTAATATAAGTTGAAAAGTGAGTAGGTGATGCTTGACAATATTATGAATTATGCTTAAAGGCTCGTGGAGTAACATGTGATGAATACTGGTAATTTATTCACATTTGCTGAAACAAGGAATACCTGCAAAACATTTATATGCCGTAGACGAGATGACTGGGCAAGGTTAGGTGTTAGATATCAAGTTATTGAGTTACGAGTTCGAATCTCCTCCCCCTTACCTAGTTCGAATCGGAAAAACTTTTAGTACCACTAGCATACACGTAGAAGGTATGACTAAAAGCCGAATTCATGAAATTTTACTACGTTGATGATGTGTATCAATATCTTAATTTAGTAAAAATGAGAAAATTGTCTGATATACTAAAATTATTCAACTTTTGAGTAATCAATCAAGCATACTCTAGAAAGCTCTAATTATCTTAATTTGGATGTGATGACTAACTGTTAAGCTTAGAAGCCAAGCCACGATTCATTGAAGTGAGCGACCAATAAAATGGATATCATCTAATCGGCTATAGCATTTTATCATAGTTGTATATTAATATACTGTATATAAGAATGTCACTCCATTGTTCTGCAGAGCAATTATTCATGCCTTCGGCTATCAGTACACTGAGATGGGGAGCATATGTCAATGATTGATTCTGATTAGCAACTATCATCCAGTGACATAATATCATTATAACAATTCAGTCGAAACATTGAATTTATTGATTTAACGATCCTATACAATTTTTCCTATTAATAAACTTCAGTGAAAAAAGGTTAGTAAATGTAACAGAATAAGATGAATTCATTAATTTCCCCATGTATACATTAAACAACATGAAATTTCTAGAAAGAGCATTTGGTAAAAACATAGAAGTAAATTTTTAGATAATGAAAATTAATGTCAGTAATCGTGCAGTAACATTTGAAAAATGTAGAGAACAACATAGAAACAACGAGTAGTGCTAGAAAGGCTTAGAAAATGAATTAACAATTGATAGCACAAAATCAGACAGTACAAAATTTAATGTTACTTGAACAATGCTAAACTGATAACTGTAGTTTTTGAATGAACAATTTTTCTTTCGACAATTTGCTAGCGATGGCTGAATTGCTTAATAAATTCAGTACTATTTGTGTAGTGATTACTTCAAAATGTCAGTTGTGTATTTAATATCAAGTAGATGACTAGCGGTGCCACTGCTAAAAATATATTAGTCATACATTAATTCCAGCTGCTGTGGTGTGCCCATAGATAATCTTTGTCTTAGTTCTTTCAATGTAAGTACTTTGGCATATAGTAAACATAACTAGAGAAAATGCGTAGTGAAAGGGTGTCCACTTCTATGTACTTCAATAAGCAACTTTTTTTAAACAAGGAGGCTAGTTCAAGAGCCCGATATGTACCTATAAGTGTAATGCTTAATCTGAAATTAATTTTGTAGGCAGTAGCACGTACTATCTACTTTGTTTGTGCTTTCCTATATTATCTGATGAATTTTCTGGATAACCACTATCTCGGACAATTGTCAAATATGGACACTTTCTTTTCGATTTCCCCCCCACCCAACCCAACAATGAATATAATTTTCGCGCACGACTAAATAGTGTTCTAGCTAAAGCTGTTGTTTACCTTACTAAAACAACTACTGGAATAAATGTATAACCTGTTTCAAGAGCCTTTGCAGGTTAATAGATCTTCGAATTTGATTATTTGTGTATTGCTGAACACTAACATCTAAAATAAATTGCCTTCGTATCCATGTCCCATGTTAAAATACATAGAGTACGATTCCATCCTATTAATTACATTTTTCACTTTCGTTTACCCGAAATTAGGAATAAAGATAACTGCCAAGATTGCACTCTACAGACTAACCATATCAGGTGAATTGATTTGACAATAACAGTTGCTGTTATATTAGGATTTCATATATTTAGTATAGATTAGTAGGTATTTGAATTCATTGTTAAGTAATGGAAAAAGGTTAGCGAATCGACATATAATTTCTTTTGCTTATCCACGCACTTGAGCAAAGTATAAAGTGTCTTTTAAATAAGTAGCTATCAGTTATTTTGCTCAAGCTGTTTTATTAACCTACAGAAGGGAGTTTCTAAACCGAAGAGTTTACCACTGACAGTATCTTTCAGATGGGAAAGTGCAGGTTATATGTTATGGTAGGCAATGTAGATAAGGTAACGAGAGTTCCAAAATGATTCAGCGCATTGTACTTATTGTTATATAATAAGTTCCACTTAGAAGGATTCCTTAACATTGTCGTAGTATAGCTTTCTATCACTTCATCTATATCTTTTAAGTGCAATCAATCAAAAACCAGAAACGACTTATTCGAAATAACTTTGTAAAACAAAAAGTGTGTTATTTTAAACATAAAAAACAAGCTTCATTCATTAAACAGTTGCATTGACTTTTAACATCAATATGAAAAAAAAACATGTAAACGATCAAGGATTCGTGAAAATGTGTCACTTGGCAACAGGGGAAAACGATATTTTTCAATAATAAAAAAGTAAACATACAAATCATTTAATTATTATATACTCCTCCTTAATAAAGAAATTGCAATGAAGTGATATGGTCAACTTAGAGAGTGATTTTACAGAAGAATCTTAATTGATTTTATTATCAATTTGTATTTAGTTTATTGATAGTATATTCAACATATAAATGAGACTCACCAAATGGATGGTTTTGAGGACAATTTAAATTGGTAAGATCTGGGATAACATGTGCGAAGAAAAAAACGGAAATGCCAAACCCCAAAAAACATGTTAAGGAAGTGAATAATGTATATATATATATATATATATATATATATATATATATATATACTGTAATGTGTAAATATCCAATTGATCATGTCATATAAAAATTGTAATGGCAACACTAGTAATGGGTTCGAACTCGACTTAACTTATTGCGTACACGCTGAACAAGTTAAGAGCTACATGAATACAATATTTTAGCGCATAATATCTTTGAAGCCAAAGCCAGTGGATTCACATCTCAGTATAAATGCTAGCATACTGGGGGTACTGGAAGATCCAACTGACAAGTCCTTAGTAGGACAAAATTCGTGTCATGGATTTTGATGTTAGTCGTAGTCTAAGTATACTAAAGCCAGTAATAAACTACTTTCAAATTAACCCATTAAACTCATAGACCGTTTGACAAACATTTCGTCCTAGTATGAAACTCCATTCGCAGTGCATATCCTAACAAAGATCTAACCCAGGACGCTATACCATTAATGTTAGTTTTCAAGCATTTATAGTGAAACCTGAATGTTCAGGAATGAATGTTGACCGTTAAGAAAGAGCTGGCTAGTGCTCAATGATATGCAACTAAGATAAGTTTGTAACGAATACAAACAATAAATATTTAAAAGAAACAATCACCACAAATCGCTCCAACGTAACCCAATAATCTAAAATAGTCAGATAAGCGGAATTCCCTTACAACATAAATTATGAAAAAGGAAAAATAATACAATAGATACAAACAGGAAAAAAAAGGATATTTTCTGAGCATATTGGACATTTTTGTACTTGATTAATAATATTTTCACTGGGTAATTTAAAACGATGTACGTATAGTTGTATAGCTAATTGATGAACATTTTTAGCTAATTCTGGTAAATCTTTTATAAAACATATACATTTATCAGATGTCTTGGTAATCACTGTATCATTTACATGTTGATTCAGTGTAGAAATAGATAGAGAATCATTAGTGTTGTTAGTAGTAGTATTAGTAAGTGTTTGTGTTAATGGCTTGAAAACACTCAAAGTTAATGTAGCCATATTTGAAACTAATAAGCAGTCTATAATAAATAAAAGATAAAATTGAACAACATTAAAAAACGAGAATATTTTTGGTAATCAAATAACGAATTTGTAAAATGTTTGAATAAACAAATAAAGTTACACATTCACCACCTACCTCCATCTGTCTCCGTCTAAGAAGCCTAATATCAAAGTTAGACAACCCACGAGAAGTGACTCAAAAGTGAAGTCAATTATCTACTCGAATATCAACCACATTGTGAAAGCTGCTGATATTACTTGGTTGCTCAAACTAAAGTGAAGTACGACTTAAATCAGGAGACTTAATGAATGAAAATCCAATGTCTTAACCACAAGGTCATCGTTTTACATGTTTCTGATTACTAGTTTTCAATGAAAACTACCAGTTAAGATAAATTTGACGCAAAGACACTGAAAAAAACTGATTAATAGTACATACATATTAATGATACATGAGGCTGCACTGAATAGTGCGGATAGGTTAACAAGAACGAATCAGTAAGTAAGACCATTTTGAATCTGGTAAGAAATGCGACTACAATCAACTTTTAAAAATACGTTTTAGAAAGCAAGTTTCATAAAAACGAAGGAATGAACATGCACAAAGATAGTGTAGTGCAAAGATTAGCTAGAACTAACCTCATTTATTGAAATGTCAGGTGTTTATAATAGACCTAGTATCTTTACTTACCATAAACTATTACCTTTCCCAAGTGATTCTATTGATCATTTAATATGTCTAACGAACTTAATAACAAACTACATATAATAAACAAATTGTGCCATTATTTTGTCTTTTGTGAAGACAATAAGAGCTGTAAAGTTTCCTAAAAAGTCATTAGATCAAAAGCAGTTCGAATACTAGCACGTATTGTCAATATATGTAAAGATACTGCAATCGTAAGACCAGTAGTCGCGAAGGAAGTTATTATTGTACCAAGTTGGAATCCTGAAGAACTTAAGTGAAGCTTTGAGCACCTCTGTGGAAGCATGGAGTAATGGATTCTTTAGAGATTTCAGCACATCAAGGCTCCTTCCGGTGATAACTTGTCTTGGACCCTATCACCTTAGTGTCTTGAGACATATAAATGAGATATAAACAAGATCATCACCTGTCCACTCTAACTTTGATTTTAGGAACGCTCGTATTAAAGTATTAACAAAATGTCTGGGCAGTTCATCTAAATTACTGATGGTATAAATGAAAAAGTAAATGGTTAATTAAATGAAGACATCAGAACTGCCTGGAAATTTATGTCAGTAAAAGATTCTCGTTGATACAATTTGAATCTATTTTACAGACTGTACAAGGACATACAATATCTAACATTAACTAGGTGTGACGGATAAGCATACTACTCAAATTTTTTTACTTAAGGTCAGAAAACAGAGTTAAAGTCACAGACTAACATAATTTGTATATGTTCGCATCATATCCTGACGCTGTCGGTAAGGTTTGAATTCGATCATTCTTTATTGTTATATGTGCATCCTTAGGAAATAACTTGGTAGCGTTTGATAGGAATGAAATGATATCAAATGATGGTATGAAAACTAACACTGGGATAAAGGAAAGGCATCCGATTGATGAGCCGCAAAAAGAGAAAACGTTCGTTCTAGATTCCATTTTCCAGCTACAAAGTTTCTTTAATCTCTGACAGTTAGGCCATCATTTTATATTATCAAACTCTGATATTTTAGTAAAGAGTACAACACAGCGCATTTAATAGCTGAGTACGGATATACATGATGAATATGAAAATGAAGTTAATTAACATTACGTATAAAATGACTTCAATTCCTATTGTGATAATAAATGATGAAAACAAAATGTTGCTTAGAAACTGAATGAAATTTAATGCAATCAAAAAATTTTCCAAAACAACAAAAAAAGAAACATACCACGTGCTTGTCTTTGTACAGAACATTGAAGAAATAGCCGAAAACATCGTTCAAGATGACGTTGTTGAATAAATTGATCTAAATTATTTAACCAACATTGTGCACAAGACTAAAATTATAAAATAAAAGAATCAAGATGATTCAATTAAATAAATATCAATGATACTGTCATTCATAATATATCGGAGATGCGAAAAAATTAAAAACGACAGAAGATAACAACAATTAAATATGCAGAAAAAAAGGCAAATAAAATGCAATAAATTACTGGCATACTTTGATTGACTCATCAGTATCTTTGTTAAGCAAACATAGAATAAATCTAGAAGAAACAAAAAAAAAACACGTAATATATAATTAATGAGAATAGCGGTAATTACTAATATTATGTAATAAATATTCAATGGTAGAAAAAGTATTCATCAGTTAGTTAGTCACTAGTAAATCGTGTACGACCAACCATAACATCGGTGGCTAATCTTTTGTTTTGATATTCATGTAAAACAAGAACTTATTACTGGTGAAGTTCAGACAAACAGATATTAAGACGGTTAATATGAATGGCACTGGATGATCACTGCACTGTATAGCAAATCAATTGAGGTGGGAATCCTTCCACTAAACCCTACACAAGTAATGATGATGGTAAGGTGTTAGTCATGAAATTTGAAGATCTTGTGTTGATTCCCCTAGTGGGGTCTATGGTGCATATGGACAAAAGTCCTATACATCCAATATCAATCAATAACGACTACAAACAAAAAAATATGCATATGTATGTGTATTCGAAACATTGATGATAATGTGCCATTTTTAGAATAATTTCAAAGATAATATTTTGAGATGATAAGGAAACACTACATCGGATTCTTAGTTTTTTCTAACAGGGACAGTAATTATAGAACGATATATCTACCCTTGTATTAATACATCTACATAATTGTAAGTTACAGGTTCGAGTGATAGAAAAGGAAATTCGAGATTTTCAAGACGTCTAGTACTGAAAAAAAAAGTCGACAAGCAATTAAATACACTAAACGAGATACATTTAAGCAACCAATCAGAAAAGCCATAAACAAATAAAAAGCTAAGAATCAGATCAAGGTGATAGACACTAAAAAATCATTGTACAGAAAATGACAGGATCTATATTAACAACAATCAAGTAAATTCGATGTTCATAAAATAATCTGCTAGTCGCTTGTGAAAGAATTCCAATAGCCCACTCCTACCTGCAGTTTGAACTGATGCTGTCTGAAAAGATAGCAAAAGCTTCACAATTAAACCATCAAAGCAATTTCAACAGAAAACAACTACAACATTCGGATGATAGAGATCCATGTGATATTCCTCATAATTATCAGAGAATGTTTTAAATTAAATGATGAACGAACTACCTTTGACTAACTTCTGCCTATTATAGATAAACATCGATCATTGACTACACATCAAATAACAGACTACCTTGATGTGTAATATTAGCTGGAAAAGGAAAGCATTCAAAGAAAGCTAGAGGTGAACAAAGAGAAATGTGCCATCAGTCTAAGGAACAATAACTGATGATAAATACTAAACAGCTGTTACGCAATATTTTGAAGTACGTCACTAGTATACAAGCATCACCACGCCAGCGATTGAACCTAAAGACCAACAAGTTTTCACCGAAACTTCAATTATGTAAGCAGTTGGTGAGAATCGGTTTGTAGAGCTTTACAATCTTTAGTCTCTTTTTGATTAATGTCAAAATTATTTTGTTTATTTATATACTTATTTTTAATGTTTACTATTAATGTGTCCATATTTTGACCAGAATGTGAGATTCTACATATTTATGACCACAACGCATTTAAATATGACTTAATTTCACCACTAATTAACCCGGTTCACAAGTCAAGTCTAGAACTAACACATCTTACAACAAACAATACATCATGCAAATATGGAGTGAAGACATAATAATTAGCATTTGATATCCAAGAATTGGGAAATCATTACTGTATAGTTATCATAGAAGAGAAAAAGCTCATAGAAATTGTATCTATAAAAAGGTTAGTGTAACAATAGAAATAAACCTGTAAATTTGAAGCGTTTTCAAAGGTTTATCCAACCAAATATGTGGAAGTGAAGAACCAGAGATACAAGCCTGTTGAAAATCAATCTTTTCTAAGCATATCTTCCGTAAATCTGTTGTATTGTCAGATAAATCATTATTTGTATCCTTGGGTAAATTCCATCTTTGTAGTAATTCTTTTAAACAGTCCACTTTACGATTTAACGGTAATTTAGAGTTAAATATAAATTCTTGTAAACTATCATTTGACCAAAATGATAAAAAGTGAACCTAAATCGGAAGAGATTAATCAAGATGTCAATTTCAAAAGAAGCGCTGAGAAATATTGGTAAGCAATATGAAGAACAAGAGCAATTCGTGATAATTTAGATACATACAGTTTTTTTTTATTACAAGATATCGTCAAATGACTTGTGACCAAATGATAACCAACCTTCAGTGCCCTAAATGATTGTTTTAGAATTTATTTCACTTTGTCCTTCAAACTTCAGAAGTCATTATTATACACAGAAGCCAAGACGTTATTACATCTCATGAGGTTATTGATCGTTGGTTACAGACAGATTGGTAGATGAAGGCTACCTGGTTATAGTCCACGTGATTATTAAGACCAATTGTTAGAGATGGTGGAAAACATGGATCAGAAATGGAGTGAAATGAATCTAGAATTTAAAAATCAGTCCGTACCCTTTAAATTCGTATATTTATTCTCTCTTGAATCGTCTTGATCGTTACTTTCGTTTATGCTACTCTATTATTCTGCTTTTCTTTATTGATAATTTCATCATAGTGTGACATAAAAACTCGGGAAGATGCCCATATCTACTAAATTTAAGGTTGTTTATAACTAACTTCGAATGATCCAATCTCTATAATCATTTTTCATATTAGTTTGTTGCTCTTTTAATATGCTGATTTCTTGTATAACAAAAGTACTTAAATTCGATAAGTGCCTACCTAAGTAATTTATCGTTAGTTTCCATACAAAGACCTGTCTTTGTATTAGCTGGACCAGGGAGATAAAAAGAGTACTGACATACCCATTGAAGCTTAACCAATAATTTTATCTATTTTCACATATTTCCAATAACCACAGTTTTTCAACTAAACGAAATAATACTGGGAAGCAGTAATTTTGCGAACCCTTCTAATAAGACATCTTATTTAACTGTATTTAAACAAATGTGATGCGAAATGTTACCTGTCTGATACATGTTTATAAATGCTTTATGCATTAGTTAATTAACTCGGTCGGCCAGTTAAAAGTAGCCGGGACGCGGTATGAATGACTCAATAGTGAAAAGTCAAGTTTTTTAAGCCTTAAGTCATTAATGTCACCCTTTCGTACGTCACTCAGTTTTTCACGATTCTGGAACTTATATAGGCTATATTTTTAGAATCAGAGATTTTCAAGTTCTGCCAAGTAAACCTTACTTACCAATCAAGCACAAAACGACACCTCACCTAATATCTTGTACAAATCTCGAAAGACCTTGAATCTGATACTAATCATTGAAATCGATAACTTAATAAATCATTTATTTAATTATAAACAATATAAAACCTACGATATACGTGCACTGGTCTAATCTGTCACGCCGTATAACCACGGTGAGATGGGACTATCACTATGAATATCGAAGTAGAAAAATTAGTATCAGTGATAGTAAAAGAAATTTGGTATGGAGAAAATAACATCCAATTCACAAAATGAACCAATATAATCCAAGAGGTATATGTTTTGCTGTAACTTACAAAGGTTTACTTTGTTGCGTAACTGTACTGATCGAGCGCAATGTGATATCATGTAGTGATTGTTTACACTAAAACCTTTACTACTAGAACTACTTATAATTAAAAAGAATTAGGAAATATCCAAAGTGAAATTCATACATAATGCGCCATGCAATCCAGCAAAAACATATACAAATATACACATAAAGAATTACTAACCCTCGGTGATAATATGGCACTACGTCGTGAACGACTGTTATCCAAATAATTGTTTGGTCTGTAAATTTAAAGAGGAAGATAACCCGAAGCATCAAAAATATATAAATATGTGTCGTAAGTATGAACTCAATAAGTAAATTGCTCTAATATTTCCTAATTATGAACTGCTTCTATTTTAACATAAATATACATAACATATGTGATTTTAGACTTTCATTAACATATAAGTATTTCAAACTTTGTTTAAATCTATTTAATGTAGAACAAATAAACACACATCACGCATATAAAATTCTAACGCTATACGACAATTTGAGTGACGCTGTGTAACGAATATGTGCAATCGACAGCCTAGCACAATATATCTGTGCAGCTACTTTGTTGCAAGGTAGAGTTATAGTTTAAAGGTAAGGGAGCTGAATTCTTTTTCTCAAAGGTACAAACCCCACTACACATACTTCAATTTGGGTAAATGAGCATTATCTATTGCATGGTTCAAAGCTAAGTGCTTGGTATATGAGTTTATCACAATTAGAATAAGAACAACGAATAGAACTTAAAAACACATTGTAAACAATGACGAAAAGCATATCCTATGTGTGTTACAGATTTGTAAAAAGATCTAAATCTATTGTCACAATCTATATTATATCAAAACCCAGGAACTCGAAGGTTTTGTATCAAAGGGGATAATTAATTTCACTTATACTAATTACTAATTATTGTATGCGAACTAGATACTTAAAAAAATTCTCTTAACATTATAAAATTCCCACAATTCATATGATGTGAAAGAAATGGCTATCAAATTTTAAGTGACTAATAAAAACCGATAGATAATTAAATTCAATATACTTTTCAAGAAAGCAAATATAAACTCCATTCGTTGAAACTGATAATCCATGAAATTCCCAATGGACTAAATCAGATTTATCATAATTAGAACTACACCAAACAATCTGCCAGTTCAATTTACCTATAATTGTAATAAAACAAGGAAATTGTTGATATAAAGTATGGAGACTACACACAATATGATAAACGTATACATTATGAGATGAACGAACAACGTTTATTATTCTTATAATGTAAGTGGTGAAATTTGTGCACATAATCGATAAAAACGACTGAGAAAAAGATAAAATTCTAGAATAAGGGAATTCTAAGAGTACAAAAAAAGTTCCGGAAGTATGGCATTTAGATCGATCAGTATTTAACAAGCAAACTAACAGAAATCCGATCTATCGCCCTATATGGAAATGTCAGTCATGTACGAAGCAGACAGAACTTGAGATACATGCACGTCAATTCAAGTAACCGCCTCACACGGACAAGGAGATAAGAATAAATGAGAACAGTGAAACTGACGAAGGCAGATAATCACAAACGATGCCATCAGAATGAACTAATTTAACACTTGTGAAACAACTGAAAGTCACACTTTCATATGAGCCACATCGTATCAGAATTACATTTCATCTATCCATGGGCAGTCATTTTAATAACTACACACTTCGTTCTATTATCAGATACTTCCACCTTAAAAACATATCTAGGACAAGATAAAATTAAATAAGATAGTAAAGTTTAAAACTTTCTGACGACAAAAAACAAGATAAATCTGCAACCTTTTAACAATCCAGAGCTAACTAAAAATAAATAATAAAAATGTCACAAATTAAAGACTGCTCATTTTGTTACAAAAACAAACATAATTTATTGTTCATAACAAAAAAAAGAAGGATAGGATTTCAGAAAATGAGAACTGGGTCCATTCAATTTCCAATTAAAACTGAAAATCTACAAAAATATTGTGTAGATATTTTCAATGCGGGAAAATCTTTTGTCTTATATACTAAACTAGGTCGAGGTGCTTTAACATGAGTTTGGTATAAATTAATTTCCAGCAAAAGGATAACAATATACTCTTAAACAAGGAATGCTTGTTGATGAAAAACTTTAGAAAATGTTTCTGAGGAAATTCATCAAAACCTTGTTTATTTGGTCAGATTGGTTTAACTAACTAGGTGAACAAACTAAGTCCAACAGGCGAATGACTTAGTGAAATATACCTAATGAGAATTATAAAGGTATAGTTGATTCCCAAATTATATGATGTATTGTCACAAGCTGAAAATTTGAATCAACGCTAGTCTAAAGGTACCACGAACGCTTGAATATATTATATCCGATCCCTGGTAAATTCGCTGATTCAAACTGCTACAAAAGATTATCTGTCGAGTGTATGCAAATTCGAAAAAGAAAAGCACCTCAAAGTCTATCAAAATAAAAGACAAAGTAAATATAGGATTTATTCCGCATTTGTAAGTATGAAATAAAACGCAGGACTAGTCGACTACAACAATAGGAGTATGAATAAGGAACGAAGGTATTAACGTGTTTCAGTAAATTCATTTATTTGATACATTGTATCACACCTAAAAAACGGATAACCAAAGAAATTTTAATATTGTTTCATTTGAATTTCTCTAACCATCACCAACTCTCTAAATAACCTATGGGATAGCTGGCTGGATGTAGAAGAATGTGCACAAGTCGAAATGAATCAAGAAAATCCTGAAGTCTTTAGAATCCTTCAAGCAAAAAGCGCTACGTCTAATCAATATTCAGTAGTATTTATAAACGTAGTGATTTAGTAACATCCATAATTTAAGGATTGCATGAATTACTGTGGTTATCTGTAGTCACTCCGAAACCACCGATACACCATTTTACGTGCATATTTAACACTTACTAAAGTAACTTTTGCTTTTGGTATTTTAACTTTTGTAATCTGAATTCAGAAAAGCTAGCACACATACAGCCAGTAGAAGTATAAACTCGGGTACCAATTCTGTCAATATACCATGCAGTAGTCAAATACAAGCCCGAATACAATGAAAACAGTTGCTGAAATCAATATGAATAAAATTACGTTTGCTAGAAATTCACGTCTTCGGGAACTAAAGGATGAGAAATATTAATGAAGAGATGAGGAAAGATTAATTGACGGTGTGAGGTTTTACAAAACAAAGTGACTGGGAGGTGTATATGCTGAACAATTCCCTAACTTAATGCGCTTCGACAAAAACGAAACTCTAAATGTGAGTGCAAGCGATAAAGTGAGGTTGGCAAGGCCGATGAAGATGAAGTAGGAACTAAACTTACGAAAAACACCTTAATTATTGAACAGAAATGCAATCGAGGTAAGCTAAATCATATAGCTCGAAATATATCACAATGATAGGAACAAGTGGATTTATCTTATTACCCAAAATGTTTTACATTACATTACATTAACATCTCTGTTGGTGTATTCACCGTCAAATTTTCCCAATTCGCAAAACGCTTTGTTCTGTTTAGTGATACTAGGAGATATAGTAAACAAAGTTAATTTGATAAACTGACAAAAGACCAATTATAGAATCTCTTGAATAAGGTGTTTAAAATACATTAACAAATGAAATCTGGCGTAGATGATCCAAAGTCTAAACGCGGCATTTTAGATACTCTAATGGAAATTATTGGGTTACTATATTAAATACGTTCTGTTCATCCAATCAGGATTAAACTCTGACAAATAATAAGTGAACGTCACGAAAAACGAAACAAACCTAGACGACATAAAGAATGGCTTATTTTCTCTGATAAAGAAACAATTTTCGAGAAACAGATAAGCGACCGCCATGAATGTCAATTAAATGGAACAGTCGATGAAGTAAAAATAGGGTTTTTAGAAATAAAACTGAATTTATTATCCACGAACAATTAAATTCCGTATTTTAAGTAAAATCCATAGAAAATTCCCCCTCATAATACTTCATCGAGAATTCATAGCTACGTTGATGGTCAGATAAACCAAGATGGTAAACGAACATATATTATACAATTTAGAACTCTTTAACTGCTCACAACGCAATAGGATCTGACATTCAACAAGTATGAAGAAGGAGAAGGAATGGTCTGTATAAATATGAACAATTCAAAATAAAATTGAAATCAGAGGAGCACTTACATTCGGATACATCATCAAGATTGGCGCGCATCAAGTACCCATCTACACTAGTGAGCAATAACTTTTCACTGTCTAAATGTATACCTAAACAGTGAAAGTTAGAAATGATGAAAGATATATATGTATATATATACATCAAATCTCTCGATTGAATATAAAATATAATTTATTGGGATTGACACCCTACTAAATACATATATAAGTAGCAAATTTTATTTAACGAAATAAAGTAGGCTTGTTATGGTAAAGACGTGATTATGACGAATAGAAACTACCAACTACAATAATATACTTACTCAACAGAGAAATATAAACTCCCCAATTTCGAAAAGTCAAATATCATCACTCTTGACATTCTAAATTTTTTTCCATATTTAAATGGAACATTAACATTTAGGTTGGTATTTAAATACAAAACGAATATAATTACATTTCCAGAATTTGATGTCTTTTTTTTAAAAAAATCATCAGTAAATCTAGCTAGAATCATTTATAATGATTGATATTTGTGTTATGAACTAACTCTAGATGGTGAAACTCAAAATATTCAGACAACAGTAGAGTATGGCTTAATACAATAAGTGAACTCACGAAAGCACTCTACAAGACGCTTGTGTATACAATGACACACCTGTCTCCAACAATTATAAGACAAAATAAAGTCAAAGTTTTCACACAAATATAGATGACAATAACACGAAAGTATTCATACATCGTAGGATGTCATTGAGAATCAATCAATCAGGGTACGACTTTTGTGACACTTATTTCGACGATACGTTAGACTTTTAAAAATAAAAATGGGGGGTAATTTAGGCTCTCTTCTTTAGCTGATCTAGGTGGATTTTACACAAAATTGGGGTATCCGTAACGAAACATGTATTCGTCAGCATAGCTTCCAAAAGCTGTTAATAACTTATGTTTTTTTCACAGAAACATAATTATTATAAACAAACTGAAATTTTAAAAGTACCCTTTTCACTTATGAGCTAAGAAAACACTGATAAAAAGAAAAAGCATTCTAACATTACAATTTAAGTTAGATTTTAAATAAAAAATAAGTTGAAAAAAATACACACTGAAGATCATATTAAATTTTCTAAAATCATTAGTTCAACATACCTGTAATATAGCCTAGAAGAGGATCTGGTTGACTAACAAACTGATTTTTAACCACATATAATGGATCTCGTTCACGAGATGATGTGGGGAGAATATTATGAGGTTGTTGTGATGGCAGTTGATGCCTTTGTTGAGAACTATTTTTTACATTTTCTTTAGCTATGTGAAATAACAATACATGACGACCGTAACCAATACATAATAAACCACGAGACATTAACCAAGCTGATGCTAAAATTGTTACATGATGCAATGGAGTTGTCCACAGATTGAATAAATAAGGCTAAGTAATAGTTTCGAGGAAAAGGAAAGGAAGAATTTAGAAAACAGCAGTGTGTGTTAACTAACGGAAACAAGTACATAAAAAATATAGATATTTAATTCGTAAATTTGCAACTACAGGATACCATAAACTACAGTCGGTTAAAAATAATCAACGTAGAAACTTGTATAAATGTATTCTTGGTTAAGTTATCATACCACATTGACACAACAAAAGGAAATTAACAAGATTAATGGAAAATGAGTCGAAATATTAGTAATAGTGATGACAATGAGAAAGATTAAACACTGAGAATACACCTCAAGAAGATGGAAGGAAAAAGTGTGTATGTGTGTGAGTGAAAGAATACTGGAACTTAATATCTACAGGAAGCTAAAGAGTGAATACAACTGTACCAATGCGAACAAGTTTGAAATATATGCCGAAAACTATATGAATTCTAACAAGGTAGCCTGCACCTAGCAGCATGGTTCAGACGAACAGTCAATGACTAGTATCATACCTTTAGCTTCAGACGGAAATTGAAATAACAAAAGAAAGACATTTCTTAACCAATAATAGTTATTCGACAGTCGAAATATGAATATTTTACACAAAGCTTTATATCATTAAGGTAGTTCTCAGGTTCGATTTAGTGCATATGTAGCCGACATCACATTGGAACAAATGTTAAATAAACAAGTCTCACAAAAATTAAGACGTGACTCGATCAGTGAGTTTCCAAACCAAATACGCTTACATGTAGAGAATAGTACTTCTTGTATTTAAACGCTTGGAGCTAACTTTTTAATTGCTTCCTACTCCGCAGAAACCGCCTACATGCTTCGAATCCATATAGAAGAAAAATGGTGTAAAACACGTAAAGCTTTAAATTTAGTTTAACTATAGTCTACATTTGCCTTTGTGATTATAAATGCTTCTAAAGTACCTTCTGAAACGGATAGCAAGATTGATATTTTCCGAAAACTGATACTATCAGCTTTGGAAGACTTCATCAACAGAGAGTTAACACATTGCATTAGATTAATAAGATTTACTATCATTAGTAAAACAAAAACTCAGAGACAATTTATTAAATATCAATTCACCTTACCTAGTTAGGAAATATGAATCTATAAACATATCCAGGTCAAAAGGATGAGTGTTAAACATAAGTAAGATAAGTAAGATGTGGATCGTAGTTAATGACTAAATAAAATGAAAATTGCGAAATAACGCACAATTGTTGCAGAAAAGTAGATCAATAATATTAGAGTTGAGGCATATGGCTTTAGGAAAAAGACTAAGTTGATTGATAAAATAGTGGAGTTTCGACAATTAAACCGATAAAAGCAAAAACATTTGGTGGGAGTGGATTGTTTGACGTAGGTGGTTTGATTTCAAAGCTTTAATAGTCGTCCAAGATAGCATTATCTACTTCACGTAGAAGTGAGCACTTAGGTCACTCCAAAGGCCGTGCTGTTTTAAAATGAGTGTCTTCATAGATTACACTTTTTTCACTTATTCTTACATTTAAACAACCAAAAAAGATAGTAGATAGGAAGACGAGAATAAATGAAGACAACGGAAACTACGGAGACAATCAAGCTAAAATAGCACCGTTAGAAAGAATGCATTTAATATGTGCAGAGCGACCGAAACGATCGCTTCTAAATGAAGTAGGCGCTGATTATGCAGTTTAGAAGGACAGTAAAGGCTTAAAAATCAAATCTTGTTCACAGAACACAACGCTGAGAAAAGTATCCAACTAAGTTTCGGGTTTTTACCACCAAATATGGAAAAGTAACAAGTTACAAAGTGAGTCGTACTTCACTTACTAAAGTTAATACAAGAATACCAGTTGGAGAATACTCAAGAAGAAACACCAAACCTTTTACTGAACCATCTGTGAAACCAAGAACAAGTAGAACTAAAAATAAAAAAAACAAGAATACTGACGTGCTTAAGTCTAAGTAAACCATGACCAGTTAACGACTATAAAGAGAAAACATTACATGAGATTCTGTTTGTCTGTTAAATCTGATTCACTATCCAAAAGTCGTATATGGTATGAATATATATGATATGATTAGATTGTTGATTCAGTGTTGTACCAAGTGATTAAACCGCATTAAGGTATTGTCATATTCTCGTAGATTATTGAATCGGCACAATACAAAAACAATCACTTGAAAAATATACCTAACTTATAAAAACAGTCAAAATCTCAGTCAACATATAGCTCAGTAATATTAAACTTTATCACCACTCAAAAAGGAGGATTCAAATCCAAGTATACGTATCTGTACTTTGTAAATAGATTACGTCAATTAACTTTTAATTAATGAAAATTTCAGTAATGAAATGAAGTCATGTGAGAAAACTATATTTCGCTGACTAAATTCAGATCTTGAAATAATTTAGAGATGTTTAGACTAATCAAGATGGAGCTGTTATTATTGCAAAAGAACTAGAAGTGAAAAAATAGGAACGATATTTCCATATGATTAATAAACCTATTATTGTTAAAAACTATTTGGTGTATATTTATATGTATGTATATACCATAGTACGGATAACATGACAACTTGTTTACATGCTTTAAGATCATGTTATTTCTTCAGTAGTAATATAGTTTAAAAAACCCCTTTAAACGCGATTGAAATGCTTTAATGTTATTTGTATGTAAATTAGTTGTTATTTCAGTCAGGTGCAGGAAGTTGCTCTAGCATAACTTCTAAGCCCAATAATGAAATTTTTCACCTAGAAATCAATTGGTATAACTCCTTCACTATGTACAGATTTATGTACTCGGGCTAGAGTCACTACTATATGTGTGAAAAGTAGTTATATTACCAGGCTAAGCAAAGTGGAGTGGAGCAGGTTTCGAACATGCTGACAAGTAGCTGAAAGTGTGATGTTTTAACTAGTATATCACCGCTTAATGCAAGAGGACAGATCAGTTTGAACGATGGATTTATTACCATAATGATTTGATACTTATTTTGAAACGGGTGAACATCAAAAGTAAGTTGATGAATTAACAAGCAATAAATGTTCAGTTCGTTAATCATTTGCAATTAAATTCAAAGCTTATAAACTATGAAACTGGTTACAAAAGTGTAGGAGAATAATTATAAATTATATAATTAAATCTGGATGTCTTGAATTCCGACTTGGAATTTGTTCTTTAGAAATGGGGATTAGTGATCGCTCAAAGTCAGCTTTCATCGTGGACATGATGAAAAGCATTTTTGCCATAGTTTAAAACTTCTCAAAAGTACCATCAACTTTTTCAGAAAAAAATATAGTAGGTTCAAGTCCTACTAAAAGTGCAAACGATTAGAGATCATAATGTAAAATGTTCATTTCAAGTAGATTTCTTGAAGCCATTGATAGTCATTACAAAAAAGTATCAAACTAGGGCAAAAGAGCTTTAAAACTAGCTAATAAATGAAAATTAGTTATTCAGTAACTATTATTTAGAATTTTACTACGATTCTAACTTTTCAAAAGTTCAACTAGGATTCCGAATAAAATAGTCTATAAAATAAGTATATATATATATATATATATATATATATATATATATATATATGTCAATCCACCAACGATGGAAGGAATCAAGATAGCCATCAGACAGATCAAAAGTGGGAAAGCAGCAGGACCTGACAATATACCAGCCGAAGCACTAAAGTCAGACATAGACATAACGGCAAGGATGCTCCACGTTTTAATCAAGAGGATCTGGGAGAAAGAACACGTGCCGGTAGAATGGAAAGAAGGATACCTTATCAAGATACAAAAGAAAGGAAATTTGAGCAAATGTGAGAACTACAGATGAATCACACTGTTGTCAGTACCAAAAAACGTCTTCAACAGTGTTGTTGAATAGAATGAAAGACTCAGTGGATGCTCAACTTCGACATCGACAGGCTGGTTTCCGTAAGGATCAGTCGTGCACGAACCAAATCGCAACACTATGGATCATCGTTGAACAATCAATTGAATGGAACTCGTCACTGTACATAAACTTCATTGACTATGAGAAGGCATTTGATAGGGTAGACAGGAGATCGCTATGGATACCTCTTCGACACTACGATGTACCAGAGAAACTCGTCAACATCATCCAGAATTCTTACGACGGACTACATTGCAAAATCGTGCATGAAGAACAGCTGACAGATGCATTCCCAGTGAGAACCGGTGTCAGACAAGGCTATATGCTCTCGCCTTTCCTCTTCCTTCTAGTGGTTGATTGGATCATCAAAACCTCTACATCTGAGGGGAATTCAATGGACAAGTAGGATGCAACCCGATGATCTGCAGATCACGGGTTATCTAACTCTTTTCACCCATACACCCCAGCAAATGCAAATGAATACAACCAATGTAGCAGCAACCTCAGCATCAATAGGACTGAACATACATAAAGGAAAGAGCAAGATCCTCAAATTCAACACAGAGAGCACAGACCCAATTGAACTTGATGGTGAAACTCTGGAAGAAGTGGATACCTTTACATACCTGGGGAGCATCATCGATGAACAAGGAGGATCCGATGCAGATGTAAGGGCAAGGATTGGCAAAGCTAGGGCAGCATTCCTACAGCTGAAAAATATATGGGACTCCAAACAACTGTCTACCAACCTCAAAGTTAGACTCTTCAATTCGAACGTCAAGACAGTTCTTCTCTATGGAGCTGAAACGTGGAGAACTACTGCAAACATCCTCAGGAGGGTACAGGTATTTATAAACAACTGTCTACGTAAGATATTGAATGTCTGTTGGCCGGAAACCATCAGCAACAGCCTACTATGGAAGAGAACAAACCAACTTCCAGCTGAAGAGGAAATCAGGAAATGACGTTGGAAATGGATAGGATATACATTGCATAAATCATCAGACTGCATCCCGAGACAAGCACTAACTTGGAACCCTGTTGGAAAACGGAAAAGAGGAAGGCCAAAGAACACACTGCGTCGAGAACTGAAAGCAGACATAAAAAGGATGAACAGTAACTGGAGACAGCTAGAAAGGGTTGCTAAGGACAGAAATGAATGGAGAATACTGGTGAGCGGCCTATGCTTCTCCGAGAGGGGTAACAGACGTAAGTAAGTAATATATATATTAGTATAATTAATAAACTTTATGAACATTACACTCAGCATAACAATATACAATATAGTAAATTGATTTTAGTAAACACTATGAGCTAGAATAGTTGTGAAGAAGTAATAACTTACGATTGACATTATCCAAATCATAAAGTTTAATATAATTCGGTCTTTTATCTACTGAATCGTTGCGCACAACAGTGTATGTATAATCAACCCATAACAAAGACATCGATGACCTGAATCATTTGTTATACCACAGCAGATAAAGTAAGGAATCGAATGAATTTCAATCACTTATTATTCATGAAAAATAAAAAAAAAGATGTTTAAAAAATTCAAACAATGTAATTCTGCTGTTGGCACGAAACGAGCCTGATTAAAGCACGCTCAAAACATGCTCACGAAGCTGTTCTGTGATTGGTCCATTCTTAGCCAACTAGAGCCAACGACTAATCGGGAAGTTTCTAGAATACTAGATACCATTGTTTATATAAACCCTAGTGTAAATAATTTTGCTTGACTTGGCCTTTTGCCTCCTGCCGTTATTTTCTCAATACATCTTGCTACCTGTTCTACTCTTGTTCTGATTTGGGATCCAGTCGCGGTCGTTGTCGAATCGTAGAATACTAAGCGGGTAGGACAATATAACATCTGCGATAGTCTAGTTGCAAGCAGTAATTCAGTTAATTCGAAAGGAGGCACCAAAAGGTAAAGGAAAACGATGGCTTGTAAATTAAAGAACACTCTGTGGTGTTATAGGTACAAAGACAGTTATGATTTTTCGGCTACCCACAATGTAGAAAGGCTTATTATGAAAAACACGTGAAAGGAAGACTAGATTTGTAGTGGCCTTAATGACCAGAAAGTGTGACTATAGAAATAAAAGGACAACTGGCTGAAGCCCTTTGTGAGCAGCATTTGAAGTTTTTGCTCCAAACGTCTAAAAGCCTTACGGCGATTAGGATGCAAGAAAAAGTGTGCTATTTTTACAATAGGTGTTTTCTAACTCGTGAGAAGGAAGCATTACTACAGGTGCTCACAGTTTGAGGAGAATATCTAACTACCAAAGCACCCCAGAATAGTCAACAGTACGAATTCTATTTCAGACCTTGAGTTTTCTATCCTTCTGCTCTCCAACTGACGTATTTAGCGCAACAGAACTCAATAAAACGAGTACTCCATCCGATAGTTCTCGACTGAGTCATCACGACATCTAAGTTCGACCATAATGTCCAGATAGAAGCTACAATCGAGGAAGGTACTAATCTTGGGAATCACTGAATGTCAAGTTAACTAAAAACATTATATACTAGGGGAATGATTACGATACAAATGGTGAAGTGGTGGTACTGTGATTAAGGTGTTTAAATTGCAGTCAGTAAGTGTCAAGTTCTAACCACGCTCCGCCTATCGCATTTTGAGCAGCCATGTAGTAACACCAATCCTCTAAACCAAATATACGAATCTGTACTGGAGAAATAAACCAATAATAATATGGTGAGAATTAATTTATAGTTCACTGAGTTGTAATGTAAAACATAGTAATGAAGATACTTTTCATTAACAAAAAACGTACACTCCAGCAAATGGTATTGAAATCATCCAAATAGAGAATGCACCAGATTTCATTAAAACTGCCAAAAATATCACTGGGTACAATGGAAACGATTCAGTAACAAGTTGATTCGGGTTAACTGGTATCGCATAATAGCAAGTTTTATCCAGATTGGTGTACTTCACCTGAGGTTGTCGAATTATTTGACACCAACTTGTATAAACCACTACAACATCTTCTACTGCATCGAAATAATCTATTATACTTGTACACATCAGCATTGGAATATTGTTACACTCAGAGGGCTATGTATATAAATAGGAAATTTTAAAATGAAATAACAATGGTGATAGTTACGATAAGAAATGAGGAATAATTGGAATGAAGTTGTCTAGTAATTTCTTTTATTACATGAAGAAAAGACTATTATGAGAAAGTTAGTCTAAATTCTAGTCAGTGGTATTTTGTCATTTTAGGATACCAACTTAGAACACTTAGTTCTCAAAGTATCATCATACATGAACTACTTGGACATTTGTTTCTAACGGCACTTTAAGTTAAATCTAACAGTATTATTTTATGAAACTTTCAAGGGATGATTCATGAAAACATTTGTAGTAAAGCGTCAACGTAATAAATTCCAATTACATTACAAATAATTAGTGGTGCAACATATATAGTCCATTCCACTTACAACAGACAGTCGTTAGAAGAACTAAACACTTTGGATACCTTGAGTACTGATAGTAGTGTAAATCTTGATAAACTCATAGACCTAGCAAGTAGTAAACGTTAGTACGTAATAAAATGTGTACCAAATTTAAAAAACAACTAACTTTAAAAATCAACTGTGGTCGACTGTCAACAGTGAGTTTTCGACCTTGTGCGATTCTACCATGTCCGACATAGTATTGCTGCCAAATTAATGATAGGTCGACTAACTGAGGAAGAAATAAAAGCAAATACAAGTAAACAAATACAGCAACAGTGCACAAAAAATAGTTTAGTTAATAAAAGCCCGACAACCTTGTGGTATTCGACTTGTTTATAATGTCTTATAACGCTAACTGCAACTATGTTGCGATATTGTTATAGAATGATGTTCAGTTTATCTAAGGCAATCCAAGATTTAATTAGTGACAAATCCACAGAATATCATTAGAGTCCTGGGTTTGATGCAGAGAAAATGATAGGACCAAATAAATTTCAAGGAGTTTCCAACTCTTACTAGTAACCATATTCCTTAATAAGAAAATTTGCCAAGCGAGATAATGATATCGATAAAATTGGCTTTCATTAGGTTAATTCATGACTGTTCAACAGGAACTTGATGCTAAATTGCCAAAGAATGCTGCTAAGGAAGAAACTGCTAGTATTATTTCAGACAAAGTGTAATACAAGTGGAGAGCAATACATTGGTTAGTTACAAACATATAATGATAAAATTACTTCATCGGTATAGTAATTACAAAATTATTTTACTGAATCCGAATTACAACTTACCTCTTCCCAGGATTCCGTTTCCTTTGAGCGTGTACAAAAGTGATCGATTTTCTAGTGTGGTTAAACTCATAATACACCTACAGAATTAAAGTAAGGTGATGGTGACTTTAGAAGTAGTATATGCGGCATACAAACTAATGACAAACAACTCCAACTCATGGTCTTTCTCAAAAACGTTACATTTTGCTATCGTGTGGTGTAGTGAAATACTGTATTATAAGTTAAAGTACCCATTTAGATGTATTCTAAGAAAATGCCGTTTACTGACGCAGATATACGAATTGAAACGATTTGATCAATATGAACCTTAGCATTAGATCCAGCATAATAGCTTGAAACAATGAACCTAAATGATAAGCTGGAAAAGTCTCAGCAATCCTACAGAATACTATATAGATTCGCCAAACGAGATAATTAAAAGCAAATAAAACCCAACCGAAAACTCAGAAGTTCGTATTTACGTCGGTCAAATGCTCAATTCCAGAGACTTATATTTGAGTTTCTACGAGATTTTATGATACCCAGATGCAACTCAGTTGTCAAAAAGCTAACCTTCATAGAATGTCACAGATTAAATTCCAATCCAGAATACAAATTGGACAACCTAAGAGTTTCATAATGCTATACATAATGAACCTGGCCCACAGCCAATTGAACGGACTTAACTGATATATTGTCTTTAGACAACTGTCATAAGTCCCAAATCATCTCACTGAATAGAACTTCATTTAGCCAAAGCCGACGAAACTATCAATGAAAAAAAAAGCTTAATATCCTACGCTTAAAATGACTTTCTTAATAATTATATGTATCTAATAGTAAGGCTAATGCTAGGATATTTCTAATTACAAAGTTTTAGGACGTACTGGTATTAAGAATGTTTTCGATACTAATGGAAACACTAAATATGTATAGACAAGACTACAATGTACGTTGGTTCATTGGAAAATTTGAATCCAACAACTTAGTAACGTTTACATTACCGAACAATCAATATCAAGGAAACGTTAGAAACGACGAATACGTAATTTAATGTATGTAAGTTCGGACCGCACTAGAACACTACTTTGAAAAAACGATATTTGTTTTCTGGACTAAAAGTATTGTTGTCATTACTTTGATAGCATTCAAAAGGGAATTAGCAATTAGACAGTTCAATAGTCTATGCATTCAGAGCTTAAATTCAAATTGCAAACAAAAATGACGACATTGACAAATTAAATGAAATTACAGTTAGTGATGTAGAATGTAGTCGGACAACAAATGTG
This sequence comes from Schistosoma japonicum, assembly GCA_025215515.1. Lineage (NCBI taxonomy): Eukaryota > Metazoa > Platyhelminthes > Trematoda > Strigeidida > Schistosomatidae > Schistosoma > Schistosoma japonicum. The sequence goes on along the minus strand of CM046064.1, from coordinate 30,645,448 downwards.
ATGAAATATTGCCAACTCTTAATATACTAGAAAGAGACTCCTTAATTTACACAAACTTACCTTCCATATTTATCAACTCCTCTTGGACTCCAGGAAACCAATCGAGCTCCATTTCTGGAATTTACCACATCACGACCCATATGTTCATAGGGAAAGAGAACGGATCTATTTACGTTTTCCTTAAGTGAAGATCCTGAATTCACAAAAGCGAACAGACAATGAAACAAAATAATTAGACTTACTTATTTCATCGTTGATTTCAGATCCTTTTGTAACATAATCATTATCAAGTCCAACACTTAAAGATCCACGAGAAATGAAATTAACTTCTTGAGCACTAGCAATTTTCTTATAACAATCATCGCCCATAGAAAGGGAAAAATCCTAAATCAGAGAAACGAAATAACGAAAGATTTCTTTTGACTGAGAAAGACCATACTTTATAAAAAGCTTAGTAAAAAGCTGCAGTAGGATAACCGATGGCTTCTGATCAAAGCTATAAATGATAAAGTCAGGACCCATGAATTGTAATATCTCGAGGGCCTCAACCGAGGAGTTTGGATGGGTAATCAAGAACTAGTCCCATACAGCTTTCTTTCATTCAGCCGAACTGTATCGTAAACTGACCACCTCTTTGCTTTTTCCATCCAATCCCAGCATCGGAAAATAATGGGAGTCAATGGTATGAAACTCGAAAAACATGTTCTTAATGCTTACTTGCATGAAAATATATAGCATTGAAAACTAACGTTATAAATCTGGGAATTACAATACCATGATGTCAATTAAAACAGTGAAAGCATCCACCTTTACATAAGAAAGAACAGTCCAAAGAAATTAACATATTAAATTTATCAACAATCTGAAAATAAAGAAACTATTCAGCAGATAGCAGTCATGATATATCAAGTACATGTGAATTGTAGTAAAAAACAGCTCAAATATATCAGTAATAACCGCTACAAACACTAGAGCATACAATTGTACTCCTTACAGTAAACGTTTCCCGGGATACCATGGTCACTAAATGGAACATATACTAATCAGTACATTGTTATAGAAGTGTTGAAGAGGTCGATTCTAAAAAAACGTGGATTTCGGAGTTGACTGACTAATTGGAGCTTGCCGTAACATAAAACTAATGAAACTTCGTAAAAGAACCTTTTATATTGTGAAAAACGCAGTAACTAAAAGGATCGGATGAAAACACTAAGCTTTATAAAACAAGCTGAGAATTTTATTGATAATTTTACTGGGTGAACACAAATTAGGGAGCAATCGTGGGGGAAAACATTGTTGCAACAGTAGTATAGAATTTATAAATAATATTATCCCCTAGGCGCAATTTCAAAAATTGAAAATCACTTTCTATGATCGATGATAAGTAAGAAAAGTAATAGTTCACATCAAGTTGCGGTGGACAGAACTAACCAAAACATATAACTTCTCAGATGTTAGAATAGCAATCTTATCTTCAGGAGAGCCAACACATCCGCCAGTGGTACAAATGGAACCCTTTATTGATTGAATGACTGAGGTTTTCGGTAAAAATGTGCGATCATTCATGGTTAGAAACAATCTCTGAAAAGAACACATTTTTAATAATATTGATTATACTAGGCATCGAAAATGGAAAAAATAGAAAATGGAACTATCAACAACAAACAAATTTTATGGCAGGACTAGAGAATGGGGAGGAACCACTGAGGTGGGGTATTCCTTATTCCAACATCACAGCGCATGGTTTAATTAACAATATTGACGATTTATCGGAATCGTTCGCAATGGCGCAGGTGCATCCACTCTTTGCGTTCTCTCAAAATCTAACCTTCCTGAATTCTCTATCTTTCTCCTTTCAAATTTATCTCACTGAATTATACTTTTCGAATCATATCTTCGCTCCCTAATTTTCTGCATTACTGCTAATACTTATACTATCGCTATCAATCTTGGATTTGAACTGACAGTTGCGTCTCTGTGCTGATGTGGTATGGCAACCTGAACTGATGTACGTACGTACGAAGTTCTGCGTTGTATCTGTCTATCTGTCTATTGACGATTTATCGCATGTTAGCTAATCTTAACTAGAAAATCATCGCCAGCTATTTTCAGGAGTAAGAACTGCCTGGAAGAACATGTTTATGGGACTTTAGTGAATTTATGCACCTAGATGAGTATTCGGAGAAGTGTGATAAACTTATATATCGGTGTCACAAATGTTGGTTAAATAAGTCAATTAGATTTGGTTTATTATTTATGCGTTCCAAAATCTCCCTCCAGCATATATTGAAGACGCCTATAATTGGAAGCTGCAGCCATAGATGTTAGTGAAGTTACATATATTCAGTGGTATCAGCACTGCAGAGACGTTTGCTCAGAGATACTAGGGAAAACATCAGTCTATAGAGGTGTAGAGAAAAATGTTGAGACTGATGAAATCGTCCTCAGAAAGTGTGAATGTAATAGAGAACAAATCATTCATTCAGTATTTAGTTGAAATATGCAACAGATACTTAATATTTGAGATCGATATCTCTAAAAGGAACATTGAGAGGATTCCCGACAGCAAGAAGTATACCTTAATCCCAATCATTCAAAAATATATCGTACACAATTTACACTGATGACTTTAAGTGCTTATGAAGACCTGGATATAATCATCATAAAGTTATTTACAGCCGACAACTTGTAGATCCCATAACATGAAATAACACAAATAACATAGAAGCTACGTGGTCTATACTAAAAATTTTCCTCACAAATATAAAATCGTGGAAAAAGGTTTACAGAAGCATGAGTATTTATGCAAAATATATTCTTATTTGGATGTTTACAACCCACAGATAACCTTCAAACATTTATTAATAATGTAAAACTATTCTATACATTTCGGTAATACATCATATTGATAAATTTCTATGTCAATAATACCACTTCATCTTAAACAACCTTCTTACTAGCTAACGTCAAAGTTAAACCAAAGTTGGCTTAAGCTTGTACCTGTTCTTTAGACCTGCCGAAAGCAGGAATGTGACAAATCAGCGTTCTTAAAGAATCATCACAAGCGGAAATATAGTTTAGTCCAACAATGAATACTTATGCTTTATATGAAGGCCTAAACTAATAAAGCCAGATAATATGGGTGTACTGATGTGTGTATTGGAGCAAAAAACAAGTGTATCATACATTTAATAATCCACAAAACTAATATGCTTTGAAGAAAGATAAATAATCAACCAACTAAACCAATTGATAAGTCACTCAGAAAATAAAATGCAGTTTTTCGGAGCACTTTAAAAGAGGATACGCGACTATTATTCAAATAATCAACATATAATGGGAAAAAAATCCAAAACCGACCATACTTTGACACATGGTTCAATTCAGGCTTCGAAAAGACATTTGACCTTGAGCATATAATTTTATCTTGAGTAGTGTATTGTAACAAGCCTAAATCTAAATGGCACGCTAGTATGAATTCAACTGATTGATTAACGCTTATACCTAGATGAAAACATGTGGTTACTTGTTCATGGTATGACACAAGAATGCAATATAGCCACCAAGTTGAACAAGACCTAATTCAGAAGGCAGTAGTTTTAAAGTTGCCTTAACTTAATATGGAGTTGTTTGTCCTGGTTTGATTGCTTGTGGGAGCTATTCTGTTATTCTTTTAAAATGACCGTTGAAATAAAAGTCTCTAGAATGAACTTTAGTAGGATTTAATGCTACGTCAGTTATCAGATTTAAAGTGATAAAAAATAAGATGAAATAACAGATATTTGGAACATTCCCGTCTCATCGTTGTTCACGATCATCCAGGCAAATTATATCGTTAATAAATTGATATTACCTAATTCTGTATGATTAAAAACGTTACTGACATACTTTCACATTTAAAATAATGACTACTACTTATTGCATAATGCTTATGTGATGTGTGTAGGCTCTTGTTACAAATGACGACTATGTTCGCCCTACAGGATACAATTTAATGCGCGTGCTTGGTCAAGAATCACCTCCAGACAACAATAAGATACTCCATTGGATGCATAAACCTTCTCCCCAACACGTGGCATACATCTAGAAGCCAAGTAACAGTCTTATAATGTAGGGACTCGTGAATTAAAACCACTGTAAAAATCGACCAAGTACTGCGATAGAGCGTGTATACAAAGCTGAAGGAGGCTGTATCATTGTAAACAACTGAGTCAGCTGTAAGTGCTTAAGGTAATTATTGTCGTTTTATCACTTTGGTGATAACACACAATTCCAATCGCTGTACTGTCTGCAACATCTATCAGGCGATTAGACATTTGAAAAAATTATTGGTCAAGTCAAATCGGTTAATGCAAATGGCCTCTAACACGTGAAAAATACTATGTACTAATCATATGTCGATCACACTGCTAGACAGAGAAAGTAAGAAACCTGAAGTCTATGCCGCAGATATAAGATTCAAGTAGCTCATCATCCCAACACTTGAAAAGAGACAAATATATACATTGATGTGTAATAGTAATAACTAGTTGAATTAAATACCAAGGTCGTTGCTCTACAAGCAAATATTTCACCATTGACACTTATTTGATCACCTTCGTCTCTGCGTTCTTGCCACGGTTGAAAACAAAGTTCATATATGCCATATTAGCTGTATGAAATGTTGAGACAGCTGAAGAGAGATTGCTAATCTTTTAAAACTATTTCAAAGTCTATTTTTAATCTTAATATCGGTTGTATACAAACAGGATATCTTGTTTCTATTATTACAACGTTACGCATGCCCTATAGTCTAGCTTAACATATTAACTGTTAGTATATTATTTTCCACTGAAGAACAATGTTTAATCAATTGTGCACCCCTCACTCCATTTCACAATCAATGTTACACCCAATTCGTTTTAATGTTAGTTTTCTTATTGGTTGACGGAGTGGTCAGGTTTCACGTACATATAAAGTATTGTTAAAAATACAATTCGATTCTGTCTGGTAGTTTGTCAAACTTATGTTCTTCCTATTTTGGCCTGTTATTGGAATGGCATTGAAGAGACGTGGAGGGACCATCTAGACATATTCGTCAGCGTTTTTGACTTCCGCGCGCAGAGTCATGTCGAGCAATTAATCATCCGCATCAGTTATAACAGCATAACACTGAGTAAAACAATGAAGAGAGGAAATGCTCACTATCATGCACTTTCACTACTAGCAATAACAATCAAAAAATTTACTAGCCAGGCCGAAGTTCGGAAAGGGGCTACGTTAACTGACCATTCTGCTTGTTGCCCGCTTCACTTTTTGAAGCCAAATTGCTGGCTTTGAATTTTTGATTAATACAGGCACAAGGGCCAGTGTTATTACGCCGGTATACATATAGACCTAGTAATCATGCTAGTAGTAATGTCATGTGAGTGACTTTATAAAATAGTATCAGCACTAATGACGAACGGTTAATACATCATGACGGATGGCTTCAATGTCAATTTAAATAGGCCCTCCCTAGTGCAGACGTGAAGAAAGCTATTTTCAAAATTCATTGTCCCCAAAATTACTTTTTCTTAGTAGACATGAATGCGCGGCTGTTTGATGATATCAGCACTAAAATGACTACTTTCTGTGCGATTACCGGTTATCACTTACAGTGTATACAGCCTTATACCCATAGCAAACCGATTTGCTACCCTATTTCGTCAGTATTCTGCTACTACCAGGTCTATTTATCTCGAGCATACTCTGTAATATCACAGAACTTACATGCTAGTTACAGACAGTCAGCGGATATATTCTTGACTCCGTCGTTTACCACTTGGCACGTAAGTAGTGTTACTAATAGAAGTTAAGCATATCGCTAAGTTAAGTATTATTAGCTTGTGGGTCTTTCCTGTTTCCATGGTACTTAGCAAGAACCATAATTACTCCCATATGGCGACTACAGATGTCACATTAACATGGCTTTATCCGACTGGTACTCAATATACGACTTTTTCCAAACATTATTACTGCTTCTAGTTGTTTGAATTTATTGTGAAAGTTGTCATTTTTGTAATAAACAAAAGTTGTAAGAACAAATATGAGCTAGCACTTCTGTATCAAGTGACATATGTTGTGTTAATAGACTTTGATTACGAAGTGTTAATGTTATAGTCTGTGTGGAAACGCATCCGACCTATTACAAGTCCACTTAATTTACATAGTTTACCTCTAAAGTTTAAACAATTATTCAATCGGATGAGTTGTTGTAAAACACTGAGCTTTCATCGATCATAAGTAGTATTAGATTTGTGTTGGCAACGCTATAATGAGGAGAGTTCGGTGATACTACATCAACATCAAAGTTATAACAGCAAAACTATACTCACAAGAAGGACGTAAAATCATTTGCCCTTCATTCGCTATGCTGCCTATATGACGCTGTTAGGACAGTAGTGACGTCCATCAGGAAGGATGCATGTATACTTAATAAAGGACCCACTGGACAACAAGCGGATCTAATTATTTCCTTAGTCAGTAGGATTAAACAGAAATTAAAGCACATTATATAGTGAATCACTCTGGTATCATGTTTAGGTAATATAGTCTTGATGTAGGACTATATAACATGACTCCTCTAATCAGCAGCCTATAGGTAGTCACCATGATCTTAAATTATATTTTATCAATCAGTAGTACAAAAAAGTCAATAAAAGCGAATGGGTAACCATGTTTCTTAAATAGGATAATAAAGACGAATTTACCAGGCAGCATAAGACATTTAATCAGGAAAAAAACTCTCTAAGAACTGCTGTGATTATATCAAGAAAAGAAAGAAAATGTATTGCATTTCATGTGCTTACTTTCTGATATTCGAAATCAGTAGAAAGGTTAATTATTTAAATGCCACTTTGAGTCCAAAGCGAGATGAACCTCAAGCATGCTAGTGAAAATTAATTGAATTTCCGCGGGTTTATTCTTAGTCATCTCCATTTAAACTGTTGTATACTCTTTAGTTAATTACAGTGAACTGGTAAGTTGACCAAAATGATATTTTTTCAAACTATTGAATAAAAAAGTGTAATGTTTTATATGAATTTGATTGTATTTCATATTATCTACAAGGTACGGCGTAAGTTAATAACTTCACGAGGATAAATGAATGAACACTGATTCTATCGGGAACGTGTTTGCAATAAACAACATTTCAGCTAGCGTATTCAGACAATGAGTTTAAAGATTAAAATCTTAACAACTGGATCGACTTTTTGCAGTCATACGGATTCCTTCTTTGACTGTGGTCATCATTAAACCGAATATGGTTATGACTGGACGAATGGAATCAGCTGTTATACACTACTGTTAGCATCATATACAATTATCATTCTACACAGTCATCCAAATACATAAAATTGATTCCTGTATATAATGGAAAGAATTTAAAAAAAGAGAGTAGTAAAATCCTAAGAACAAATACATTAAAAAAATCCAAAAATCATTTGGAAATGAATACTTCCGCAGATACTTCAAGTTTATGAAAAATATTGAAGAAGAATATTACTATTTAAGTTGGATTGTGACTGGCAATCTGAATTCAGGACGCGTTTCGTCCTATTTTAGACCTTTCGGCTAGATATACCTGAATTCCAATGTTGATGTTTACACTAGGATTTGAACTCAGTCCGCCTCGTACCAAACGCCACTGCGATCACCACTAGGCTACTAAGTCCGGATAGTCACACTTGTGCAACGGGTTCATATGTGATTGAAATAAGCTTGTATCTTCCCGTTGATTCGTAATGGATTGAAACTGGTCAGCCTCTGTTGTCATATGTGCATCCTGAGCGGGTCGTCTCGATATAGTGATAGTACACAAGTAATATTTAAGTTAGATTGTGACTGGCAAGCGGAATCTAGGACGCGCGTTTCGTTCTATCTGGGACTCATGCACGCTTATTCTGATTAGAATATTGCTTTCTCTTAGAAATAGAGAACACCAACAATACCAAATTATCAGACGCAGAATTCACAATAATCTACTAGATAAAGCCATCATAGACAACACAATGGTTTATAAGGGTTAAGAGAGCCGGTTGACTAGTAAATGAATGAGAAGATTTGGAAACACGTAATTATTAGTCAAGATACATATACTACTTATACATACATAAGCAGTTAAGTAATAAACCACAAATGGTTGGTAAGCTGATTGGTAAACTCTTAAAAGACATACATTACTAGCTCAAGTAAGAAGAAACTGAGGTCGACTGAGTTCCAGATGTGACGAATCAATTAACTAGTAAATAAAAATAAAATTAATAGGTATCGCTTTTATTCAAGATCATTTCTAATTGAGATTCAAAAAAAATAATAACATTTACGATAACAATAGAAAAAAGAAGTCCATTCCGATGGAAAAAACGACTTGCATATGAGAAAAAGAAATGAGATATAACTAGCTAGGAAGTTCACATTGAGTTCATTAGATACCTGTTGGACTGAAAACAAAAACAAGAGAACTAAGACATTACAATAACATTATGAAAATAAAGTTGGGACATATTGATTAAAGTTGCGTTGTGACTGGTAAATTGAATCTAGAACGCGTGTTTCATTTCATTTGAGATAGGTTATCTAGACGTTCGCGCCACATTTCAGTGTTGACGTTCACATTGTGATTCGAACTTAGTTTATTCTTGTCAAACGCCAATGAGTTCACTACAGAATCCGGTGGGTGCAATATAATTGTTTTAATAAGTTAAATGAGTTTATAACTTCCCGTTGTTATTAATGCGGCAAAAGAAATAGGAAAATCCATTTAAGAAAGACATAGGTTTATAATAAGGAAATGTTTTTTTACAAAGAAAAAGGGAATTAATCAAATCGAGCAGTATAACCGGGTAAAAATGGTGGAAAGGGAGATAACAGAAAATAAAACAGGCTGGACAACGACGAAAATTACAGAGCAACATATTATTTTCTTTAAAAAGATAACAAAAACCAAATAATACTAACATACGCTAATTCAGAAGTATCTAAATATTATAGTTTTAAAGAGAAAAAAAAACAAAAAAAAATCATCACACAAGTGAAAGCAATACAGATACAAAAACATTTATATCTAAAGATCAGTAAGGATTTAATAAAATGGTCACCAAAATGAATCAATTACAATAAAAGTTTAAGTAGAGTACAATAGATAAAGAAAGAGAAAGAAAAATATTCATTATCAAACAGTTGAGAACATTAAATATTTTAGTAACAATAAAGCCAATCTCGAAACTTTGAGCATTGTTTTTCAATAGATAATTCTTTACAGAAGTAATTACGTAATAATACTTGCTTCCAGAAAGCTTTTTGAAAATCACATAATTTTAATCGCCAGTGTGATTGAATCATACTCTCAACACTAGGACGTTGTCTATCATCAGACTCATAAGAATTTAAATTTATATTATCAGTTGGATTAGATAACGTATAATCATTGAATCGTTCAACCTTTTGTAATTCTTCTGTAAATAATTCAAGGAATAAACGATTGATAGAATCTAACATTTCTTCTTTGTCTTCTTCGACACTTTCCACAATCACACTAATACTCTAGAAAAATGTTAGGGAATAAGGATTGCAAATATATAGAATGAACAAATAAGAAGCGTTTAAAGTAATTCGACACAAAGTTGTATGCTCGGTTATGACTTCGAATATATAAACTATGAAACCAATTAATACATAATGATGATTTAAAAACTCCTGTTTAAATTGTTTACATGTTTAGTATACCATAGCTCCACAGTCTCATTACCAATAACAGTTGGTAAGGATGGATATATAATTGTGAAGTTTAAAAAAATTTCTTAATAAACAAGAGGCTCGTCCAAATAATCAATAAGAGTAGAGCGTATTTAGAGTGTGTTTCTGGTCAATATAAATGCAAAACGTTATTTAACCCACAACATGGCATCAATTCATGAGATCATTAATCGTTAGTCTGAACCACTATAGTTGGTACAGGTTATTCATTTAGAATCTGTGCATTTAATGGTTGGATACATTGACTGACAAGGTCAGAATGGCTGAGGTGCATTCCGTCTTCACCTTTTTGTAAATATTGAGGTACATTATTATTTCATATATAAGTTTACATTCTTTATTGTTGAAATATATCATGGTATTAATCTTTTTAATTTGACCTAGCTGTACATATGTAGTATGGTAACTTCGGCTTACGTATACATGTGTCAAGCCCCAAGCTGCTTATGATAGAATAACAAGCATGTTTTCGTATTCCGCAGCACGTAATCAACCCAACAAAGTACATTGAAAAAAGAGAACATAACTAAAAAACTTATTTCCAGTTTATAAAATAAACCATCTGTATCTAAACAACTAATAAAAACTAAGAACGACTGGAAAGTTATTTCGCTCCAATACAGGGCTTCTTGGTAGTGCACACCCATTGTCCGCGCAGGGATGGAATTTAGTAAATCTAACTTTTATGGCAGTAGCTTAGTTTTCAGACAATCGATTGGATATTCAATGATTCAAACTGTTAACCTCACTTAGTTCTCAATATACGCAACCATCGTCTAGTGACATTGGTGAGTAAATGTCTTACACCTAACACCGCTAAACTCAGCTGGTAAATCTAACAAATCTCCGTATTCATAAAGCAGAATAATTCACATGAGCATGACATTGAACATGTATTGACGAATGAACTACACATCACACACCATCTGAACGTAATTTTTAAAATCACTTATACAAGACTAAAAACTATGGATTGTTGCTAACATACACTTTAAAAAACCAAGAATCCTAATTATAATAACTTAAAAAGACCTTATATACTGATGGAATTGCGAAAGTTATGAGTCAATAACGACTTACCTCGGTTAAGGACTGAAATTGACCATAATTTAATGAAATTTCTTCATTTATATCTCTTGAACTGTACTTATTACTAATAAAGCCTAAAGGATCTAAAATTACAACTGAAATTTTATCAGTCTTTTCTTGTTTCATCACTTCGAAAGTGTATCCGGAAGCTGAATTTCTTGAAAATCCATCATTTTCATCATCATTATTATCAGCAGTCTGTTGTTTTTGATCTATATACTCTTCAGCAATAAGTTCAGTGCCAATTTCTACTGTATCGAAATCGGATTTAGAACAGATATGATAACTGCTACTACTTGTATCACAAGAATGATCACTATCTTTTTCACAGTTGTCAATATTATTAGATAATGGAAGAGGCATACTCATTAAAAAATTCCACTTTGATTCGCTTCCCTGTTCATATGGTATCCAATAAGGTGAACAATGTAACAAGAACAACAAACGCAGCTTTGTATTTAAATCATGGCCACATATACACTCCATTAACCATACAAAGCTCTAAACAGACAGAAAAGAGATAGACAGAGAAAAGAAACATTAAAACCCCATGTTTCTTTTGAATATAAAATAATTAAGAGGAAACAAATATATGTATGATAAGGACATACTACTGAAAGTTATCTACGAGGTTTACAATATTCACCGTGTTAGATTCAATATTTTTGTCTATATAGTGATTGAGAACAACGTATTAAAAAATAATTTCTACCATAGATTTCATTTCAAGTCCTTTCATCATATTTGTGTTTCGTATTCGATATGTCAAGTGTCCCTACATTGATATATTCGTAGAAGAGTGTAAAAGATAACTTCGGAATCTTGAAATGAAATCCGTAATAAAAATTACGTACCAATATCTAGCATTCATCCATTAAATGAATGTGGAATGACTGAAAATGGTAGAAACAAAACAGTCGATATTGAAAACGCTGTAAGAAAATCTAATCAATGAACTCATGATAAAAGAAATAAACAGTCAATTTAATTTCTTACCTTAAAATTAATTAAATTATCTTCATCTTGATCTAACAGACGAAAACATGGGAAACTTAAACGATGTACAGCAGCACCCCATGGCACTAATCCTTGAAATAGGCTACTAAATTGATGTGCATCAATTCGATGGACATCATACGCTGGACGATTTGGATTATTTGTTTCATTATGAGTTTTAGCTGGCGATATTTGATGTATTCTTTCATATCTTGAAAGAATATAATGATCCTGAAAAATACAAAATGATTGTGCTATAATGAACAAGTTGAAAAGTGATCAAACTTCTAGAACTACTTTCAGGAAGATTAGTTTATACATTTTGATTGCATACTTAGTAAACATTTTGCTTTTACTACTTTTACATTCTACCCATCTATTTAATTAGTTATTCTACCATTATCAGATCATGGATTAAAATTAATTAACTACGTACCTGCAACTCAAGTCTTTTATAATTAATGTCTTAGTTTTGTATCAATCAATCAATGCCTATTAACCCTAGTGGAGCATAAGAATCTGACCAAGATTCTCTAGACAACACTGTCCTGGACAGTTTTGTATTGATGCTATTATTTAAATTGGGTATTTGTGTGATCAGGGTTTGTATGTATATATCCCAACGGTTGTATGAAATGAGTAGTCATTATTCACGAAATGGCTGGCTTAATTTCCAATCGACTGGGGCTAGGTAGAACAGAATAGGCTGACAAGACGTTAAGAGTACTATCATTGCTATAGGTCGTGTAACACACGGTCATCAATAAAATTTGCGTGTCTACCGGCTAGCCATGATTTTAATATTCTGAATCAAGTACTCAATCGATTATCGAGACATTCTTTGTTCTCAAGAGTAATAGTGCCGCGAAAACCGGATGCCTTTTATCGGCAGGAATATGTGGATGACTACATCGAAAATGTTGATTATGTTGACGTCTACACAGAAAGCATCAAAAATGATTAACTGGAACATCCAAACACACAGACATTGTAACTCATTTAGAAGGTTTGGAACCTTACTGTGAGGAACAACAATGGAATGCAGGCAGATCCGGATAATGAGTCTCAAATAGAGCGAAGTACATTACTTGGATTTCACAAATGACTAGGGGATGCAGATATAAGAATAAAGACTGAGAATTTATTATCTCGCCACCTGGAAAAATGGAATTTCCACTTCGTGTAGATATTGCTGAATCGAGCTTCATATACCTCCCATGCTAAATGGTTGATTTCCAAGGATATACATCGTTGTCAGTTGAAGTGAGCAATAAACTTTCAATTTTCTACTCTTAAAAGCTTAGTACGTGTTCAGATCTATCACCTACTATTTGAAAGTCAAGTGATATAACCACTTGGCCACTGTTCCCCTTAATCTAAACTACACAGCTTATAACTGATTAATAATTATGTACAAATAAAAACGGAATGGTAAAACATTTATATTCTTTTTTACTAAGTTTTGGTAGTATACTTTTATATAATAATACCGTAGAAATTCTACATTTATTTAATCCCTTCTGAAACTCATAACAGTTAGTAAGTTACTGAAAGTGTTTCGCTTTAGGGGACTTACTCTGTAGCATTCAAAAAGGGGAGTCAGATCACGAGAAAATTCACGCTCCAAACTCCTTATCACCTCTTTCGAGGTATAATCACTAAGTGATTGAATAACTTTAGGCCTACATTGTAAACGCATCCGATCAATAAGTTCGTTGGTAATATTAAAATTTCGATCAGCTGACGTTAATAGATTATGTATAGATACATTTGACGGAGAAAGTTGATCTTGATGACGTAAGTTATCAAAATATGCGTTCAATTTAGTTAAAACACTACTATCATCATTGCGTTCAACAGCATTCTTGATAAATGTAGTATGTTGACTGAGGACATCTAAAGCAATTTGAAAAATAACCTATCCGAAGATAAAGAAATATTTCGAGAGACAATAACGAAACCAACTATAAAACATACACAGAGCAGATGAAAAACAACAAGAATCCACATTATATTGATAAAAGGTTAGAAGGACTTGATAGGGGGAGTATAGGTTCGGTATTAATTGTCGCTCATCCTAAATCCTTACGTTTATGATGCTCTCTTTAGAATTTGAATTTATGGCACTTAGTAATACAACCAGAGGCGTTTACTTAAAGTACTGGAGTCATAACAGACTTCCTGAAAGATAGTTACACTGAGTAACAACCAACTACTCATTTTTACTCAGTTTTTAACAATGATGGAATTCTTTCAGTCAGTGATTCAGGGAATCTTACTGACCACTTCAAACAATATCATGTTGAAAGCAATAAAATTGTATTATATAGTTGAATTTGTAAATGACTGATGTCTACAAGATAGATAATTCAATTCAAAGTGCCATTATTAAAATGATGAGTAAATTAAAAATAGACTGAGATCAATTCAACTTCATATTATTTTATCTTTCTTCTTCATATGGATACCATCCCCCTGCTACATTTTTGCCAGAATCACTGTCACATGCTATCCTATGCATTTAAGAGAATGAATAATGCAGACATAAAATTTAAAATTAGTTATGAAATTCTTAGACAAAATTAAAATTCTTCCACATAGAAACAAAGTTTTGATGACTGTGAAATGTACGTGAATTTGTTTACAGAATCTCATTCTTAACTATGAAAGAATGTATGGAGCATTTATTTACTCATTGAGCTATATTGTGAGTTTATTAAATGAACCATTGAATTACAGCTTAGTGTTATGAAGTTACAACTCTCAACTGAGAGACCTAAAGGTCCTACCTTTGACCTACAAAAGAATCGTTGATGTGCACTTGTAAGCAGTCTCACACTGCGACGAAACAGATATTTAATGTTCATTCAGTTTTCGCTGACACCTTTACTTACGCGAACCTATGACTTCAACATCAGATAAGTCAGACTTAAAGATTATTCATTTAATGCTCAAACGTATCAAATCTGCATCTACTTTAGTATAACACTGACAACTAAAGAAAGCTAATATATTTCTAAGTAGATACCGCCGCATTATATTGAATTTATTTCCTAGTGTATTACAAGTGGATTTTATTACCCTATAATGATAACTATTCTAGCCAGGAGATGCTTTTAAGATAACGAGTTCTGTAGAAATAAATATGTGGATATAAACGTGCAGTTTGTAGCTACTGATGGTATTCTATCTGCCGTTAAACGATGATATCGATATGCAACACCTTCAAAAGCCTGAGTTTATAGGTTGTAGTGATAGAGAATATCAGTTTTACAAATTTTTGTAACGAAAAAACTGGTATTTGTTCGGTCGTTTCGACTGAGGCTGTTACTCTTGACGTAGTGGTCTGATTTGCACATCTTAATGATACAACTTAGCTATGTTAATTTGAATACTCATTCCTTTAAGTCCTATCATACCAGAGAGATTGATTGCGTAGCCATATGACTAAAGGCAACAAAGACTCGAGGGATAAGTTATCATACAAAGTGAACTGGGACATAACAACAAGAAAATGCTGCTCCCCCCCCCCATGAGAGACGACCAGAATTTGCAGAGGTGCTGGATTCTCACAACGAAAGGGAGTGGCTGCAAAGGGTCGACTCCCAACCTGAACACCTCATCTTAGATTTCCTTAACTGGTGATAAGACCCATAAAAGTATGGGGTAGACATATGGAGAACTACCTACGAAAAGGCCGTATGGGATACAAATCAAGTGATTTCTATCAGTCCTGTGGTGACAAATTTAGTGTCCGATCCAGGTTTTCCAAACGGAAGAACTTTTCAACAGTATGGTGAACTGGGAACTGAAAACTGCTGTCATAAATATAAAGAAACTTTTATCAGTTAGTTAGTATCTGGTGAATAATAAATCACACAAACTAGCTTGGTTGATAAAACACCTATTCTTTGGTTTTTAGAATCCGCTGAGTACCTAAGAGTGTAGCTTTGAGACCTAGAACGTTAAATGAACGCAAATCAGTGACAACATTGTTGCTAGAAAAACAAAACCGAAAGGTTCGAACAAATCATAAATATCATATAATATATGCTTCTTTGATGAACATTTCAAAAGTACTTACACGAGCTCCACCATAAAAGAAAAAATCCAAGACGTATACAGCACAATGAAAGGCCATGGTACTATTAAAAGAAAGGATTAACTATATAAAAGTCATAACAAGTGAGAATACAAAGAAAACGATACTTTGAAGAAAAGGTTAGGAGATAGTACACAAGTATCATAAATTAACCTAAGTTAGACAAACATTGAAAACCAAAAAAAAGCCAAATAGTTATTTTACTCTATTAAGGGACTTCTCAACAATGCGTACCCATATTCTCACCTGACGTCAAGATCAGAATATTCAGGCTCAGAAAAGAACGCTTAAACTACAGATCTCCGAGCCAGAATCCAATCATTAGCATGTTTAACTTCAACCGATTTCTGATATTGTTTGCGATTTCGCTCATTATCATAGATGATATTAGTCGTTAGCCCAACTGGTCACGATACCACACTAGAGCCACAGGAATGACATCTCGGAGTTGGTTATTTGTGAGCACATGCTAACTGTTATTACTGGATGTTGTGTAGATTGTTGAACTTAATATGATTAATTAAGTTCAAGCGTTCGTTACGACACCTGAAGATCGTGGGATATATTCCAGTGGAGACATGAGAGAAAACTGCTAAGAAGTACAATACCTGGTCAAAATAGCTGCCAAATGCTTCTTGGTTTTCAGTGGCTATTTAATCTAGATCACTTCGTGGCATCAAATTCAAATTCAGCGATCTCTACATCTTATAATAACATTATATAAATAGCTCTATACATGCTTAGGTCTCTAATTATGTAGAGAATTGAAATCTACGGGTATTGATAACGAGAACTAAATTTTATATCACCACTTGTAGTAATATAGAAAGTAATTGCTGGATATTAAAGTGCATTTTTTATTACAAGTTTTATCACAAGAGTACAAAGTTATGTTCACTTATCTAATATGAGATTGTCAATGTAGTACAGTCCAATATTTTGAATTCAAAACACAAATACAATGAAAGTTAGGGCGTCAAATGAAATACTTAGTGGGAATTACACCCTAATAGGTGGCTAGCATAATGAGCATTGAAAAAAGTGCGAAATACCTCGCTACAGTAACAGTAGAAATCGATATTTATTAATGAAACTAATCAAACTTGATTATCACTGAAAGATGGCATCATATTGATTTGTGACGCTTCGACAATGCGTACCTCTAGAACTTAGATGCTTGAGCTTGTGAAATCACTCCTGACAGCAAAAATGTTAAAAGTACTGATACTTGCTAAATAAACTTCACGAAACTCCTTGATATGAGACAACTCAAATGTGTGTTATCGTCGCTCTAAGTATATTTTAATTTTCCTGGTCAGAAAGCGAACACATATTCCTATAATTTAGTCAATTATGGGTAATATATTACAGGGTACACTAACTTCAGATCAAATATATCAGTTTTAAAAGCCAAAAATATTATCACTTAATAATTTATTCATTAGAAGTCCGGAACTGAGTAAAACAAGCAATGAATATATCCTAATTTCAATGTTTGATCATTCAACTTGTATCGTTTCATAAAGAAACCAATTTCATTAGCATAAATCACCTCTGATCAAAACATACAGTTTGAACAATAATACTGCTAGACTGGTAGCCAAGTAAATAGTTAAGACTTCCGAATTGAAATCACTAAGTTGCAGGTTCGAATCACCTCCCATTTACTTCAATTTAGACAGCCGGATAGTAATATCATTAACATTCATGCATAAAGTGTGACTCAAATAAGAGTACACGAATGCGCAACTGTTAAATAAGTTACCTCGCTACTATCATAAGCGTTTTGTTGTGTAGTAAGAAGATACAGAATAATATTTTCACAAATATTGATTGTCATCAACACTTACTTTATAAATAAAGTTAAAAACCAACTTAATGGTAGCATACTGATTAACTCTGAACCGAGTGATCGATGCATATGACGATAATTAAGTGCTGCTGGATTACTAATCGACTCATCAGTATTATTTTCAGAGGCGGCGCATTTCAAACTGTCTTGTAATGATACTTTTAAAACTGACTTTAATTCTGGGATATATTCAACAACCAAGTCATGAAACACTTGTTGATCAACACGTACACCTGCAACTCGGCTGTCATAGTAATCAGGTAATAAACGTTCACAAATTGCTGTCAATAACCAAAATGACTGTTCTTCTGTACAATAAAGTAATAGCACGCTGGCTACTATATTCATTGATTGGCAATATCCTGAAAGACAAAGCGCTTTCTATTATATTGTCTCAAATAATTATATTATAAAATATAAACTTTAAGAAAATTGTTATGGTCACATGCTATAAACACGCCATATTATGAACTAATCTAAATAGTAAGTACATCGATGAAACCTTACAATAAGACAAATAATCAGAAATTACAATCTAAAGAATCTACTTTTATGTTGTCAGAACTTGTACTGTTAAACTGTATTCACTAAACACTACATAGGATAGTTGAATTCCTCAAACCGCAAGCTTTAAATGGACTCAGTAACCGTTATCATAACTTATCCCCTTCTCTAGTTTTTACCCTGAATCTTGATCATTTCTATAATGAATCTAGAATCATTGGACTAATCTTCTCTATGGTAAGCTAACGGAAGTTTTACTTTTCGGAACAGTTAGTTAATATCACTAAATGGCTTTAAGACGTTTCACTTAAGTATATGGAAATATAAATTAAAAACCGAACTCATTACATTGTTGAGGTTACGTGGTGGTTAGTTGTAGCATTGACTACTTGATCACGCGATTAGTTAAGCTAGTGCGAAATTTGTTAAAAGTCCTCTCACTCAGTTAAGTAATATTACAAAATACCGATAGAGAAACAATTAGATAACTAATTTCGGTTGTCCGGCATGTCATTAAGCGATTTAAACATGATTAGCATTAACTTGAACCAGAATTCAGAAACTCTCGACTCAATTCACTGAACATATTGCTAAGCTATTCAAGTGTATTATGTCGTCAGGGTCTAAATTCTAAAACTAATAACGCACATTAAATTAGTAACGTAGAAAGACAACGAGAGCGTGACTAGCAATAAGGCGTCATGACAACCATTCTGTCAAGTCGAGGTTATCTATAGCGATTTAGATGTTCAATAGATGTATTCCACTTATAATTCTCAATCACTTTTCAGTCACTTGGTCAGACAGACAGACAGATACAACGTAGGACCAGGCACATAAGTCCATCGGTCCAAGTTGCCACACCTCAACAGCATAGCAAGATGATCACCGAATTCATAGAATCAGTTACTTTAATGGTGGTAATATATAAAAGGAAGATTGCATATAAGGATATAATATGTAGAGAGAGAGAGAAAAAAAATTAGTTTGTAGAAAGAAAGGTAGAGTAATTTTAGTCTCAAGGTGTACGTGAAGACAAAGAATGTATACACCTACGCCATTGTGATCGATTCTGAGCCATGTCACCAAGAGTCTCCAACCACTGGGTACGGCAGTCACGCGGACCCCAACCAGGTAGTCGACATCTACCAATGTGGCTCAGACCAGAAGTTAGTGACTTCAACGACTGATGCCACGTTTTGGTTTGGCCGCCCCTAACCCTTTTCCAACCCACCCCAATACTAGTCATCATTGAGCGACGTGGTAACCGGTGTTCGGACATACGTAACACATGCCCCAACCATCTCAGTCGATGATGTTTCATAACCTCATCAATAGATTTACCATTATTCCCTAATACCCTTCGTCTAACCTCATTATTAGTTACCCGGAGATCCCAGCAGGTACGAGATATATTTCTAAGACATCTGTGATCAAATGCTAGTAACCTACGAGTGTCTTCTACCCTTAATGGCCATGTTTCACAGCCGTAAAGTAGAACAGGACGAACTGCTGTGCAATATACTCGTCCTTTAGTTGATAGACGAATATCACGCCTACGCCATAGATGACGTAAGTTGGCAAAAGCCAAACGAGCCTTTCGAATTCGTGCAGAAATTTCCTCAGACACCAACCCATTAGGGCTGATCAGACTTCCAAGATAAGTGAAGTTATCAACGCATTCAACTTCTTCACTCCCTATCCTTAGTTCAAGGGTTGACGCAGGCCAGTCCTGAAGTAACAATTTACACTTAGAGGGGGAGAAACGCATCCCAAACATCCTGGCATTGTTGCTCAGTGCGACCAGAAGACTCTGCATCTTATCAGTGTCCTCACCAAACAGGACTATGTCGTCTGCGTATTCTAAGTCGATAAGTGGACCTCCTGGAAGGAGATCAATCCCAGAAAATTCAGCCGAAGAAAGCGTTACTTCCAGTAGCACGTCTATGATAAAATTAAACAAAAACGGAGATAGTGGGCAGCCTTGACGGACACCACTTGAGGTCGCAAAGTCAGATGACAGTTCGCCATAAGCTCTGACTCGACTGGTAGTGTTCGAGTAAGGAGCCTTCACAAGGTTTATGTACTTCTGAGATACACCTTTTAATGACAGACACTGCCACAGAACCTCACGGTCAACTGAGTCGAATGCTGCCTTTAAGTCGAGGAAAACCACCATTGTAGGACGCCGGTAGGCGTGCCTGTGTTCTAAAACCTGACGAATGGTGAATATGTGGTCGATGCAACCACGACCAGGTCTGAAGCCAGCCTGGTTTTCTCGTGTTTGTAGTTCACGAGTCTTTGTTAAACGTCCGATAATTATTGAGGCTAGTATTTTAGATGCTATATTAGTCAAACTAATCCCTCTATGGTTATCACAAGATGATTTTGGTCCTTTCTTATATATTGGGACTATTAGTGATTTAGACCAGTCGGATGGAATTTTATCTAGTTCCAAGACTTTAGCTAAAATACTAGTCAACCTAATCGCCAAGACTGGACCACCATCTTTGAAAACCTCTGGGGTTAGCCCATCTGGACCAGCTGCTCTTCCTCGTTTCAGGTTAGATATAGCTTTTTGAACTTCAGCTAATGTCGGGGGGCCTACTTCAATGTTCCATTTAGCTTGAGTGGAAATGCTGGGTAATTGTAGAGTAGCTGAAGGCCAGCTAAACTGTTCCTTGAAGTGTTCGGCCCATCGTTCTAAACGTCTGGGTTGAGAGCAGATTACAGTATCATCTTTCTCGGAGATAGTTTCACTTATCCTTGACTTCTTAATTCCGGTTTCCCTGATTAGTCTATAAAGCTGCCTAGTGCTGCCTAAAGCCGCTGCCTTTTCCATCTCTTTTGCCTTCGTTGCCCACCACTGCTCACGATCGTTTCGTAAACTTCTACTTAATTTAGACTTGATTTGTTTTCGCTCTTCATCGTGTTCAGAGCCTGACGGGATTAGTTGGCGAGAGCTCATCAGTGCCATAGATGTCGCAGAAATCCACTCGTTTTTCGTGCTCCTTCTGTTCAAATTACTAGTAGATGACGCTGCTGTTTCTACAGCTGTTTTTATATCATTCCAGGCAACATCAGGATCAGCCTGGTTTCCAGAGTTACCTAATTGTGACCCTAACTGTTCTTGAAATTTACTTTTGACCTTCTCGTCACTCAGATCAATTCTAATGGGTTTTCCTAATGTGGCCTTTCTGCGTCCAGTGAGGTGCAAGCAGATGTGTGCTCGTACTAGAGCATGATCAGAGTCTAAACATGTACTCCAAAACGAGCGGCAATCTTCTATCGAGCCTCTCCAACGATGACTGATGGCAATATGGTCTATTTGAGTCCATCGTTGTCTTGGTGAAGGGGGTCGCCACGTTAGGCGATGTCTCTCCTTATGCCTAAAATTAGTATTCGCTAAGAATAAACGATTGTCTGAGCAAAGTTGCAGCAGACGGTCACCATTATCTGTTCTCTGAGCTGGAACACTAAAATACCCGCCTAAATGTCTTTCTGTTTGGTCTAAACTACCTACTTGGGCATTAAAGTCACCTGCGACGACTACTATGTCTGAGTGCTTGGCTTTTTGAAGAAGTTCACAAAGGTTTCTATAAAATTCATCCTTCAGTTCGTCTGGGCTGCAGTCAGTGGGAGCGTAGGCGGAAACGACGAAAAGACAACGACGAGTGTCCCTATTCCTCCGAGTCCTTACAGAGCCGTTTAGTCGAACAGCACATAGGCGACTATTAACAGGGATCCATTCTAATAGTGCTTGTTCTGCTCTCATGCTTAGCGCTATGCCCACACCCGCCAGTCCACGAGAGCTGGCTATCGAATCGCCAGATAAACGGAGAGTGTATCTTGTCGCATCGCCGTTTTGGCAAGGTGAGGTCAAGTGAATGACCACGCTAGGATCTTGTATGCGTGTTTCGGAGACACAGCACACATCAATCATACGAGATTCCAGGGTTTTAGCTAAGGAGGCCTGCTGACCGATTTGACATAGGGTGCGTACGTTGAAAGCTCCAATGTGTAGTTTGGAGCGGGGTTTCAGTAGACTTGGGACATTACTTCGAGTGCTAGAATCGTCGGACGTGGTGACACTTGAAGAGAAAGTTAGAAGAGGAAGTTCAGAGTTGATAGTTAATGTAGGAGCAATGATAGGGATTGAAGAGAGTAAATGATTTTGAATACGGTGGTCTTGAGTGCTGTCAGAAGTATGAGGGCAGTTATCACTTCCCGGTTGCCCACACCGTGGAAGGGTTCTTCTGGAGGTACCTGAAAAGGAAATTGGATTAGAGCGTGACCGCAGTGCCCAAGGGACAACTGCTTGAGGCCGGTCACACACAACCTTTTGGTGAGTAGTTTTAGTGTTAGCTCCGTACTTGTTGAAGACCTTATCGCCGGAGACGGAAATCCGTAGGATAATGCGAGGTGTGCATTTTTAGGGTCAACCTTTTCTAACCCCACCCCTCCTTGTGGGAAGGCAGCATCGCTGTTATGCTGGTTGTCCGAGGGAAACACCTTACTGCCGTCACACCTCTGTACAGTCGGCAGTACGACTTCGCCCTCAGACCTTGGATCTGCTGCTTTTAGTCTTACCGCTCTTCAACCGACCTGCCTGGCATGGTAGGACCTTGAGGAACTATTGTTCCAGCCAGTATAGCTCGATTGGTTCATCACGATAGGCAAGCCCGATCACCACGTCAAGGTAGCAGCAACGGCCGGGACTTGGTAGACAAGTGCAGCATAATAAAGTATAAATCACAATAAGAATTTAATTTCAAGTTCAAACTTTTACTACATTTGTCTTCACATTTTCGAGCGGCGCTACACTATAAATGCTCCTAGCTGGCAATCGCGCATAATTTCAGGCGCCTGAAGTTTTTAATTGAAATTATACATCATTTAACAACAATCCTATTCACTTCATTACTTTTCTTCTTCAGTTTATTCTCTTGTTATTACATAGGATTGTTACTGTTAAACCTTTATTGTGTATCAATCCTTTATTAAATTTAACCACATTAAATCTGCTTTCGTGTTAGCAATAATTCTACATAATGCTATTAGTAGACTCAAATACCTGATAATATTCAATAACAAACACTACACTGAAAAACAGCAATATAAGAAACTAACATACGATTTAACTAACAAAACAAGACCAACATACCAACATTAGGATTACGATAAGCATAAGCGGTAAGAACACGCCGAAGAGATTCAATACCCTCAGGTGTATGATAAGCAGGATGTTCCGGGAACGAACGATGTAAATCACGCTCAATTTCTTCATTTACGAAATTATTGCAGCCTTGAACACCACTGATTAATTTATCATAATAACCTGGATTAGCGAACATCTACAAAACATAATTATTACAAACAAATAAATAATTAGTTTTAAACAACTGCATTCGGAATTACACCTAATAAGGCACTAGACTGATGAGCCCATATAAATATAGTCTGAAAAGCTATCGATTATTGTGATTTGCATCTGCTCAGTTTTTTAGTAGTTATGTGTTAATTCTCTATCAAGATAGTCAGTTTGGTGGCTACTGTACAACAAAAGAAGTTATATAATGGCTTTCAAAGAATTCAACCCAGAGCCTTAACATCAGAAAATGCTTAACGCTCTGCACCACTGAGATGGTGTCCAATGGTAGAATTCCCACATCCATCAATTCGTAATAAGGCTCAATGATCATCTATTGTCACTGATGAAAACTGTCTCACTCCCAATTACGATTTATCACTAGAAAAGAGTTAAGTGTTCACCAGCCCGAAGGCCCATGGTTCGTTTCCCAGGAGGAATCAAGGGTGCACGCTGTTAAAGAGTCTCATACTGGGACAAGACACAATATAGTGTACGAAGGTTTTTGGTGGTACTAGTCAACACCAATCTATGACGAGCACAAACTACTAAACTTTATTATTATGTAAAAAGGTATACATTTGTGATTGTACAGTTTTGAAAATGAATTAACCGGAAAAGGAAATCTTCAGTGAACTAATTTTTCGTCTAGTTTTATGCCTCGATAGATACTTCCCGTCTTTTGAAATGCATGCTTGTTCAACAACATTTATTCGCAAGTTATCTCAGAAGTAATACAGCTATGAATGTATAACTTCATGGTAGGGTAAATAAAACTAGAATATTAAGAGAATGAAGTATAAATGACAAGCATTTCAATATTTTCAGAAGACGGGGATATCTTTCCAATGTTGGAGAAATCTTAACTTGCCACTAAAGTGCTAGTCTGTTATAAGCAATGACGAATTGATAAAACCAATAAATAAATGCTACGAAACATGTTGTAGTTAATATTATCTCATTTGAACGTGTGATCTATTGAATAAAGGAAACTTTCCAACAACTAAAAGATGGAAAAGTTTTTGTACGAATGATCGAATAATTTTACAGGAAAATTAGTGAAGGTAATAATTAATAAGCACATCGATTAATATAGCTTCAGAATGAATTTATTTACACGCATATTGCATCAATAATGATTATATATGCATCGTTACACACACACACACACACACGTGGAACTCGTTAGAAAGCCAGTAAAACAGTCCCATCATACTTTTACTAATTGAGTGCCAAGTAGGAAGAATCATACCAAATGATTAAACGACGTTTACTAAATAAAAGATTGCACCTAGAGTAATTTTTAGGCAATATTACCTCATTTTCTGCTCCACTTAAAATCATCCATAAACTTCCACGTTTTTGTTCAGGTAATCCATTTAAAACAAGATTTTTAAGACGTTCGTTTCGAAACATTGACATACTAGAACCATATTCTTCAAAATACTTTAGCCAATTACCTAAACGTTGACTTTCAGCCTCAGAATTCACTAAGCTGAAACGATGATCATCTAAGTAACGACTAGCGAAGCATCCAGATTCATCTAATAGATAGAAATGGTAAAAAAAGAACAATCTAGAGAAAAAAATTCCCTTCGTTTTCGTAACTAGATGTCCAAACATAACGTTGGTCGAAAATTACGTAAGTGTCACTAACTTACGATCACCATGATCTTAAGCTTACAAGAATCCAGAATCGATTGTTATCTATAAATAAAAAATCCCTCACTTTCTCTCTCTCCCTCTCTCTCTCTCTCTCTCTCTCTCTATATATATATATATATATATATATATATATATATATATATATTCACTAGAATTATAAATTGTTTGCAACCTAAATAAAATACTGCTAAACAAACTATGCTGAAATCGTCAAAAAGACATTGAGTTGTTTGGTGCTAAAAAGCTTTGCTAGAATGTATCAGTAGATACAGAACATAAGCTAATGCGTATTTTATAGATAATGTCTAATAATCCGACATGCTAAACAGAAATATTACGATACCATATCACCTTACGGAGAAAAGTGACTAATGCCAACTGTGAACGGAAGCGTTACCATTCGAAAACATGTTTATGCAAAAAAATCATTGGTGTTTATATCTTTTGCCTAACTGAGCCAACACTGGCTAATCGGATTTAGTGAATCAGATTTCGGTGGATAGAAGATTCCCACCTATATATTTCTTCTTTCCATCTTTCTAATTTAATAGTATCTTTTGCTTGAGGTTGCTGTACTTTTGATGTTAATATAAAACTATATATACGTTATCCCGTCCACATTTAATAGTCAGAACATTATGTATAACGTCACATAAGTCAGAGTATCTAATTGCACTAAACGGTCTATCTAGCTCATGCGTTCGAAATCTGAATACGAATCTAGCGTAAAAGGTATCTACACAGAAATTATTCCAATAGGGGTATACCGCTGTGAAAGATATAAGTCCATAATCAAACTGCTTAATAACATTTATTGAGAATGGTAACCTAGTTACATTTTTTATTGACATTTAAAACAAAATGAAAACTGGTTTGAGTTGCATAATTAAGTACAAAAGTAGTTATTTACTAGAATTCTCATTATCAGTGATTTATAAAGGATCGATATTTCAAATCACTCAACGCAGCAGGAAAGCGTTTGATTATAAGTAAATGTAATAGACTGACGGAACGTGATTACATAAATATATTCACTTATGTGATATTAAGTGAATGAGAGATAAGAAAACTGACTGGCAACCTCCAACATAAAGGCGTGTATCACTAAAGGTAACGGATGCAATAGAATAATCGGATAAACTCATTAAAAATGTTAATAAAGTTGAATGTTTTTAAGTAAGTCATGATGGTTGGTGCATTTTAGGATGAATGTTGTTTATTAAATTCTTTAAAGATGTGTACATAGTGAATTTGTACATTTGTCGCTCGTTAGGATGCAAACCGATGACATTCATCCTCTGTGCTGATGTAGTTTAGCAAGCTTGGATTAATGTACGTATATGGTAATACGCTCAGGATCAACATATTGAAACAGAGACTGATCACTTACATATCTTAAAAACACCAAGGGAAGATATAAGCATAACTTATACATGCATACCCAGTGAATAATTATTACTAGACTAACTCAGTAAACCAGTGGAATAATACGATGGGCTTTGACTCATGAATTGAGGTAGAATCCCGGTGTGAAAATCTATACAGATACAAGGTATATCAAGCTGATCAGTCTTAAATAATAGGAAACTTGCAGTCGTAAATTTCACTTTTCAACGACAATTCAATTTTAATTAGTGTTTCCTAACTGCAAATAAAACGACAAGTACTAACCATTACGAAGCCACATAATCTTACTGATCATATTCGACTATTTGGTTGGTTAGCCTACCACTTACTACTTAAGTAAGACTATAAAATTTCATCAGAAATATGTGGAAGATTACTATTTTTAAGCTCATTTACAAGGTGGGCACTCATGTGTTTGAAACCAAGTCACATTCGAAGTATGAACACTAGTGATACTACTCCGTTTCAGAAGAAGATGGAGCCGGGTTTGAAACTCTAGTTTAGTGGTTGATAGTTGAAAACCTTACTTACTAGGCCGCGATTTCACAGAGACTTTATATAAAAACAGGAAAGTATGGTGATCAACTAAAGCAGAAACTTACTTGACACATTCAACCGAACAGTACTACTTGATGGTGAGTTGGTAACAGTAAAACCCCGGTCAAATGAATTTGTTATTGAAGTTATTACTTCCAATCGATTGGAATTAGTGCTACAATGAATCAGTAAACAATTACGGTTTATTTACAGACTAGTTAACCAAAAAAAAAACATTACCATGACGATTTACCGTTTATTTAAATACTCATATCATCAAAGGTAAGAAAGTACACACTAGTCTGTAATTTATGACTAGAGTTCTGAAAATAAAATAAAAACTATTTTCCAGATGACACATATTTACACAAAAATAAGCACATACATGTGACACACTATTCAAAAGCACAATCAGTAAGGAAAGTTATAGTAATAAAGGTGACACCAATACATAAGGTCATTGTATTCTAGTATGCAATAAAGAAGGAAATTAGGTTTCATAAGTTGAATTTCATGAAATTAAAAAAAATCAATCAACAAATAAAGGCTTTAGATAAGTCTTAAAAGTGGAACCAATAGAGGTAAAAGAATTCACCACCAGCTCAAATCAAACACCACATTAGCACAACGAGATCGAATTAAAATGATAAGTACCAGGATACATTACAACATTAAGGAACGAAAGCGTGTGGATGAAGCAATAATGTAACTCTATATCTACAGGAAAATAAAGAGTGAATGAATTTTAGCCACTCTGACTCTTTCTCAACCTTGCTAGTCAATGTATCCAATCACTGGTTAAGCAAACGCCAACTGGATAGTCTGTACCAATCAGCATGGTTAAGACGAACGATCAATAATTTCATGGACTGATGCCATGTTGTGGGTTGACTGGCCTCATTTTTATTCCATCCTATTCCTACGCCAGTCAATATCGTGGATCGAGATAATCGTTGATTAAGTAATCATAGTTAATGTCCTAACCACCTCAGTTGATGAAGATTTGTAACCTTATCAACTCTTGCCTAGTACTCTGTGCCTAGCTTCAATAACGTTTACTAGATCATTCCAAGATATATAGGTTGTGTTTCAAAGGGACTTATGATCAAAGACAGCTTTTAGTGAAATAAAACGACTTCAAAGACAGAACTAATGAGATATACTTAAGGCTAATTATTGGATTATAATTGAGTGGATAAACTTTGGATAAGTAAAATTAATCCCCCAAACAACTACTTCTAAAAGATATGATTGGGATGTTTCCGATGAGCGATTAAGTTTAGAAAGTTTTTCGTTCTGTTAGACTAGTTGCCACCTGTTTCTGGACTGATGTAATCGCTATATACTGAACGAAATCGAAAGCCATGGATCTATAGATTAAGTCAAGTCTATATTATGGATAATAATCAACACAGTTCTGTGAGGAAAAGGGTGAGATGGTGGGTATATCTTTCATATTAGGTTTTCTACCGAAAATATACCTAGACTGATATCTGCAGAAAATACTAAACGTCTAGGGTTGGAGGTAGTCGGCAAGAAAACCTGATTGACCTAGATTTTATGATAGTTGGTGCATATCAACAGGCTGAACCTAGAATCTCGAATATCTGGCACAAATGAATGAGTTTTCTAGCTTAAATGTAGAGAAGTATCATGTGCCACTTTAATTCTTCAAACTTCGAAATCTAATTGTCATCAATAACTGAAGGCTTATAGGTCAATCAGTCAGTCAATAACAACGTAGAACCTGGCATATGTGCCCATAGTTGCCATACCATATCAAGTTGCCATACCACATTAACACGACAAGAACAAATTAACGTGAATAACACGATAATAAGATGCGACAGGGAAGGATAAAGCAATGGTTTGTAGAAAATAATATAACTTAGGATCTAAATAAAGACGAAGAGCAAATACACTTGCGACAGTGTGGTCGATTCTGAGCCATGTCACTCAGTGTCTCCAGCCATTGATTGAGATTATCACGAGGACTCCAACCAAGTAATCTGCATCTACTTACATGGCTCAGACTAACAGTCAAAGAATTTGTGGACTGATGTCGTGACCTTCTTCCATCCTACTCCAATCCCAGCCAACGTCCCGCGGCGAGGTAGGCAGTGTTTGGGCATGTACAACACATATCCTGACTATATCAGTGGAAAAAGGTTTACAACCACTTCTACTGATTTTCCATGTTTTCCTAGTACTCTGTCTGGCATAAATATTACATATTCAGCCATTTCATAATATATAGGCGATACTACGAAGATTTCTGTAATCAAAGACCTGAAGCCTACATATATCTCCCATCTTCATGCCCGATGTTTCAAAATCCACATGTTAAAACAGCGCGAGGTGCTGCGCAGTATACTCAGCATTTTTTAAAGAAGTGCTTATTTTTCCTCCACCACAAGTGACGCAAGTTGACAAAAGCCAGGCGAGGTTTCCTGAATCTGTGCTGAGATTTTGTTGGACAGCGACCCATCAGAGGTGATAAGACTTCCGAGATAAGTGAGGTGGTCAATGCACTCAACTACTTCACACTCTCAATGACCAACTTAAGTGATGATGTAGACCAGTCCTGGACTAATATTTTACAACTGTATGGAGAAAAACGTATCCTGGATATGTTTGCACTGTTACTCAAAGGTGTTAGGAGAACTCTGCATATTGTCAGCGACTTTGCCCAATAGGAATACATGATCTGCGTATAGCTAAATTGATGAGCGGGTTTCCTGGAAACAGATTAATTCCTGAAGAGTTAAATGAAGAAAGTGAGACTTCTAAGAGAACACATTTGACGAAATTAAACAGAAAGGCAGACAAAGGACAATCCCAACGAGCCCCACATGAAGGTGACAATTTTCGCGACAGTTCGTCATAAGCACTAACTCGACAAGTCATATTCGATTCATTACAGGCACAATGTGAAATTATTCAAAATGGCACATGTGCTATTTCGTCTTTATGTTCTTCTAAGGCATTAGACATCATCATTAAGTTTCACTCTTCATTGCTCTGCTCTTACCAGGTTTTCTTCATTTTTTTGCATCTTAGAACTCTTACTACTCACTTTCGTGACCTTCTTTTTGTTTATTTTTTCCCTCAATGATTTCCTCAAGAGCAGCTAATGTGAGCCAAGACAACTAAAACTGAAGCATTATTGCGTGAGATTTTAGTTTTATGAATATGTCTAATTTTATTTAATATTATTTCTTATTTTAAAAAATAACTGTAGGTTACAATAGCAAGATAATTAGAAACCTGCTGTGATTACTACTGAAAATAAAACCACAGACACAAGCGTAAAGTACAAGCTGATTGTACCTATCGTAACGAGTTTTAAAATTATATCAGTCAGTCAGCCACTAACAACCTGAAGCACATATACAGCGGTCCAGGTTTCTGAACCACATCAACATAGCAAATGAATACCAGAGTAGTAGGAAGTGGCAGTCACATCAGTAATAATAAAAAAAATTTGGAATTGAAGACTATGATTGTAGAAGCATGAATCGATTCTTAGAAAGGTATAAAATAATTTTAAAACAATGAGTGAATGCATCTGCGTTACTTTGATCGAGTCTGAACCATGTTACCCAAAGTATCTAACCATTGATTACGACAGTTACGAAGACCCCTATCAAGTAGTCTGTATCTACTAGCACAGTATAAACCAATAGTCCATGACGTTATGAAATGACGCCTTATTTTGATTCAGCTGATCTTAACTTTATTTCAACTTGATATACTCAACTACTTGACTCGTTACCGTTAATTAACAGATTGATAAATACAAGTCATGAAGTAACGATACGAATCTGGTCGAAGAAAAATGCATTCCGATCAAATAACACTGAACTTTCTCAGTATCTTCACCAAACAAGATTTTCATCTGCATATTCTAAGTTGATAAATGAATTTCCAGATAAGAGACCAGTCTTCAACATAACAAGTAATGTTACATACTACCTGATTAAAACTCTAGGGTTTTAGTAAGAAATTCTTAGTTTAGTTTCACAGAGAACAACATTAATATGTGTTGAGTTTCCTTATCAATATATTTTGTTCAGATATTATACATTCATGATGGAAAATTTTCCAAACCAACGATCTCTAGAATCTAAATGAAACACCACTATCGTTTAGATCCTGGAAACTCACTAATCGACGATGAGCTCATATGTAAGGCTCTACATTAAGACTATAACTGACTGACTCGAGAGTGGGCGATTAACATAAGTAAGTTCCCAGAATTCAATGTAAAAATCATGAAATCTGGCCCTACTGATTCGAGAGAAATATAATCACCGAAAGCACTACAAAACGACTGTAGGAAGCCATAAATTCATAAATATTACAGTATTAATCAGTTAATTTCATTTTAGTGAGACGAGATTACCATAAGACTAATAAAATACAGCACCATTTTTACGTTTGAAAAGTAAGAACCAGGGATCTACTACTGCATAATATCATTGCAGTCATGAACGAATGCTATCAAAAGATCATAAGGTTTTACTCCGTCAATCCGTCGTAAGTAACATAGTATGTGGCTTGAATCAAGATTGGTTTAAGTTGCCACAGAACTCCAGTATAGTGTTGAAATGCTTAAAATTAGTATAAAAGCAATGGGAGTAGCAGAGATATCATTGGTAATGAAAACATTCGCCATAGAGGACGTAATCTGAGAACAAAGTAATAAATCGTGAGATAAGAAATATAGAATAATTTTCGAATTTAGGGAAAGATAAAGAGTGAATGCACTAGCACAAATAAAACTGCCTCTGATCTATGTCATCCTACGTCTCAAACTGCTGAAAGCAGTTACTAGGCCAGAGTTCAACCAAGTAGTCTACACCTATCAACATAGTCCAGACCAACGATTAGCTATCCGGTGGACTGATGCCAAATTTTAGTTTGACCGTCTCTACCTATCATTCAATCTACGAATTTGAATTAATACAACTTCATCAATACAAGTCAATCATTAATACATAATCGTATACAATCGATTGAATGGCTTTTATGTAAGAAGTGTCGTACCTTTTATAAGTGTATTTAATTATATGTTAGGAAGAAATATCTATTAGAGTGATAACATACAAAACAACACAAATAATGCATACCCTCTTGAAGCATCCAAATTATCCTCAATTTTCTTTAGTATATCCTCAAAACCAACAATACCGGTAAATATATAAACAAGCTAGAAATGAATACAAGCATATCAAACACGAGAGTTAACAAAGACCGTGAGCATTCTAAAAGTACTCGCAATTAATAAACGAGCGCAAAAATAGGTAAGAGTTTTCAATTTCCCGTTGCTGATATACAAGCCTGCAATTAATCAGTCTCGCAGAGTGCCAACATGGCAACAGGTACTGATTAATATTATACCTGAATATCAACAGAAGGTGATTACAACAGCTTAATGCATCCATACATAGTGAACAGTTTAACGGCTATCATGACTTAGAAGTGCAGTCAATAACGTGTAAGTGTTTAAAAAGAAAGGTACTGCGTTTGAACCTCACTGTGAATGTTAGAATTGAAATGGAGATACGTACAGCTGACAAACCTCAAACAGGAAAAAATGCCCATTCTAGGGCACAGTGGTAACCAAGTACCATATATATTGGAAATAAAAAATTACCAAGAGTAAGATAATTCCAAAAGTGTTATTAATTTTTTGCAAAATGAGATTCAGTAATTGAGCGGAGATTCTTGGCCATGAGTAACGTTGATTGTTTGACGATTAAAGATAATAATCGGTTACCAGCACAGGTGAAATAATATTCAAACATACTAGTTGAGAACTGAGTTCCTTAACACAACTAAACTACAGTTTCCCATAAAAAAGTAACATGGTGATAACCTGTTAAAGGGAAAGATACATGGCTTAAAATTAGCATTGGGTTCAGGAATTTAATAACTAGTATATGACCGATATATTTTCAAAATACTAATTGCTAAGTAAAGTTCTACATACTTCACATTGTTTATGTGAGTGCCAATGAGTGATACTGTGCTGATTGATTTAAAGACTTCAGCTTATTAGTATTACATATGTAATAAGTTTTTTGTATTAATACGTTACTAATGTATGCTGTGTTAAAATTGCTTAAATGTATCATTGATATAGTCGTACCATACATACACGCATGGACTTCGGAGCCTCGTACCTTCGCTGTCTGAAGCTTAAATATAATGTCACTGCATTAATCCTCGTTCTAAATGAGGTCATTCACTGATCGCTTGGAGTAATGTTTAGTCCATGTTATAGAATCAGAACTGCATACTTCTGTGTCCCTGGTGTCATAACGATTCTACTGGACACTCGAACAAACGTATATGTGGTGGTCAGCTCGGGAACTAATCATAGGTCTTAAGCATTCCTGTTACATCAAGTAAACTAAATTCTTATAAACGTTGTACTTATTTATGTACTTGTATTAACTGTCAATATAGTGTTTATTCCCATTAGTAACTGTTTGTGACATTACTAACTAGATAGTGTTACGCAGCCACTATAAGACTACTTATCTGTCATGACTGAAGTAGGTGAAGTGAGGTTCTAATGTGATTGCAATCAAAATCTAGAAATTCATTTGTCACCAAGAAGAGCTGTTGTATACTTTTGGTGATAAGAGTGTACAACTGGTTCGCATGTCCCGTGTTTGGCGGGAGTCAAAAAAATACCTAGACCTAGGCTTCGTGTTAGCTGCCATTCGTCTTTAAGGAGTACTTGGAATTTCGATGGAATTAATGATCGCTATTAGGTTTCGACACGCGTCACCCAAGTCCATATACTAAGACATTACCTCCGGGTTATTCTGGATGCATTACTTACATTGGTTGATTACTGAGTAACAATCAAAGCCATTTTTGTCTAGTCTCTAGTGTTGACTGATTTTATCGACCAAAATGCAATGTAGGTGTATTTAAAATAACTACGCGTAGAATTTGAATTGATTAACGAACCCCCCCCCGCCATCAACTATTTTATAAATATATTGATAGCCTGAAATCATTTCGCATTTTTATATAAAACAGCCACAATTTCCTGACAGCGACACAGATAGACAAGTGTTTTGTTGTCTGGCACAAACGCTTCTTAGTTCGAGTTGTCACATTTTACACCAACATAGGCAGAATACAAGGAAATAATAAAGTAACTGGACAGACGGAAGTTAAGGTATTAAAATATGAAAGGTTAGAACAAATGAACAAAATTAAGGAATGAGGAAGGTAGTGAATAATGTTATTAATAGAATTAGAAATTGAATATGTGCTACTATGGCCGATTTGAAGACGCCATCCAAGTGGTGACGCGAGTTCAAAAAGAAATTCAAGGCAGAGAAAATGAGGTGAAAAATTTGTTTATTAACAAAATTCTTGTTATTAAACAGAAGGATTTATAATAATTCCTTTTCCTTCAATATAGGCAGATGCAAGTTCACTGGAAGCAGAGAGTGTTGAGACCTGAAGATTATGGGGTTCCAATGTTAACGGAACTGAAAATCTCTAGCAAATATTAGCCCGTAGTGAAAATTAACTATAAAACAAAAAGAGTGGTCGTACTGGCCTTCATGTAGGCTCAAAATGAGAAGGTATTATCCTAATGTTCAGGACAAAAAAATATCACTAAAATATAATAACACTAGAAGGTAAACAGTAACTAACTTTATCAACTGTAATAATGATAATTCCCCCTGTGAAAGGTGAATCGCTTTGTGGAAATGCTTCGGCCGACATTACTTCACGCAGAGGAAGAATAATCTTAGTACATTCTGCCTGTAAGTGTAATCAAATACATGAGCAAAAGGAAAGTAAGTTACATTTATCTACGAAAAAATGATATTAGGAAGCATACAGAAAGAAAACACAAATGGGAAAAGCCATTTAGCATATCCAAACACCGGTAAAACTTGTATTTATGCGGAAACCCGTGATATCAACAAACCACATGATGTAAAACACGCAAATGATTCGATAATCAGTGAACAAGTAAACCATAATTTCTCAGTTAAATACAAGTTTAATTAAATTAATGAGTGATTTACTGCAAACATACATAGAAAGAGTATTCGAGATTGTTTTAATACAAACAGACAGAATAATTGTTACAATGTAAGGATTACGTAAATATAGGCTATTGAAGAGATACTTTTATTGCAGTATCATGATTGACATATAAAACACCATACAAAAGTGGTAAAGTAGTAATAATAGAAAAAAAGTAAATTACCACAATCACGGTTCGAAAAATAGACATAGTGTACTCCTAGTTCTAAGTGACGCATCCTTTGTTTTTTGTAACTATCTGCTAACAGTTTAGTTATTTGAGGGTTTGTGAATTACTTAGTCACAAGATTAAACGTTTACTAATAGTATAGTAAACATGAGCTATAAAAAATATTTCAAACATTCATTAGATTGACTAACAGATAAAGTGGATTAGCACCGTTAGGAAGTATAATACTTTAAACAGAACACTGTTGGATCATTAATTAAATTCATCTGCAAGTAGGCATGTATATAAAAACAGGTAAATTCACATAGTTTAACGTATCTCCAGTTCATTGAATCAATTTGTAGAAAATAACAATGACGACAACAACTCATTCATTTACCAGGTACACATTCGTGTGACATTCTAGGTATGATAGTCAGATGCCTTAACCACTGAGCCACTGCTTCACTCGAAAATCAATAAGTACAGAGAACAATTAAAAGATTGTCGTAGATAAATAGTACATGAACTGATTAAGTCTAAGTAACATCACTATATTTTGTATGTAAACAAACAACGGCAAGAGTACAGTATAGAAAAGAGCAAAAGAGATACTTGAAATATCCGCGCTCAGTTTACAAATGGGTTAATAATCGTTTCGATTCATTAACCACTTTAAAGTAATAAGAACACAGTAATTATAACTGAGTAGCTTGTTGAGAAAAAAGTAATTATATTACAGGGGATATAAATACTTTCATAGTAAATAAACGAATCATAGTACTATAGTGGCGTCGCAGATGATAAAGGAATTCGTCTATGTGACTGAGTAGTCAGATCATTTGTCAAACAATTTAGAATGAAGACAATCACTACATGCCTTAACTCACCAAAATCTTTATCAATATTTATCCACAGATGGATGCACACTACAGTGGTTCCAACTATAAGCCATGTATATGTAAAGTCCTCACTATAAACCATTGTATTAATTAATTTTTTATGGGGAAGGCATAATATAGTTATATTACAGGGATCAATATAATCAGTTCAATTACACTAACAATGCAAAAACTCATTAAATACTGATGCGACTAATCCATTAATACCATTTTCTGTGCCAATCGAGCTATTACCTTAATTGTAATCGTAACCCTAATACCTATTCTGAAATTACATTACGTTTCACCCAGTCTTACAACAGCTGTTGTAGGACGAAAAACTTTGGGAAAAGTATTGTAAAGCCCTATATTTTTCGTGTATTTTTCCAAATGTTTTACAGACGGCTTCCTCTAAGCTTATATGATTTGTCATCAACCGTTTTCGCTCATTGTGTTAGTTACAGTTTCAGTGTGCTTGGGACAGAGAGCTGGATCGGCTGCAACAGTCTTTCAGATAGGGATAACTCACTTGATTCAACTTCTTTTTGAATATTCAGACAAATGAAGCTGTAATTACATGTTGAGTTGAAGAATTACATTCGTCAGCTATTCTTACAGTGAAACCTATTTCTAACCTTAAAACTTGACACGAAATAGTATTTCGAACACTAAAAGCTTAATTTTAACTAAAATTCCTAATCTTTAGCCTAAATAATAATCCTAGATATGACATGTTGTCCGTGGTATGCATTTTTAGTTTAAATTCGCTGAAATGTTGACGTTAATAACGCGTCTTGAATTGGCCAATAAGAAACACTTGCTCAGTCGCTTAAGTACCATGTTTGCTCGTTCCCAAACTGTAGTCTAGTCCAAATAACTACGAGGACTGTGGAACACAGTTATCACTTACTAAATAATCGCATTTTAGTACATAGATCAAAAATAATAATGAGTCAATATCAAAGGCTACAGTAATACTACTAACATTATTAAGATGTTAGGGTTATGCATTCAACATCCTGAATAGTTTATGCATGTAGACTACTATTAATTTCTAGCAGTGATACTTATTATAAATTACAGGTGATAACAGTCGAACGACAGAAGTGGCTTATTTAGCAACACAAGTATGCAACGCCAAACAAAAGACTATGAAATATTTATTGGTCAAAACAGCTGTCTATTTGTTCGTTAAATTTCTGCATGGGGTATTAGTAAATAGTTATAACAGTTGAACAACTAGTAAAATTTGGGGGAAATAAGAAAATTATTTCATGCTACCCAAAGATTCCTCAAGGTTTCTAGCGTAAATCATATATTCCTCAATGTTAGTAACAAATATGAAGCCAAGAAAATTCTACCCAAATGATTATTCGGTAAAAGTTTAGTTTACCAGTTTTTTTAAAATATGAATTGATTTTTCAGAGGTCGATGTGCTTAAAGGAGACTAATGTTCTGGCTTTAATTTAGAGGCAGTGTGATCAGAAACTGATATACTGGGCACGGATTAAGCCTGATAGGTAGATCCTCGTTTCAATGGTATTTGAGTGATTATAATATCCATATCATCTAACCAGTTATGATATTTTTTCATGCTATTTTTGTATTTGATATTTTGTACACAATTGTACTATTTTGTTAGACAGAAAATGCATATTATTCTGGTTAGGGATCTTGTTTTGATCTCCATCAGTAATCTGTGAGCGACTGTCATATAGTTACACTAGTTCATTGTATTCATAAACCGATCAATGCTGCATCCTACATGTATCAACGAAAAAAACAGTCAAATGACATCTCAGTACACAACAGAAACACTTAATGAATCTTAGTGAAAGATTAAAAGAATGTGATTAGTACTCCATGATTTGTAACGCTCATTTAACTAGAGTATATTTGTGAAGAGAGTCAACTTTAGTTCGATAAGAAATCTTCAATTTATTACATTAGAATTGATTCTCAATCCCAGTATTTCCGTGCAATAGTGATAGACCAAAATAGACTTTACTGTGCTACCGTAGGAAACGCAAAACCAGTGTTGGATTTAATAAACACAAATATTTAAATACGCATAAAAAAACATTTCAACACTAACCGATGAACAGTAACAAATAAACTGAGAAGATAAAAACACTTTGCCATTCACGTTTTCAGTGCTGTCTAATTTTTGCAGTTTACAATCAACAGATGCTTCTAAAATTTCATACGCAGGCAAATGGAATAAATCCTGGAAATACTGACTACGGATAATAACATCCAGTTTATCCAACAAGTTAGAACAATCCTGAGCAAGCAAGCTGATACAAAAAAGGAGCAGAGGTGCTATCAACTAAATAATCTCATATGATAAAACGATAATATTGGTCAATTTCACTTAGTAGTAATTAAAATTTAAAAGAATTTGTTTAAATATCATACTTAACAAAACTAAATGGATTGTATGATTCTGAAATAATGAAAATTTTCAATGTATCTAGGTCTAACAATTGCATAAGATAAAAGATATATTTCTATGGTTTCATATTAATTTAGTCAACTTCCTTTAAACAGAACAGTTTGTCGTCTCTACGATGAGTAGGAATGAACAGCATTCCAAAGTAGAACCTACGGTACGATTTAGTAGTGGATTAATCGTCACACTCGTATATCAGAAACAGCTTTTTTAATCACCGCGTCTAATAAAGTACATCTGAAACGTTGAGGCGAGAGTTACTTAGAGCAGAGGATATACAATGCTGATGGGTGCCTAGGAGCATACTAGAACATGAAATAAGATACCTTCAGATACTCTGCTGAGAGTTAAAAAGCAGGCCTAAAATCAACGAATTTTGGTAATTTTATATTATAATAACTTCGAGTTGCAACTTAAGCTGACAAAAATTTTAAATCATCGAATTCGCTACATGATAAAAGGCAGACAAAGGTACAGATTACAAGATTGATCCAAAATGTCGATACACAATTTATTCCTAAAAAGAGGTATTTTAACGCAATACAGGAGATTTTATCGACTAAATTTCAAGGCTCTATATCTTTGTAAGCAAGGACTGTATTCCACAAGGCCCTTTTAGTATGCGTGAGTTGTATTAACGACGAAACACGGAAAATATGAATCGACATAATATTACTTACTACTTTGATTTATGAAAGTCTACATTCCAGTAACAACTTAAATTTCACAAAGACTCCATAATCGTTCCAAAGTAAATATAAACAAATATTTTATTAGTGTTGCAACACATATAGATACATAAATAAAATACTTACGTTTTTAGGTTTAAATCAAAGTATGACCAATTTGTATAACAATCATCAATCAATAGCCTAGAAAAATTTTAGAGTGAAAGAAGCAGTAAACAATTTTTTTTTAATGACAAGTACAAGTAACAGGATCTCCATTACTTGAGAAAAAAATTGACCACATCTCTGAAAACCGAATTGTACGCCATTCACTACAGTTCAGAAACGTGTAAAATGTACCACATTTAGTGCGGCTTATGTCACTAGAATTTATTTTAGATTTAACTTCAAAGTGACCTAGTTATTACAGCAAGATTCGAGTAAATATAAAGTGTAAAAGTGCGGTATTGATCAACTTTCTGTTTAATAAAAAACGTGAGTTCACAAATAGATTTTCTAAATATACGTTGATAGTAATAATACCTTTCTTTACATTTCAAGCTACAATGCGAACTAAAATATACCGTCATTTCATATATTGTCGAGAAGGTAACAAAGTGTCATCTGGTTTTACTTGCAACATATTAAGAAAATTGACAACCGGGAAAGTATCCCTGCTTATATGCTCCGAAAAATGCGAAACACCTTGCTTATCAGCATCTTTTATCTTCCTACTAACCTGCCTTGACTATTATCTCATCTATAACAATATCAATGTGTTTGCAATTGTTTGCCGAAAGAGTTTACTGTAGTGTCTGACATCGAATGAAATGTCAAACAAGCACACTGTGTTGCTAAAAGTACTATAATCAAACTCACACAGTC
Organism: Schistosoma japonicum; assembly: GCA_025215515.1. Taxonomy (NCBI): domain Eukaryota; kingdom Metazoa; phylum Platyhelminthes; class Trematoda; order Strigeidida; family Schistosomatidae; genus Schistosoma; species Schistosoma japonicum. Next base: position 30,605,023 of record CM046064.1, on the reverse strand, counting down.
ATGTACTTAATGAAAGAGACTAAATATGAGATGAATTTAGTGAATGATATAAATTTGGTTTATTGAATATTACCATACAAATACAGCTTTTCTGTTGATGTACAATGAAGGGTGGTTATTTAGAATGATACTACAAGATTATTTTGCATTAACCTGTTTTAAAATAAGGAATATACTAGTTGGGTTTGCAAATAACTTAAATGCCTATAGTCACATTGACGCTAACGATACTATAGTACGGACGCAGAACAATATTTCGGTACTTCCAAAACTACAGAAAGTAGCTCTGAAGTTTAAGTCGCTAAATTAACATTTTGAGTTTATCTTAACTTAGTCATTTATTCGAATAATAAGCTCATTCGGCATCCTTTATGTTAGATTATTTTGCAAACCAACTGAAAACCATACAAAGCATAATAATAAGTAAAAAAGTGACAAAACATGGGACGAATTTTCGGACTTTACTCATCATAAGCTTTGACATTAAACTTACTGTCTGACACCATAATTGACCAATTGTAAAATCATATGCAACGCTTCATCAGAACTTGCTGGGATAACGAAGTGATGCTGAAAAAATATTTGTGAGATGAAATTATTAAATAATTTACGAAAACAGTTGATATTATGTTATACAGTATTTTATTCCTTTAATGTTTTCATTTAGAATTTACTTATTGTAGTTTCCCTGTTATTCTATTGGACTACTGAGCTTTCACTTCGAAGAGTATTATTTAAGCTCGTTAGCATGTCCTAATTATCACATATTGATATGATCCATAGTCTAATAAAAATCTCAGAGTAGTAAGTGTTTCAAGAATATCATTATATGAATCGAGGAAATTAGACTTATCTCTTGAAAGCTACTGGTTGAAAATTTGTCAGAATAAAATAAATACTAAAACTTATAAATTGAGAAGTATGGTACTGTAATTTGAAATATGAGGTCACATATAATCAAATATTTTGTGTTGATTGACAAAACAACTGACTTGACCAGAAACGTACAAGAGTATCACATATTATACCTTGAGAATAGTGGGTCACAGCACTCATACAGACAATATGCTCGCTTCTGTTTTTGATACCTTGAAAACATTTTCTTGGTGGGATTTCATACTATGATGTTCAATTTTTCAGAAGAAGCAACTCTGTGCATATTTCATGGAACAGGGCATTTTCTAATTATAGTCTTTGAACGTTGCAACGGTAGTTTAGGTATTAACATAACTAATTAAATAACAGGTAGTAAAAAGCCTAATGTCTTCTAATGCACAAGTAAAACAGTACATAGGTTACACAAAAATTTAAAAATATTCATACAAGGGAGCTATTGTAACTAATTAACAAAATAAATGATCCCGTGACGCACATGATTAATTAAGAGCTTTACTGTAGGCAAAAATACCACGATAGTGCAAAGGATAAAAAAAAATATAATAAGTGTAAAATAGCGAAGATTTGTATAGAACATAAGTTCAAGCAGCGTTTTATACTGAAACGCCAATTGACTAAAGATACTAAACAATGCAAAATGGTAGCATACGCATACTTCAGGACGCCGTTTGAGTACGTCTAGTTAGTAAAGATATAAATAAACCATAAAGCTTAACAAATTAAAATTGTGCCAAATAAACATGAGAAGTTTTTGCAGAAACAAAACTATGAATTTCCCAAATAGTAAATGGAACTTACTGCCTGACTACGTGTTTGCACACAGATACTCCTGGAAATGCGTAAACGCGACTGGAAGACAGACTATAACGCTGAGATCAAATAAAAGCTTAAACGTACAGTAATATGGATCCACGGTATACATATTTTACTACCAAATATATTGGGATAAAAGCATAGGTAATTTAAGGTCAAAATCATCCAACCAGGACGCGACTCCTTCCCACTGGCAAGGAAACAAAAGTAATCTGCCGAAATCTGAGTTTAAAAATGTCAGTTCTTACGATTCACTTCTCTTTCTTTAAATGGAAAGTTGAATATTTGACGAAGTTTCTCTGCCGTAAAGTTACCGATTTCTAAGAAAATAAATTATATGATCAACTTACTATCCTCCATTTCCCGAAGAAACCCGTATGCTTCATACAAAAATATGGAAGCAGGTACCAATATTAACTTTTACAGCCTGGATGCGTAGATTCAAATTTGATAGAAAAAAGTTATGGTATTCGTGTATAAAATAATTTCTGTAATAGTTACAAGCAAATGAAAAGTAAAATTAAAGTCTGGCGAGTAAAAGCAACAAGTTTTGAAGCTATAATAAAACCGATTAAATGAAGCATCAACAGCAAAAATTAAAGTGTTGCAGTACTATCAGTGAGATGATTGGAAAGTACATTTAATTGTGGTTAAGAAGACTGTAAACTTGACCAGACATAAAAAATATTGAAAAACTCGTAATCCAACTAGGCGAGTCATAATAGCGCATACAACCACTACTGTAATCAATGATGAAACACTAAGAATCCTTAAATTCGGTTAACATAACCTACGAAATGAAAAACGGGAGCTGTACTAAATAGTGTGTGAAATCGCAAAAGTAACTTAACTTCACATATGTAGGAGATGAACAGAAATCAACAAAAGTGTAGATATGTTATTAGAAAAGCAGTAACTTGTTATAATCATGATCCGTAATCCAAGATGATACCGACATCAAACCTGGCCTTACAGAGTGAAAAAAAATTGCATATTTTCATTATTATAATAGACTTATTTATTTATTAGGACTTAAAGTAGCATTTGCAAGCAAAATAATACAAAATCAACAACTACAAACATCATAACTGCGAAGCCGATGACGTTTGAAATGAATTAAACTAAGCTGTAGGACAATGGTTGTACACTTGTATTATGCAGAGATATATGGACTGTTAAATTCAAATGAAGTTGTGACAGCGCAAGATCCTGAAAACATTTAGAAATTTAATTTTTAAGGCTTCGCTATTCATAACCAAGATAGTAGGTTCTTACTATTAGACGGCAATTAAACGACATTATCGGAAAGCATCATAGCTAGGATTTGCATTAAGGCTACGGTTTGGGAATCTTGGCCAAAATAAGTATATGGTGCAAAAAACACAAATTGACTTTAAAACAGTATTTACAGTAAGGATAAACCCAAAGTATCTCAATAAATTCGGTTCCTAGGGCTAAAAATACACTATGTAGTATGGATAAAAATTAGCGGTGACTCCACAGTTCCTGGTTAAACTAGGACTCAGAGAAATCGGTATGGTTGTGAATTAGTATTTATGGTTACGAATTTATTATTATATTGGAAATTAAAGATAGGGTTAAAATTATAACCTAGTTTATGTAGAAACATATTGGGATGATAAAACTTATACCTAGGGTTAAGTTAAAAAAATTTAGACGATTCAGAGAATAATACCCACTACACCATACCACATCCACGGAAACCATTATTTAGAACTGATTAACAGTAGAGAACACAAAATTTGGAGGTGAAATTTCGACAGATGTGCCAATTTGCTTACAACTCTTTACCCTTTACTGAAGAATTGCACAAGGGAAATATATGATTACCAATTTTTACCCAATATTTTTTATTAATGGATCCATTTTAATCAGTGTATACAGATAACAGCATCAGGATGACATATAGGAATCACACAAATTAGCCGTGAAAACAACTCTGTCAAATTAGGGTAATTCTTAATTTGACGTACCTTTGTCGTTATATCTTTATGTAAAAGGAACCGCTACATTAAACAGTGAGAAGAAAGTCTATATGAAAACAACGGTTTAAACGTAACGTGCATTCCAAAATGTGCACTTATTATGTTGAACCGAAATTCAATATCATTTTTATTCACATTGTGATGTCAGACTGTTAAATTAAGCTTTTATATAACAGTCTAGCCATTAAACTACAAAATTATTATTGTTTTGAACGGTATTATGATCAGAAATGAAGATGCTTCTTAGTTTATCTTACGACAATGTTGCACTATTTTTTTCCTGTTTGGGTTTCCGTTTTCCATGGAAAGGGTTATAAACATCATTATTACCTACTGGTTTTAGTATTGCCTTTCAACTGTTAATTGCCAAGTTTTTTAACGGAATTCCACCTTTGAAACATAGTCGAAACTTTTCTGTATCAGCTAACTTCATGAACCAGATCGTCTGGTTAAGTCCTTGCGATCTAGTGGACAGGAATACTCATATTTAAAACACGAATTTAAATATATAAAATTGAGGGTTTAAAGTTATAGTTTACCCTTGCTTAAGCCTGCTACTCTACATGCTGCTCTGGCACACGACATACTGAAGTAAACCCGGATATATTACTAAGTTGCGCTTGTCGTATAACCAAAGCCACTTCTATCGAATGGACCCCACTATTACGAATGAGAAATCAGGAGGCAATGAAGGATGAAAGCGAAATTGTATTTTATCGTAAACAGAGCTTTAATGGGATAGCAACGTCTAGGCTGGCAAACTAGAGAGAGATGCTACCCACGGTGGTTCGAGTAGTATACTGCAGTATTGGTAGTATACTCATTCCTACATCATGAATTTACCCACACATTCAGATGCATTAATGTGAACTCAACAACGTCACCTATATGGTGCTCGAAATGAAAATTAGTTCATAACGCTTTTCGGTGTGGTTGGTTATGTTTTGGAAATAGGCGCCTCACCTTTGGTTTCTCCATAAACGCTAGTAAGTTATCAACGCTTTAATCATTAAATGACTTAGGACTAAGGTACTCTTATAATCGGTCATTCACAGAATAGGTTATTTTTTAAATATCTAAGTTATTTAGTCTTCGAGGTACATACAACGTAACTTCCATAAAAATAACTTTCGTGTCCTACTTTCTAAAGTATGTGTCCGACCTTTTATAAAATATTGCACCTTCATTCGCAGTAACGTTAGCATTAAGAATAAACTTAGACTGGAATCTGTTCAACGTCGTCTTACTCATCGTATTCTTTGGACTAATTGTACTCTGGACTATAAACTAGGTGCACTAAGTTAGAACTAGGCACTTAATGAAGGAGCTGACTCAAATTAAATCCAATTTACTTCCATAAGATATGGAATAAACGGTCTCTTCATAGTCTAACGCAATTCAGCTCGCGAAACCTTCTTGTAATAGCCTACGCAACTCAACGTCAAAACAATAAGGACACATAATGAACCTAATTTTTGTATAAATTGGTTTAACAAATAAATTCTTAAGAATCTGGAATGATTTCCCCTAACCTATTCGCAGAATAGATTTACTTTTTTTATTTATACGACATATTAGTGGTTTCTTCTCTTCGAATGTCATACTTGAAATGTTCCTACCAATTATTTTTTCTTAGTCCATTAGCGAAATAATAGGGACTCTGAATATGTGAGCACTATATTATTCACTCCCAGATTTAAACATATGCAAATATTTTTAACTTTAAATCTATCTATAAACTTATGTGGCAAGCCATTATGTTTCAATGCCCATATAACCAATAATTCGGCCCATTCGTTTCATGATACTAGTGCTGTTGTTTTGTGGGCTTTCTGCCTTCATGTTCTTCCTTATTTGCATAAAGCAAATATTTAACATGCTGATACGATACTATTCATTACTTTTTAACACACTCAGACAAGTTAACCACCTAGAAGATGAATCAAAATGAGTCTCATGCAATGCTGTTCATGCGAAAACTCTCGTGATAGTAGATCACTGCAACTTCTTTGAATATGACCATGCACTGACATGGTATTACTAGTTGTTCTTATAAGGACTTGATCTGGTTCAAGCAAAGTAATTTTATCGTCGGTTAGCAACATACCTAATGCATCAATGACCCACCGTTCAAAATTAATATACATGGATTCCACTTTAATAGCAGAATATTTCCATATATATGTTAAGTTGGCACTCCATTTAAAGTATCAAACACTCTTGGTCTTATTCCGTATCTGAACATGCTCTATTACGCATTATTCTTACTCTTAGCCGCTTTCTAGAATCATAGGGTCTGAGGTGAAATAAGCGCGGTTGTTTGTCAGAAGCGAACCATGATACAATACATATTCCTGGTATCCCAGTACTTTAAACTTTCTAGTGGCTGTTTAATTCCTTTTCTTCTTATCCTTTTGCATATATTCATATGGCGTAAATTTCCTAACATAGTCTCCTTACTGATAACGTTGCACGTGATATTGCTTTCATCATACCTGAAAGCTATTTTTTATGTGTGCATACTGATACTTCAGATTAAAAGCTATTAATGTATTTTTATTTTATCTGACAAGCCACGTAGTAACTATAAATGATGATTTTTTGATTTATGAAAACTGTCACTGCTACTCGCTAAGCGACACATACTTGCATTAACCTCTGGTCATTATCATGTTACTCTTTTCAATGAATTCATTTTCTCAACACCCAAATGTCTACTATGTGAATTGCCAAGTTCAGCTTTACACAACCAAGGGCGAATAATAACAGGATCATTTAGACACAAGTCCTTGTCAAGAGTAATAAGTAACTTTTCATGCTTAGCGAAATGTATGGAAAATCTCCGCTTCAAACTAACATTACACACTTTTCGAATGGCTAATGTTGCACATCCTGAACATTTATGTCTTCCTTGAATCATGCTTAGCGGCTTACTGGTAAATGCTGCATTAACAAACAATCCGAAAACGTATCGGGTTTATCTTGTATTTACCGTTGGGGTCCACATGCTGAACATATTTAGCACTCAGGTTTTAAATAGTACACTCATAAGCGCGCAAAGCAGTACTCAAAAGCTGGACCATCGAGGATGCGGAAAGTACTAAAGATTTCTACGGATTATAAATGAACTTCAGTGCTTTATGATATGTGATAATAGTGGATCTCTTTCTAAAAGGATAACTATGAAAACGTTAACAGCCCACAAGGTGTTTCACGGTACAGCATCCACAAATAGAAAGCTTGTGATGTTTGTATTAGCACTTAGAATTCTGAAATTTTTTCACGTTATAACACAGTGAGAACTTAAAATTAGTTGTAATAGAATTATATCATATTGACAGAAATCTCACACGATCGGCAGTCATTACTCATTAATCTAGGGAATCCAGTAATCCTGGTAAGATGACACTAACTACGAATATATATGCACATAGGAATAACAATGTCAGTCACAAAGAGGTGGGAATTGGACAACCAGTGGCATGTAATGAATGAGAAGATAAGCCTAGCCAACGTCACCATAACAACATAACGAAGAATGAGTGAGAAGACACGTACAGGGAGGAACACACGAATTACAATATGTAGTAACATGTTAACAAAAACGTCAGGGATAAAATTATACATGAGTCATTTGATTGTCTAGATTTACTTGAACTAGATATTGGAGGCTACCAGGAAGCCTATGTTTAGTGGTGTTCAATACAGAAGCATTAGTGCGTCGTATGATTGTATTCTCCTGTAGCAAACCCTAACTCTTAACTAAAATAAAAGATTTTGTACTTCTACTGTAAATAATTAAATCACTGAGGGTACCATTGTACAGATATAATCGTTTATAAATGTCCGGAACACTGTTTGATGCTGTATTCAAAGAAAAGGTGTGATATTCTTTAGCAACCTTATTACGTGAATTTGAACCAGGATATTTATTATCGTGCGATGTAAAATGAACTGTTGGACGGTATATTGATTTAATATGCTCTATTTGGCCACAATTAGAATATTTAGTATTTCAAAAAGGACATGATTTTCGTGGATAAAAGTGGCCACAGATGGCTTGGGTTTTATCCAACGTTGCGTATGCTCCTAAATCGTTGTCAAGATGATTAAATGAAAACTAATTATCAGCTGAACATTACCTCAGCCTAACAGGACATACAATTATCAAACCACAACTTACTTTTATCTGACACTTTATGATGCTATTTCACTTTAATGTTTTTAGTATTCTGTTGTAAACTAGAACCCTTTCCAATACATGTGGGCTTTTTACGACCTTGCATGTGTAGTCGACTAGTGTACCTAATGTATTTATTAGAAATTTCATAGGCAATCATCCCACCTGATTGACTGTCTCATAGTTAATGCAGGCTTCTTTAATCTTCTGTAATTAACATTTTACAAGCTGAGTGATCTCTCGTTGCAAATGTGATACGTTAATACCTGTTATTAATCAACCTCTCAACAGAACATAAAGTTGATCACCTAAATTACATTTGATGACTTGCATTTGTAAATCAAGTATAAACTCACTTACTTTCTAATAGTGTGGACGCATCATCGTATGAAATGTTGCCCCTTGTCCAGCTTTAATGTTTGTAGATTGCACATGAAAACCAATAAATCTTTGAGTTTTATATGAGACAGTGATACAAGCTTATCAGGAAATTCTTTATTCTTCAGTAGATGATAAGCAGCCTATTCAGTGAATGTAAGAAAATAAGCAACAATCTTATCTTCTTTAACGTCACACTGATACATTTACCAGGTTTCAAATTGATCCATTTACTCCTCAATTAACTTAACACAGGGATTTATGTTCAAATAACCAGGTCCAGGTGCCATCACGACGCCAATATAATGCTCCTTAGAGTTTCAAGTGGTAAGCAACGAACTAGATAAAGCACACATCTAAAAACCCTGAACAATCATTTATATTTTAGGATGTGATTAGCTCACCAATCATATGTACAATATCATTACGATTTCATGAGAACAATAAAACTATTTTAACTTCTAATCTATTATTATCTTCCTTTACTATACTTTTAACATTTGAGTCAGTTAATTGACTAAATTATTTTCATGATTACAATTACTACTGTTTGGTAATTAAACCTAAAGTATTCTTTAGTGAACTGGAATCGTTTCATTGTCGATCCTGTCCTTCAAATGTTTTGTTTGAAAACATTTAGGGAGGTAAAGTAAATCTAACATACTACAAACATAAAATAGAGTCAAGTTTTCTAATGGTCATTGCCCATGAAAAACTAATGAACTAAAGAAGACATTGAAACAGGTCTTTAGTAAAGCTATCGTAGTTAGTTGTATGAGAACAACTAGTATTTACTAATATTTTAGTTTTTATTGCATGCTACGCAAAATAATCTTTAGTTTCCCACTTTAAATGCTGGTTGACTGAAACTTTAGACGAAAGTTTGCATAGTCTTCAAACAAAGTGACAGATAGTACTAATCAAATTATTTTTCTAAGTTTATGTAACATCAGACTAGTTTCTGAGAATATACGCTTTATTTTTGACATTTCCTCCGCCTATTTAAGTTTCCATCATCTGAATATCTCTAAATATTCTCAAAGTTGTACACTTCAGTCGCATTTCCATTTCATAAATTCAGTGGCTTCGTATGCTTCGCAACATCTGTGTCGAAATAGCTTCCGTGGATCAATCAGAAAATCCTATTCGACATCTGCTATGAAAACTACTAATGTTGCATTGTGGTTCTTTTAGGTCCAACTATTTATAAATTCTGTGTACCTTTAATTCTCGTATATCAATTGACTTAGTGCACATATACGGCTGAGTAAATGCATGTAAATAAAAAGTTGAAACAAAGAATTATGTAGGAGTGCATTTTGGAACTTAAATAATCCACCAAGTGCCTAATATTAAAACAGTCCAGATGAGAATATAGTTCAATTCCAACTTGAATATGAGTACACAAAGAATTGTACAATTTGAAAGTTGATATATTCAGGGGGTAATTTGAGCCTCTAGTTTTGTAAGTATAAATGGTTTTTCCAAATTCAATTTGACAAGCAATTATCTTGAAAGCCAATCATAGATAATAAAATCTAAAAGTTGCATAAGATATATGTTTTCATCAATAAAATAGACTGACGATCATGTCTTATCAGTTAGTCAATCGTAAAAGTCCTCACGAAAGCATATGGTTTCCTTGTAAAGCTCATTCTATATGTGTAATATTATTGAACTCGACCCTTAGCAATTTATAAATTCATGAGAGATTTTTCTAACTTTTATGAAAACGTCAGCAGTTCAGTTTATGTATTTAATGGACAAATTATGCATGATGCATATAGGGAAGAAAAAATAATTTAGTTATCTTAACAGTTGAATGTTGTGAAAACGTTATTATTAGAAATTCAGAGAATGAAGCAAAACATTTTTTAGCCAAACGCCACTTGATTTATGTACAAACAAACTTAAATTAGAAAGTACTATTTGTTTCCTTATTAGTTTAACTTCTGGCGGAATTTAATTTACTAGAGGTTGTTACATATTCATTTTTAATCTAATGTCTGTACTCGTCACAGATTGATTTCTAGAGTTTCTTATTTTTCAGTGGTATTCAACTAAGGTCAATCTGTAACAAATATAAAGAAATATGGAGTTTCGTACAGTCGAGAATCTGCTTCATTTATTCCTAAACAGATTATTTATTTGAAGACCAACAATGAAAGTTATAGCTTCAGTCAATAACATTGTTACTGACACATTTTTTCTCTTTAATTAAATCAGAAAGTAATATCATGTTCACTTAGAAATTGTGTCAGTTTTAATTACTAAATTATTATTGATTGATCTGATATATTTTAAGTGATAAGTGTAGTGAAGTAAATAATTTATTTGAATGGTAACATATTTTTGCACTCACCGTCAAACTTAAGGACATTATGTAATTAATCTGTACCTATGGTAACATATAACTTATCTGAATTCCTATAGCCTATCAGTCATCTTCAATTCCACCTTTAAAAAAATAAGGCGATCACTTTAAATTGTTTTATTGTACATTTGTTCAATATAACTGAATTAGTTGTCTACAGTTTCTATTTCGTTCAACAACATTAAAGTTGGTTAGAAATTGGGAATGTTTCTTTTGTTGTTATTAAAACTTGCATTATATTGAAATAGAAAATGTACTTAGGCACTGAAATCACTAATCCCATCCAATCTATAGTGACTAATTACAAACCTGTAAAGTTTATAATCCATGTATCACAATTTCTGAACATAAACAAAGATAAATTTGCAAGAATGAATTATTCGTGTCTTTTACTATTTTACAGTTTCATAAATGAATTCGTGGCTTGTAAATAATGTCATTAAGAAGCTAAACTTTGTTTAGTGTCTTCCGTTCATTAATTGATGTGTTAACCGACAAAGGTGTTCATTTAATACTAATCATATTGAGTCATGATTTTGACCTCTCTAACAATTTTCAGTAGACGCTTACATTATAGAAAGTGATAACTGAAAATCATTACTATTTGTAATTTGATCACACTGAAAAAATAAAAGTAATTCTGTGTAATTGTTGTTAGGCTAGTTTATTCTCCTTTAGTGTCATTAATAAGTCTTCTATTGAAAGTTTGGATTCTGTTAGGAGTTAAACGACAGAAATCAACAATATTTTACTAAATTATAAATAAGTACTAGATGTAGAGATAGCTGTCAAACGTTATAACTTATAAGTACTTACTATTATATATTGCAGAATGTTTTTTTTTGTATTATTTCATTAATATACTCTATTCGTATCAGTTGCATATCATCTTCGATAATTCAATACAAATATTTCAAACTAAGTTTATCATATTTTTAGAATAGGCTTGTATCATCCCATTGATGTGTAATGGACTGAAACTGGTCAGCCTCTGTTGCCATATGTGCATCCTGAGCGGATTGCCTCTATATAGCGGTAGTACACAAATTATATTTAAGTTGGATTGTGACTGGTAAGTGGAATCCAGGAAGCGCATTTCGTCTTATTCGGGAATCATCGGCCGGATGTACCTGCATCCCAATGTTGATGTTCACACTGGGATTCGAACTCATTTCGCTTCGTGTTAAACGCCACCGCGTTCACCACTAAGCTACTGTGTCAAGGCAGTCACACTTGTGCAACGGTACATATGCAATTTTTAGTATAGGTTTGTATCATCCCGTTGATTTGTAATGGACTGAAACTGGTCAGCTTCTGTTGCCATATGTTTATCATATATATCAAGATATCTGACTGAAATTTATACAGATAACAGATCAAATAAGATTGAAGAGATCAAATAAAATGTTACATATGTACATAAAATGTAAAAGAAGGTTAAAGAATATGGATTAGTGAATTACCAAAAAATCATATAATCGACAGTCGGATATTACACAATGAAGTAATGGAATACAAGTTAACATTAATTGGGGATGATATACGTTAAATTCAGTCACTTAAAATTAAGACGATCAACTAAAAATGATATGATAATGTAATGAAATGAATGATATTTGAAAAAAAAAGGGGAAACAATCTATGAGATTAAAAGTTGTTGAAATAAAGAAAAGCCGATCACTCTTTTCTTCTGATTTTATACGTTAAATAATTGTCACTTCTGCCAATACTGAAAGATGTTGTTTGTTTATAAAATTTACTGATAAATTTCAGGATATTTACTTATGAAGTTCAGTGTCACTTAGATGTCTGATAATCGAATTGGTGAAGTTTTTCATTCCTTTTGTGCATACTCTTTTGAGAACATGTTGGTTGAATTAAAAAAAGGCATTCTTTCTATCCTATGAAAATAGTCTTGGAACCTAATTCGACATCAGATGTGTTTTTTCACTTGAAACATTAACAAAATATTTCTATTCATTGCAATATTACAAATATATACTACTCATTTTTATAAATAACCTATTCAATGCCCAATTTATTTGAAATTATCAAGTCTAACCTTGGTAATGATATATAATATTTGATTACTAAGCGAATTAAATTATCAAAGTCTAAATACAATAGGTATAGTCATCAAATATTTAACAAACTCTGTTTGCAGGATAACATCATTACCAAACATTTGCTTGTCAAGCTACTTGAACTTTCTCGGCGTCCCATTTAAGTTCCTCAACGTATACAAGGTATCTTCTTAAAGGAGTGTATTCACAAATGCACATTATCGCTAGAGAAATACAAGAAGCGTATCTACAATCTTGATGTTCCAATAAAACGTCTAACTCCGATTGAATGATAGTCTCTTAATTTTAGCTTTTTCAATGAAAGAGAAAATCACTATTTAAATTCGTCAAAATTAAGAAAACTTAAAAAAAATATGATAGAATGTAAAGAAGAACAGCAGGAAAGATAACGTCACCAACAACTGCGTAGAAACTGACTGAATTAAGAACTATTCACAATGATTCATATAGAATTTTAGATAAGCATGAAATCACTTTGCTAAAAATAAGACTTAATTTTAATACTCGTGGAAAGCCTCTCACCACATCAGAAATAGCTTCTGATAAAGAAGCTCCTATCTTACGTCAAAAAACATTTCATATTTTGACAAAACAAAAGTCTCTTTCTTTGAATCTGTCAAAGTAAGAATTAAAAGCTTGCCATTCGTCATAAAAGATAAATCGATTATTATTACCAAGGCGGAAAAGTGTGATGCTACAGTGATAATGAATCAAATAGATTATGATAATAAAGCCTTTGGACATTTATTCACAGGACCATATGTAGTGATTGATTCAAAAGACTATATAACGATAAGAAATAAAATGAAATCTGAAAGAACTGAAACCATTTATCAGGGTCTCTGTATGGTTTACTTTATATCCCGAATCATAAACAACTTCTCGTTTCTATGGTTAACCGAAATTTTATAAATATGGTATCCCACTAAGACCAATAGTTGCCTTCACCAATACTCTAACTTATGTACTTTCTTGATATCTAAGCAACACTTTGAAACCATTACTAAGAAATCTACACAATGTCGTCAAAGACGCATTTGATTTTAAATCAAAATTATCGGATTCAGTGGTCGAGGATATTGAAACGATGGTAAGTTATGATGTTGTTTCATTATATACGAATATTCCAAATGATGCACGTCTAAACTTTATTAGCGGCTTAATAGAAAATGATTTTACATTATCCACTCTTTGAAATTCCTAAAACTTTGCTTGAATTCAATTGTATTCATTTACAAACAAACTAATGGAGTGGCAATGGGCTTCCCCTCGTTTCACCAATCGTGCGAAATCTCTCCATGGTCTAGATCGAATCTCATATTTTCATCAATACCATTAGACCATGAGTTTGGCTCAGCTATGTAGATGACACTTTTATAATTGTTAAAATGACTTTCCTGAGGGCTTTCTCGAAACGAACCAACACCTTTTCTCAGCAATTCAAATTTACTTTAGAAAGTGAAGATGAACATAATGAGTTACTACTTTTGGATTGCCTAATCAAAGGAAATGTGAAAGAAACTCTTTATTTGAGTATTTACCGTTAACCTACACACTTAAATCGATATATTAATTTCAATTCAGCACATCCATTCAGTACGAAATATCCCTAGCTCTAAATTTATTTGGAAGAGCCAACAAACTAATTGCATCAGAAGATGATAAGCAAACTGAATACAAATATATAAATAGCATTTAAGGATTAATGATTTTCCAATGAATATTATTAACAATATACAAAACGAAACGACCTATTATTGACTAATAATAAGTTAACTGAGATATCATGGATCGTCAGCGTCGTTCTGCCTTATGCCTATGATACAACAGAAGAATTGGGAAGAATTCTAAAACAACATGCAATTCAAGTATTCTACAAAACTACCAACACTATTCGAGGTGCATTAGTTGTAACAAAGTACAAGATCCCTTCCACCTCTACACAATTGTATCTACAGGTTAGGTTGTGTTGATTGTGATACTTTCTAGACAGGAGAGTCTTCTTAAGAAATCGTAACGCTTGCTAAAGAGCTTGAAAACTAAAATAAGCAACTTCCTAACAGTCCTGTCGAACTAAAAAATTACAAATCAAATCAGCAATATAAGTATATACTATCTATCACATCGATTAAACCGACATTAAATATATCCAAATTATCCAAAAAGGGTTTTCCAATTATAAAGAATGATGAATAACCGAAGGGCTTCACATATTGTTAAATCCAACTGCACTTTGCACAAAAGAAGACCTTACTATTCATCTAACACGGACTTTCGACGCAAGCAACTATAATTAAAGTACATCAAATTTTAGTAATGTGAACACGCATACAATTTTTTCTTCATTTCACATGTATTTCTCACACCCATTCACACCTCACTAACTTGTGTGTGTCAATTTAAATCACCTTGACCCAAATGACTCGATGTGACACGATCATACATGTATTTTGATTGTACTAACTTATTTTGATTTTACAATTGGGGGGTTGTGGAGATAGTTAATTGTCAATCCTGATATCAAGAATTGATCAGGACCAGCCAACCATTGATCTCCTGGAAGCACATGGACAGCTGTTTCGTCTTAGTATGGGACTCCTCAGCAGTGCGCGTTTTGATTTATTCTAGTGCATTTTATTAAATCTTGTATCGATTCAATTCAATTTATCCTCTGAAGAAGTGACTTAAACTAAGTTGCGCAACGTCAGAAATTTTAATTTCTACTCATTGCATTATTACAAATATAGAAATCGACCATTTTTATAAAATTTTGTGCAAAGTAGAATTTCAAGCGTATTGATGGAAACAAATTTCAACGTGATTTTTCTGTCATTGTCATTGATCATTCAAAAGATAAATCACAACACTTTATTTTAAAAAATTGCTTATCCATTAGTTTCGAAAATTACTTGATATAATCGGTTATTTTACTGATTACCTACAAATAACCTCATCATGACATTAAAAGTATGAAAAAACTAAATTTCAGTTTATCAAACTAAAAATATCTGATTGATTTCTTAATTGTTTTCATGTTAATTCATTTAATCCTGATATCACAAATCGATCTGAATCAGACAACCTGATTACCTGGAAGCTCTGGACAGCTGTTTCACCCTAGCATGGGAATCTTCAGTAGTGCGTATCCACGAACCTTTCGGGGAAGATGTGACTGGTGGAGTTCACTCGTGTTGGGTGTGTGGCAGTTTCTCACCGATGACAATGGATGAGGTCGCGCAAGCGTATCACGAATTGACTAAATTAGAAATATCAACCATTAGGAGCCGACTTTGTGGCCCGATGATAAGGCGCTCATCGCGGAGCCAGAGGGTCCTGGGTTCGATCCCCGATAGGGTCGTGGATGCGCACTACTGAAGAGTCCCGTACTAAAATGAAACAGCTTTCCAGTGCTTTTAGGTGATCAATGGTTATCTGGTTCAGATCAATTTGTGATATCATGAATGAGAAATTAACTATCTTCACAATTACCCAATTGTAATTCATTTAAGTTGATGAGGCATAAAGAATAATTTTGGCACTAGTTGAGTTGTCACCGTTTTTTTTTCTAAGTATATTTCACTTCTTTCTTATATTTTTTTCTTCAGTGGGCTTATCCTGTGAAGATTGAAGACACAGAGAAATCTATTATCCAACGTGTCGACGAATATTATGGCTATTTATGGTATCTAACTTATGGTAAAGACACACAGCTACATATCAGAACACTTCTACACAATTTTCCCTAAACGTGTTGAAAATAACAGTTAATCAGCTAAATAACAATTGAAAATAAGCATTAGTACTGTTTACAAAAGACTATATTCATGATTTTCATATAAAAGCATTAAAGGAGGATATATTTCCCCTAGAATCAAGATACTAATTATTAACAGATCTAAATCAAAGATCACCTCCACATTCACTTCAATTATCCAACTGTGAAGGTGAACTTACTAGATGAACTTACTCATTTAAAACAGAAGAACTAGCCACAAGTTTAAGCCGCATTTCATCTCAACGGATTGCCCACAATATCGAGTCACTTAAATTAGTGGCCATATTGTAAACTGATTGGTAGAATTTGATCAGCAGTATGAAAAAATTAATAAGCATGACATCGGACATTAATCAGTGATAAATCAATGTACAATTCATTATTTTTTTACGTGATATTTTCGACTGGTTTTGATAACATTTACCCAAAATATAGGTACTGGGAAAATGATATGATTTTAATTTTAATTCGAAGATTAATCGAATATTTTTCTTACCTGGTTCAAATGTGTTTACTTTTTATAGACACCTAACAATTACTTCGGTTTCAACCTTACTTTTTATTAACCTTGTTTTATCTCAACACTTTCTTGTATATCTAAATGTTAAAGCTAGCATCACATGTTTACTCTATACTATTTTGATTCTCTTTCATGAGGTCAGACACTCGTGACTTTTGTTAAAATAAACAAATAGATGATACTTTGGAATGAATATCGGTTGGAAGTAGTTGACGATAAATATCTTAAACTATGATGAGCTAAGCAAAACCCCTCTCTACTCATAGTATTCACTTCAGTATTTTTAGGTTGTTACTATGTTCTTTGTTTTCTTTCCATTTAGAAATTTTGTATTAAATGTTCCATCAAAAAATAAGCAATGAATGCTGTCTTTTCATGTGATGTACCTTTATTTGATTTTCAGTAGTGCATTCCTACTTCTCTCAATTTGATCATGCCTGTAAATTTGTGTCAATCCTGTAAATATTTATAGAATATATATATATATATATATATATATATATATATATATATATACATATATATCTTAGGTAACATGTGAAGTGATTGAATCACTTACGTAATATGGAGGTGAATATAATGTCATTCTATTTGAAATGAACACTAGTCATCAGTGGAAGATACGTGACGTATATATCATTACTAATGAGATGTGTGTCTTTTTATTACATTGTTCTGAATGATGATAATCAGAAGCAAGTAGTTATGATAAAGGGTAAAATGTATTAACTGGGAAGAAAATTTGGTCAATGAAGGTGTTTAGAATAAATATCATTAGGACAGATGGCACTTTCAAGAAACTTTAACGATATGTAGCATGTAAAATTTGTTGGTGTATTGATAAGATATTATGTATTGATCGAAATCATGAGGATCATTCTTATTTGATAATTCTTCCTTCAATGTAGTAAGTGTTATGAAAGGTTTAATATACAGTGAAAGAAATTTTTAATCAATTGGAATTTTAAAGTGACAATTAACGAAATAAGGTGAGAAAATTATTGATAGCTATAAAATATATCAACACTTGATTAGTTGACATCTAGTATTAACTATTTGCAAGTAATTACTAGTTAGTGACGTCATGAGGTGGGAAACTGGAAGTCCCTGTTACGATTAATGACTAGTACAGTTATGTCCACAGTGAGGTTTCGCTAACGCATTAATGAAAAGCCCTGGAGAAGGAAAAAACATCTATGCTGTTCCCCAGAGATTGTATGTTTAATTAAAGCTAGTCCTATATGTGAACCTACAACGATTTCTATAACATCTAATTGTAATAAATAAATATTCAGAAGTAACGATGCTTCGGCTTCAAATACCCTGATAATAAAGAGTTCACAAACGGAGTAGATAACTCAGCGCAGTCCATAGTTAATTACCTAACACGAACAATAGAAAATGGCTGTCTCAATAGTCAATTGTATTTAAAACAACACAATTTATTTGGAAACCCAACTGAATAAAATAGAATGAATAGTAGCTAATTTAGTTTACTCTTAGAGTTTAGTTAGTACGAGAAGCAGTTGTATGGCCGTGACTTCATTGTCATTGTTCCTCACTTTACGCGCATAAACATAGGCAATCTAGAATGCTAATCATACCTTTCCACATATTTTAGCAAGATGACTTCTTAAAGCTGATCCCAGTCTCAGGTAAATGTTAAATAAAAACTAATCTAGTGTTTTTTTATATATAATTGCTTTACTGTTATTTCATATATTATGACTGTTAGTTTGGCTAATTGTTTACACTACCACTGCCACTGAGAAGATTGAAATGCATATGATGTACACGAATTATGCTTATTGATTTGGTTGTCTACATTAGATCAGATATCAACAATAAACTGCTCGTCACACTATCAAAGATGCAATTCAGTTTCGTGATTTCTCATGTCGTCTGACTTTTAAGACGACTCAATGATACCTGGTTATTTCAACATAGGATTCATCTGAACTATCACTTCATTATCTTAAAATTTTTCATCATTTTTGAACTGAATTGGAGTTCGCTCAAACCAGATGGTTAAGATGTCTTCATATTTCACACAGTTGAATGTGCATTAGTCGTAGAACAATATGTTGGAAGAGATTTCTGTTATAAAGAAGTGTAAACACTGAAGTTATAACCATCCCATATCTGTGTATATAAATTACATAGTATTATTCAACATACATAAATTCACTAGTGGGGTCGTGAATGCTACACTACCAAAGAATTCCACAATAAGACGAAACAGCTGTCCAGTACTTCCTAGTTTCCGATAACTATCCCACTCGAAACATCAAATTACAAATTCAACAATCTCCACAATACCCAATTACAAAACACTTCATCGAACAATAGGTTAAATATAACAGTGAAGCAACATCAGTACTAATAGTTTAATAAAGTCGATATTAGTCACTATCCAGTAATCTATCAATACATTCGTTTGGCTGTAAATTTTTTGAATAACGCACAATGAATAACAAATAAACAAAAATTGAGGCTAAATAATTAAGTGTATATGTTACCCAATCATTCGAGTAAAGCGAAGTAATTATTTTCAATTAATATGAAACTGTCAATATAGAGGATCAGTGATCACGCAAATAATGAAGATTATAAATTACAATTCCTAAAAATCTATTTCTAAGGAGGCCAACTGCTAGTTTTTTTTTCAATTATACCTCAAATAGCATTAAAAAGTTCATCAGAAGTGGAAATAAGTTAATGGGTTTCAAAACGATTACCACAAGGACAGAAATTGATGATAAAATCATTACTTATTATCAAAATTAAATTGATATTTTTGATCTATAGGACATAATGGCATATGTGTTTCACAATCAATAAGCTGCATTTAGCAAAGAAATGCAGAATGCTTGTTTCGTTCCACTCGGAGCTCGTCAGATATATGTACTTGGATATGTGTTCCGTTCTATGTGGAACTTATTAGCTTGGTATACTCTCATTCTATGGTTGATATTTACACGGGAACTTGAACACATTGCATGTTGAGATTCGGACGTCCATGAAAACTGAAATGAAGATGAATCTAATCTTCAAGTTTCAATTAGAATGAAACGTGCATTTTGAATTCCTATATTAGCAATAATCGATTTATTGTAAAAGTTTATGACTAAAATATTTGGATCGCATTGTGATGTAATTGTACCGAATCGTTCTCTGAGTTCTATAAAGAAATTATGACTAACCAAATTCAGATATTAAGGAATGGGACAGTTATCACATCACCATATATCTCAATTTGACTGAAAAGCGAATCCTACGACCGTACTCCAGCTGTCTCAGATTTAATCATAGCTAATCGCCGAATGTGTATGCCACTGAATCCCGTATTATGACGATATAGCTGTTCAGTGAACGAGGGTTTACATATATATATATATATATATATATATATATATATATATATACATATATATATATATATAGAGAGAGAGAGAGAGAGTAGAGAGTAACAAATTAGCTTGTCACTAAAGTAATGTACATATTTTTGCTTATTTTGGTATTCATTATGACATACTTATTCATAATTTACACAATTTTATTATTCTTATGTGACTGAGTTGGTAATCTACATTGTTTTCCTACCATTCATTCATTATCCAATAGTATTCATTGATAGTCTTCAATATCAACAATGATTTAACTGAATTCATCGAAGTCAATATTTTTATGTTAATGTATGCTAGTGTAGTACGATTGAGAAAGTAAACAATTTACGGTGTTAATCCAACTATACTTACTTACTTACTAATAGTTATTGTAACTATTCTGAGAGATTGGAAATAGTCTAGTAATTTGAACATAGGGAAGACAGTATTATGAATATTTTATGAATTCATTCATATCAAACTAGTTTTGTTGGATCAAATTTAAGAAGGTAGTAAAGTGTTTATTTATGTTTAAGTGTGTATGCGAATGTGTATGTATGGTAACGTATTATTTCTCAGAAATTACTACGCCTCAAAGTGCTACTGAATGTTGGAAAAAAAAACAATTAAAATGTTACTTTATGACTACATAATATACTCAATGATCAGTAAGTATAGTTATCACGGTTCGTTTTGATAATTTCAAATGAATTCGAGCATTAGGTTGCCTTTTGTGAGTATGCTAGGTGAATATTTGAGATTTCATGGCTTAATGAATGTAGCTTCTTTATAGGGGGATTAATCAAACAATGTTAACAAATGTTTGAACACATCTATTAGTGCAATCGTCAAACATCTGATGAACATAGGACACCAGATTAATATCACGGAATCCTTAAAAGTATCTAACAGACAAAAAACTTTAAATTTTCTAAAATATGCTGAACCAATTTTTACTAAACGCTTGAAACCAAACTTGTGTCCAAAAAAAACAGTTATAAGCCTTTCTTTATTATAGTAACCTAACTCATATCGTTACATCATCGTTACTATTTTTTCGCTAAATATGATTTATTATATCAACATCTTTTCTCTTTTGATCAGATTTAACATTTTTGTCACATCCCAGATTTTAGATTGTTAAGTCCGACTTTTTTAATTATGTCATCATACTACATTTTAAGTTTAGTAACTGAACTGAATTCATATCATTCTTTAGTGTTTCCAACTGTCTCTTGATTTTCTAATTGTGTAAGCATATTACTTTGTTTCCTGGTACTTTCTTTTGCATCAAATATATATTTACAGCATCTTCACCGACATTTTAGTCATCTTCACGTATCTTACATGTTGGTATGACATTGACTTCAATCAAGTCCAAACATTCTCATGAGTATGTTAAACTTTGTTTAAAATATTAATTTTGTAAAATATTATTCTTGTTTGTATGCTGCTGATGAGAGACTAACGAAATAAAATGAATTCATCTAATTCTACACAAGTAGTTATTTTTTTGAAAATAACAAAGGGAACAATGTGTATGAAACTTTGCTAGTTTTGTGTTTATCATTCAAAACGTTAAACTACTTTGTATTCACATATTCATGGAAGACAATTGTAGACAACCGTAGGTGATTAAAGTGAAATCTTAATTAAAAATAACATAATACTGTGCGATATTCAGTCAAAAAGATTATAGTCAGTAAGCAATGCCCCTAATATACTGTATTCAACGCATATGGTTTAACAGAGAAGGAGGATATGATAACTGAACAGGATTCTGAGGACCAGAACATAGAACAACATGAATCGAACTTGTCAGTGGTAAAAATTTTGTGCAGCCTCGTACGAGCTACCAAGTAACATGAACGAATACAAGTTGTCTTCGGGTATTTGATCGTTATTCTGACCCGTGTTGATTAAAAAAGAAAAAATTTATTTCTACTATCTTTAACACTGAAGCATTGTTTGACCTTTTTCTAGAAATTTCTACAAATTACTTTCTGTTGAAATTTATAAGACTTCTCGGTCGTTTAATATTTCGTCAACTTTTTCAACGATGTTTTACCAGTTAGCAATTTGTAACATAAGCACTCATTTGATTATATACATTCAATAGTTCCCAATATTGCAGTTTTAATCACAAAACAGTTACTTATTTATCTTATTGAAAACTAATTAATCTTAAACATCGTAAGAAAGTTGAAAATATCATCAAAATGTAAATGTTATGTAAGAATAAACAAAGTTAACTTTTGAATTACACATTGTTACATCTGTAATCAGTTAAAAGAACACGTGTTAACTAGTAATGTAAACAGTGGAATATTTATACAGATGATGTTTTAAGTAAATGTGTATAGGTAGTCAATCAAATTCCAGTACATTTTCCAAATGTAAAAGATATTCATGGTATAAATATGCATGTACGCTGAAATGAAAATCTGGTGTCTATTTATTGGAACCTAAGAAATTAATAAATTTATTATGAATATTATGCTTAGTATGTAGTAGTAAACAGTCATTAAGATTAAAAATTATATCACTGCACCATTTCTTGATACATTTTCTTGATACAAATGATTTAACAGAAGCTGATAGTAAATTTAGAAGAGTAACTAGAAATCACTGAGATAGTATTGATCACTTTTTATCACGTATTCAGTGATAAGGAAATTGAATTTTTGTTGATTGGATTCCTTACAGATTGATGTTGCCAGGGTACCATTGAAAACCAGGGAGTACTGGACAGTTTTTTTATTCTAATATGGAAATTCTCAGTAGTACACATTCTAGATTTACTCCAGGGAGTCAGGTTGGGAAACGCCTTACACTCTACACCACTAGGTCGGTATTCAATGAAAGATTGAATTTTTATTGTTTTATTGGCCACAGACTGATCACAGTGGAGTACAACTGAAAACCAGGAAATACTGAATAGATGGTCTGTCACTGTATAACTCTTCAGTAACTCTGCATATTCCTAACCGTACCAAGAATGGTATCCACGACTTTTTGCTCATGCTGTAAGCATTTAACCATCATTAATTCTTTGCTAGCTGAGGTACAGTAGTAAGATTCTCACTTCACTTAATATTCGATTTAACGCGATGATCACCCATTGCTATTAGTGATAATCATTTCACTCTTGTCATATCTATACTCCATCAATCACGATTTCTAACAAGAATTAGATGAACATCTTGAATTTAGTCGCTAAACAAGTGATTACCTTGATAAGTTGATATACTATTGCAGAGGTTGATTTAATTAATCTCAGTTTGGTCCTACCGAAAACTAGGAAGCGCTAGACAGCCACTTTGTCCTTGTAGCGTTGCAATTATCCAATTTCACTTCTAATCAAAATTATTTTTTGTATGTACGAATCCGGCTAACATGTTAACAAAGTATCACTTATTTATATTGTAAGTAATGCTGTTTTGAATGTTTTTTTATTGTAGAAGGTGACTTGTGGGGAGGATAGTCAGTGGAATACCTTAGTCCTAGGTTTCGTGCTACTTTGCACGAGTCAGCATTACTTACTGACAATCTCTGGAGGAACTTGATTTTTTTAAGATTCAACCCCAAGTTGCACAGTTTTGAAATCTGAGGTCATTATCACTGATCTGTTCAGGCTGCGAATGACCAAATTAAACTTTTATTAAACTATTGTGTAAGGCTCCGCCTATCAGATGTTAAAAAACTATTTTAGATTTTGTCCGAAATTCAGAAAAATAGGTCACATTTCGCGGTACAATTAACTTTGTATAATCCTCAGGGTTTAGAACTAACGAGAAAATCATAATGTTAATTCGATCAAGTGTTGACCTCCTTCCATAGTGAATGTTATATAACAAGTAAATCAAACTGATACATGAATCTTAATCTTGACACTAATTCTAACTATCTAAGCCTAAATTTATATGTTGACCTAAATCCAAATCCGAACACTTGGAACCGAGAAGATGTACGTCATATAGCAAATCAAATGAGTTTAAGCCTTCTTTCGATTTATGACAAACAAACCTACTGAAAATCTAAGTAAATTCATTATTTATAGGTAAACCTATCAGATGTTTCATCAAGACAAGGTTACTGATGAAAATGACCTACTCGAGCTTGTAGTTTGCTGGTTCATAGATGTATGCTACTCTAGGTTTTATCCTATTGGTGCACTAAACTGAGGATAATACAGTATGCGCTCAAATATATTATACTTTTGTATTCGACTGTGTTTCCCAATGATACTCCTTACTGGCGTCTAATTATTTTCACTTAATGTGAGTAGTTCACTTAATTGGTACACATGCAAAGTTTGATAATAAAATCATAACGTTATTGTGGTATTATTAATTTTTTTTCTGTAAACTATTCATTTCCAATAACTATTTTTCCGTTGAGAGAATATTAAAAATCACCTAACCTCAGGAGTGCTTCACTGCTGGTAAACAGCTAGTAGCTGATCGCTCTAAATAAAATGAACATATCAATTTTATTCGCTAATCGTATTGGCTTCTAGCTTTTGTAATACGACGAAAATATAATATGTAAAAAAGGTATCTTTGATTATCTGGTTTTCAGAATGTTAATTTAGAAGTCATGTGATTGAGATTTAGACACTTATTGGCTATGCGTCACTGTTGTCTTAATTCTTTATTCATGTTCCACAACAATGTTTAATATAGTGGAAGAATAAAGATTTTCCTTAAAACATAAGAAGATACGCAAATGGGCTAGTTTTAACTCCAAAATACTAATAAAGCCGTCTAAGAAACCTATGGATACCCGATGAATACAAAAAATCTGCACATCATTTTTGCATCAAACTAACCATTTACTAATGCTTATGTTTTCTAATAGATAAATTCTTCATAGAGCACGAGTTTAAACTATTGTTTAGCCAAAATTTTACGTATGTAGTGCTATAGCTGACAGATAAGTTTGATTACAAGGCCTCACTTCCAGTCGATATTAAAACAATCCTTAAAGTCTACAACCGACAATTACAAACGTTTTAAATGGATTTGCATTATGTTGATTTTATGCATAATACATAATTCACAAACATGTGATATCAATGATTTGAAGTGTATAACCAATTATCAATCGGCCGTAATCAAGCTAAGTAAACGGTTGGGCATATATCATTTTGCATGTACATTTACCTAATATGAGAACTATCAGACTTAACCTGAAATTTAGAATGCACCAGTCATCTGAAATCGAGATGTTTATGTACCTATAAGATGGAAAACAAAAAAATGAAAATAACAATAAATTTAAAATTCTCAAGTTCTTATTCTCTGATTGATGGTATTCCATACTGTAATTAGTCAATTACTGTTTTAACTGCATACATCCTAAGCTGAAACATTTTGTTTAAAAAGCTTCAGAGTTTTCGAATCCAAAGGCTCCAATTACAAATAAAAAATAATTCGAGCTAACAATCTGTTCATTAATGTATAACATTTAATGCATTAATTTAATTTGACTTACAGCTTTTATTATACATATGCTTTGCTATTAGGTGGTAACTGGCAGGAAACCGAAGTTCATTTCCTTTATTGATTAACTTCAACCATCTGATTATTACAGTAATAATAAGAACATTTTTTTCATCAAATACCATATTGAAAATTGTTACAAAATAATTCAATTTGATGATTGTTGAACATTGATAAAATAGGTAGAAATATGTTTCCAAACAGTGGCTGACTACCATCATTATTCATTTATAAATACATACAATTTGACTTCCTGTGATGATATTTCTTCTCAGCATTGGATATACTTACTGGATGAATTCATTTTTTTTCTAAATGATAGTGATAAATGAAGAAAATATACAAAACTCTGTATCTTGAATATTTTAATAATACAATTATCATTAAGTTGTAAATATTCTATGATGCAAAGTAATTACCTGTTCCCCCCCCCCCAGTTTTCAGACAAATACGAAACATGAGTACTAAACGCGATAAAAGGTTAAGGTTGTGTGGTGATTTTCAATAGTCACTTCATGTAAATCTAGACAATCAGTTGATATACGAATACTTAAAGCCATGGTTCATTCATAAACATTGTCCTATGCATTATGATTTATGTATCACATCCTATGTGTGAGTGTTTGTGTGTCTGCCTGCTTATTTTCATTATTACATTGCTTAGTGTAGTACGCTAATTTCAGTGATCTTTCTATTCTTCTCCGTATACTTACTCGACCTTTAGACATCAGTATTTTAATATGATCTAACGCATATTCCTCATCGACTGCTTGATGGCTTTTTTGTGTTTCTACTACTAAGAAAAACAATACAATACTGCTAATACTACTGTTGAGTTTTTATTGTGTTACTTCATGACTGCTATTTTGGATACTAAAATCTATGCAGTAATAAGATTGTTACATTATGTGTACATTTAAAGTCCTATTTATCTCCATTTTGAGATATGAGTGCTACCATAAAAGATTGCACTTTTCAATAAACAACTCATTTCCTACACATTGTACTTCGGTGCACTGATGCGTTCATACAGAGCAGTTATATGTAACTCCGAATGCTTAAAGTGAAATTTTTTGTGGCATAGTAATATCATGTACTTACAATCACCCACCCCCCTCAACAAGAAAGGAAAGAAAACATATTCA
Source organism: Schistosoma japonicum (assembly GCA_025215515.1). Taxonomy (NCBI): domain Eukaryota; kingdom Metazoa; phylum Platyhelminthes; class Trematoda; order Strigeidida; family Schistosomatidae; genus Schistosoma; species Schistosoma japonicum. The sequence continues at coordinate 30,577,961 of CM046064.1, read as the reverse complement.
AATATGCCAGATACAACACATATGGTGAACATTAAAAACCCTGTGGACTAACTCAGCTTAATAAATCAGCGTTTAGAATAAAAAGGTAGCTAAGAAGTTTAAACAAACCGCCTTCACTATCAGTTATTATTTTCCATCTACTTCAATTTGTATTTCTGTTTTTACTTTCATTATATTATTAACATGATTTTGTGAAGTGATTCAAGTGTTTTCCTTTTACTAAACTTCATGTTTTCATGTTATATTCCAATGTACAACCATATTCTTTTTTCTTTCCGAGCTTCTTACATAGTAGTTAACAACAACAAAAAATTAGACAGAAAATCTATTCAACGTCATCTAAAACATTTTGTTGCTAATGATGTACTGTGTCAAATTTATTTTCTTGTGTTGAAATTCCTATGTTTTTTTCGAAAAAACAAGATTATTTTTTTCTGCGTAACTTATGATTATCGTTTCTAAAATATCACTAAAATCATTGTTGGTATGATGTTACTGATTTTTTTCTTGCTGCCAAATGTTTACGTTGTCAAAGTTTCAACATTTAGACCACCTATTTTTCAACTGGAGAAATATATTGTAGGTAACTGTATGTGTTTTGAATTGGTTTGAACTAAATAATTATTTTGATGCCACAAAATTGGTCTGAATAAGATAACCACTGATCACCAGAAACTGGTACTGAACAGTTGTTTCGTCTTGGAATGAAACGCGTCAACAGTGCTTATCTACGACCCTATCGAGAATAAACCAAGAACCCTCTGGCTCTGTGACAAACGGTTTATAATTAGACTACTGATTCATGGAGCCAGAAAATCTTGGGTTAGATCCCCGACGAGGTAGTGGATGAACACTACTGAAGAGTCACATACTATAACCAAACAGCTGTCTAGTGCCAGTTTTCTGGTGATCGATGGTTGTCTGATTCAGATCAATTTGTAATAACAAAATGACAGTCAACAATTTGCACAACACCCAATTATAAATATTTATTACCTGGTAACTAAGTGTACAAATATTCTTACACTAAATATTGAAAAATTTAAATCAAACACATCAGATACTAGCATATTTCCCTTTCATGCATTTGTAGCAAGTAAACGAATTCAAAATTAACAGCTTGACGGTTGAGTAACAGATATTCTCTAGGGATTTCTTGTCCAAAGAACAACGAATTTAGATTCGAAAAATTGGGCCCGAATGTATGTAAGACATACGAACAGACTATATTTATAGATAATTTCAGTGAATGGAAAATAAAAAAATCCAAAGTTTTCCTTCATCAAGCTGGTTTGAGTTTCTTCAAGGAAATAATCAAAATCAAAAATTACCGAGTCTTAGTGTAAATAAGAGGTCAACTTTTATTATGAATGCTCAACAGTACGCAGAGTATTGAAACATTACATGAGTCATTATAAGTGAACTAAAATTAAAATCCAATTGAGATGGTTATTTTTGAAAATATTGGTATTTTTTGTTAGTTGAATACGTCATAGATTGATGTTGGCAGGGTACCATTGAAAACCAGGGAGCACAGGATGAATGGATGAATGTCGAGCCATATATATATATATATATATATATATATATATATATATCACAAATTGATAGAAGGAGGAATTCTACGATTGAATGCCGACCTAGAGGCGCTCGCCGTCAACCTGAAGCCTCTAGTGTAGAATTTGGGGTGCGCACTGTTGAGAAGTTCCACACCAGGATAAAACAATTATCCAGTGCTCTCTGGTATTCAGTGGTACCCTGTCAGCATCAATCTGTGATATATTCCATCAACTAAAATTAAAATATTATGGTTGAAGTGTGTAATATTTCCATACTCTGCATACGATTAGACGTTCATATTGAAATTTGATATTTTATTTACATTTATATTCGACAATTTTTGGTTTTGGTTATTTTCCTGATTAAGTTTGGGCTAGTTTGCCAAGTGGAAGGTTGGATTTTCTTGTTTTACTCACTAAGATTTCAAATATACTCAATTCATATTGATAACAGACACTTTGAAAAAAATTACTTATTCAAAATATTTACATCTACTTACAATCTGAATGTTCTTTCACAGGAATTTGTTGCAATATTAAATAATTAACGACGATGATTCTTACTGTAACACAATTTACGGTAATAAATGCAACATTCATTTTTTATCCATTCAGTCATAAATAACGTAGAACTTGATCTGAGTTGCTACAACATATTAGTACGACGAGATTAAATTAAAATTTACACAATAATACAATTTTAACAGAAAGGAATGACGCATGTGTATGTACTAAAGAATAATAGATCTTAAGGTCTAATGAATACATTTATATCCCTGTTACCAATTTTAAGCCGTATCACCAAGTGTCTTCAGACACTCATTGCAATTATCAGATAAGCCCATGATAGGTAGTTTGGATTTGTCGACGTTGTCTAGATTAACAGTCAACAACTTCATGGACTGACAACCTCTTTCTGTTTAGCCACCCCTACCTTTCGTTTTTTACAATTTTTACTTTAACCAACATCGATCAGCATGGCAGACTGTTGTTGGTCAAGCATTTTTAACACATATAGATTAACGTTTACGACTTCTTTGACTGATTTGGAAATTTTTCGCTAATACTCTGTATTCAACGTCATTGTTGTTTATGATATAAGACCTTGAGTTTATGTATAGCTCCTGTTTTTAGTCACCTGCGGTAAAGCCTCAATAGTTATGGAGCTAATAAAACAAAAACTTCTTTTGAAAGTCTTTGTGTGACCTGCCTCAAGCACTTATCGCATGGAAACTGTGGTCATTCTCCCAGGTCTTTAGGAACAACTGCAATGCAATTCACTTTTCGAGTGCCTCAAGGGAAATCCTTCCACGGTGTGGGTAATCGAGAAGCAATAACGTTCTCACAATTCGAACAGCACCTGAAATCACCACGTTCCCAATCAAATCCTTATAACTCTAAACATTTCCACTACTTTTACTCCCTAATCCCATCTTCCTCCCATACGTGCAGTTAGTAATTCCATTCCCTATATCACTATTCCAGGTTTTCTCAAATAAAGCTGTAAACCCCATATTGGAACTTTAATGTTCACACTCTATATCAGGTATATCAACTAGCCTTACTATTTAAAACCCTTAAATCTCCCCATACTTTTCATTAATCAAAGCAGAATCACTACTCACTGTTCAGTACATAGTGAAGGCGAAATCTCCAAACAACGGACGGTTTTCTTTTCTATTGATACATTGCAGAAGTTTTTTCTAAATGGATAGCCAAATGAAAACTAAGCATGCAAAACAATGTTCAAACTCATATCTCATCAACTAAAATGTAAATAATTTCAACGTTTCACTTACCAACATAATCCTACTCTTATCGGTTAGATAATCAGGTCTAAAATAGACATTTGCATGCTAAGTCAAAAGTGGTTGAAAACTAAACGCTAGTTGAACTATATTCAGATAATGAATTCGTTTATAGTAGAAATGTGAGTAATACATTACTGAATATGTTCAAAAAGAATGATATAAATAATGGTACACGTCTGTTATTGTTCAAAATTTGACACTAGCATGAACCTACAGGCAATGGCTGGGATAATACTGAAGGATTACTTGTTTGTGATTAACTTCTGCTGTCATAAGAAGTTGTTGTACCTACTTTATGAAGTACTGAATGGCTAACAATCAACAACACCAAATGATATGCTGATACGGACAGCGATCAATAAAAGTCATTTTATAAGAATATCTGAGGGACTTTCCGTAGTTAAAAATTAATTGTAACATAATATTATTTATATTAACAATATCACTCAAATACAATTCACATACGTAGACTATTTACTCTTCTTTTTATCGTTAATTGAAAGTGGCTGCATAGAGATTAGTTTAATTCATATATGTAGTCGTCACGGATTGATCTAGCTGAATATCACTGAAAACCAGACAGCCTTATTTAGGAGTCCTGTACTAAAAATAAATAACGGCTCAGTGCTCATAGTTGTTTCACTTGAATCCAACTTGAACTAGTCTGAGTTTAATGCAAACAAAAATATTGGCTTCATCAGCTAAAATAAATGTTTCCACTTTTATTATGTTCATATCATGAGTTGACAAAAATACAACTATTACCTTTGACATTCATTTAATAGGAAAACCTTTTGGAATTCTGAAGTCTTGTGATTCAGCTTTCTACCATTCATTACAATGAATTCGTCAATGTTCATTTGAACGTTTATTTATTAAAAAGAGTATTCATGGAATTCGTTTAGGTTGAAACTAAGTTTTTTCAATAATATAACCTCTAATAGCATCAATAATGTGGTCTGGGGTAACTGGGATCTAATACTTTTCTTCTTTGATACTGTATACTAAAGCTTTTTTCACTCACTCCCAGATACTCCAACGGATAAATCTTAAAATTACACACAAAATTAATATGAATAAACATTTTACTGAATAAATAATACGCTGAAATAATTCTAGATTTAAATAAACAGAATTTGTGCGGAATTATTTTTTTACAAAGTAAACCATATAAAGTCAATACAGGATGCTCTGCGTGATTCCATCTAAATAATTGCATTCTTGAAAACTTACCCACTCAAAAATAGGTTTTTCTTCCTAATGATCACATTTACTTTTTTTGAAAACAACGTCAAGTGAATTATGTATATTATAAACGTGCTTTTTAATTTTCCTGTTGGTTTGATGTGGTATATTTAATCGACGAGTCCCGAACGAGTCGGATCACCTAATATATTTTCTGATTGCCAGCCACGATCCAAATTAAGCTATACTTGTGAACTTAAGCCATATCGAGGCAATCTGTTCAGGAAGCATACATGACAACAGTGGCTGATTAATTTCAGCCTTTATTTAACCAACAGGAAAGTTTGCAAACACATTCAAATTATATCTACATATCCGTCGCGCAAGTATAGCCATCTGAACTCAGTAGCCTAATAGTGAACATGGTGGTTTTTGACTCGAAATGAACCTAATTTGAGTTCTAATGTTGATATCAACATTAGGATGTAGGTGTATTTAGCTGACGAGTACTAAATAGGACGATATGCGCGTCTTAGATTCCACTTCCTAGCCAAAATCTAGAATAATATACAGTGTTAATATTGTATACAACATACATTTTTTACGAAAATTTATTTTTAATTGTCTATTTGTTGAGAAGAGAATGAAATTTTGTTTCACTATTCTGACAAATAAAAAATTTATCATTGTTTTAATAATCATTAAAGTTTTCTTAAGTGAATTCAATTTATCATTTTGACAGATGGAGAGTACCGAAATAATTTGAAAATAAAATGGAACACTCGTCAATTCATTGAAATTTTATCCAAAAAATTGATGTAGTCTATCTCTAGACATGTTGTTTGAAGATTTTTTTTGCCGTTTAGAACTACTTTTTACTACTAATTCATCATTAAACAAGAGTTTTCATTTATATTAGGACTAATCAGTAATATGTTGTTATACCGTTAGAAGGGGCTGATATGGTAGATTCATATGACCAAGTGGTTAATGCAACCTTTCAAGCACGAGGTCACAATAAAGAGCGCCAATGAAAGTTTCTAGCTAGTCACTTCACATTTATCTGACCCTTATTTAGTCCCAAGCCGGAAATAGAGATTATAGATTGCTGAACCAACCAAACATAATCGTATTATATTTTAAACATTCCTTTATACATACACGAAACCTGACCATGCATCATACCAATAAGAAGAATAACACTTATACAAAACGGAAACAACAATGACTAGATGGGTGCATATACATGATTTATTGACTATAGTTCCTGAGCGACAAGTGATATTACAACAGTTCATGAGTTTAACTGGAGGTTAGAACGTTGGGAACATGACAATGGTAGAAATAAAATAATCGGTTTACAAATACTCAAAATAAATATAATGGTCTTCTGAAAACAGTCCAGAAATTTAATTACTCTTCTTCAGTCTCCCGATATAATATATGTAGCCAAATGAAAATAAACATGGAAATTCTCTTTCTCAGACTGTATTTAATTTACTTTCCATGTGATCTTCTGTTATTCATTGAACACCAAGCAGATTTTATTCTGATCAAGATGTTGACGTTTACCACATAACTTAAACTCATTACTGTCTCAGCTTCAAAAATCAACATATTATACTAACAGTGATAGGTCAATCTCAGTTCACAATATCGGCAGTGTAAAAATTCAATCCCCTGTATATAAAACAGGATAATTATACAGTAGTTAATATAAGCAAGTTATATTGCAAATATGCATTGTATGCATTTCCTGCCTGTTAAAATGATATTGTTTTTCTCATCCCTGTCATAACGCTTGACAATACAATTAATTAATATGATATATGATTGATTTAATTTATTGAATTTATATATTTTTGACTAATAATGAAAAAAATGATACCCACCTGACTACTATCAAACTTATTATTGACGTAACAACACTAAAACTTAAATATTGATAGTTAGTCTATTGAAATGTAACTGTCAGACGTGTGGTAAACAATGAAGTATTCAAATGAACCTTATTTGTTGTAACAGACACATTAAAAATATGCAACATTTTGTATATCTAGTTGACAAAAGTATAAAATAATTGTATAGGCAATGAGTGACTAAATGTTTTAGAGAGATACGAACAAATTAGTATAGGCAATTGTGACATAAGTCATGTCAGTGGGTAAATTATTTAACGCAACTTTACTCTAAAGTCCATGCAAACAATACTCAAAAACCGCTTATTCTATCTCAGTTCTATCCACTATACACAGTTTACCTAACGCTCTAATCAACAGTTTCTTCATTTATTGGAAGGGCGAAATGAGAATTTGTGTCCTTCCATTTCTGAGATTTTTCCTTATAGTGTTAGATTAAAATGTCAACATGTTTTAGCACTCTAAGTTCTAGGCCTTTAGTTGATAGTCAACATGTGGTTGATACTTAAATATTTTCTAAGATAATCGATAATTAAAGATTTACTAGGTTGTTACGTTTTACAGAACAAAATACTATTAGGCATTTTAAGTCAACCGACCACTATGATCAATGCAGCTCTACTTTAATGATTCCATTCAAGATCTTTCCACATAAGTGTCCTTTTATCTTCTACGACCTTCATAATTTCACGAATTCGTTTTCGTAGTTGAGTATTAATCACCTGCTGAATTTCTTCAGTATTATATAGATATGACATTTTTTTATTTGTCGTTAATATACTTTTACTAGTATCTTTGATCCTAACAATTTTGCTATTTAAAGCATTTTTATACTTTGACCAGGAAGAACAAGCCTAAATTAATTTTAAATGTTCTATGATTATTGTCATTCATTCTTCTAAGGTTACATCATCCTTAGCTTATTGATTATCTTGAAGTATTTTTATCCGTCGAATTTGTGTTAACTATCAACAAAATACCTATCGACTACATTACTGTAAATCTAATGACTTTTGAGGATGTGCTTATTCTACTTTCCGTTCTTCAACAGTTGATTGTCTTAATGAGTAATTTGTTGTGTAGATTGAGACTAATTTAGAGAGTGAATAGATTCTTCCTAACATGGATTTTAATCTGAAGTCAACCATTCTTGATATTTTTTCACCCTTATATCTGAGTTTTATAAAAGCAGTCTTTCTTCCAGTGGTGAAATGATCTCTTCCCTATATTTCAGTTTTACTGTAACTTATCGTAAATTGTTGAGGATATCCGTTTATACGTAAACAATGTTTATTCTGTAGTTTAATGAGACAAAGATAAATAGGTTTAAATACATTCCATTCTGTTTGTCTTTCAGATAAATAAATCTTTCCAATCGCTCACTCGCATTACGCTCTGTATAAAAGTTCAGAAAGTGAAACGTGTTGTAATGTTTATGTCCCATTGTATACCAAATATCTGGATGCAATTTGTTTAGGTTTTGTATTCAATTTATAAAATAATCATTCCTTAACTTTATCAAGTTTATCCAATGACAGTTTTTCTTAAACTAATAATCACTGTAAATTAAATTGATATATAAATGAATACACTCGAATAAACGTTGTTGTGTATTAATGTACTGTCTGGTTCATCATTCAGGCTTTAACTTCTTACAGGCTTGAGGCTATGGATCATAGGAGACTGACCATAGCCGTAGAATACATAGACGTACTAACGGTCATAAATATTTTTGTCACTAAGGTCCATATCAATAGACTAGCAAGAAAAGTTATTACCCAACACTGCTCAAAACTCTCAGGTGACAATACAAGTTGTACGAGTTACGGTTTAACTATTTATATCCTAAGAATTACGCATTCATCATATTTTACTAAATGTTCCTCAGGGTGGAATCTAGGTTGCACACTACTGAGGACTCCCATACTAAAACAAAACAGCCGTCTAGTGCTCTCTGTTTTCAAATGGCATTTTACCAACAACAATCTGTGACGTATTTGATCAACTAAAACTTAATACCGATCTTCACAGACTACCTCAACTCAGATATTAGAACTATTTTTCCGTTATGTGTTGTAAGGAATATTTTTCATATTCCACCATGATACCTCCTTGTATTTACTAAATCATATCGTTGACAGATTCAGTTAATGTTCTTTTACAAAATACATCCCTTCAAATAAAGCCAACAAACATTAATATTTTCTAAACATATCCACTTGGACTATGTTGAAGTCATTAATTGTTGCATAATCAATTAAAGACTTCTAAAATCAAGTACATGAGAAAAGATTATTCTATTCAATCATGGTGCTATGAAATTCATTATAATAGGAATAAACAAGTGTTTAGAACTACATTGACCTTTATTATTATTGAACTGTATAAAAAAAACAACTTTGTAACCTTATTCTAATAAAAATTCTCAGCTTATATATGGACAGAGTTTCAAAGAAAACAAACAGTATTATGGTTTCGGCACCATGAAAACATTCAACTATATTTAGTGGTGAAATAATTTAATCATTAAAACTAAGTTAATTATACATCAATTGATAATTTACATATTTAATTCAATTAATTACATTAGATTTCTTTCTGGAATAAAATAAGTAACTAATCAGTTAATTACATGGTGATTATAATAAATGATCTAATAGTAGATGATTGTACACAAGAAGTAAATAACCTCCAGTTGTGAAGTGTTATATTTTCAGTAGAGCAAGTAAAATCATTTTTAAGAAAGGCATTTTTGAACCAGTAATGTGAACTGATAAAATATACAAAGTTGTATCAAGAGTCCTGTAACACCAATTCATAGTGACTGATTTTCAAGAATACTACTACATATATATGCAGTTAAAATAAGTTTGTATCTAACCGTTGATTTGTGATGGACTAAAACTAGTCAGCCGTTGCACAAGTGTAACTGTCTGGACAAAGTAGCCTAGTGGTGGAAGCAGTGGAGTTTGGCACAAAGCGGACTGAGTTCGAATCTTAACGCGAACATCAGCATTGGATGCAAGTACATACTGCTGGTGAGTCCCAAATAGGACGAAATGTGCATCTTAGATTTCGCTCGACAGTCACAATCCAACTTAAATATTACTTGTGTACTATTGCTATATCGAAGCAACCAGCTCAGGATGCACATATGGCAACAGAGGTTGACCAGTTTCAGTCCATTACAAATAATCAACCATCAAATCAAATTTAGTAATCCCCATAAAACCCAATTACAATAAATACTAACTGACGGATTGGTGACTAACTTTAGGAGGATAAGTCCCCGAGTTTAACTCCAGCGATGTGACCAGTACACTTCGACCATGTCATGTGTAAGGTATTTAACTTGATCTTTCAGGTTAAAGTTTCAATTATTAAATTGTTTCAGTTCTCTTATTCATTATTATCGATTGATTGCGTTAGTGTATCTTTCGTGTTCACTGAGTTACCGACCGACTTTTCTATTTCAAACCTTTCACACACTCTTCTTTGAACACTATCCTATAACACACACACAACTTACCTTCAGGTTAGATGTAAACTGACCGAAAGCTAAACGTACAACATATACCGATAAAAGTATGATTAAATGGATTACCTTCGAGAGATTATTAGAGTCAATGAAATTAAAATTGTAATACAAATGTATATTTTCTTAATTACTGTCATGTTATGGTACTAAAGGTTTGTAAATCACAAGCATAATAGGTAGCAGGGAATTCTAAGCGAGTATTGTGTAAATTAATTTCTGGATTATTTTTTCTGAAAAAAAAAGTAGTCATTGACTTACATTGTACTGCAAAAGAAACACATATCTTAGCTAGTGAAAAGTTAAAGTAACTTAACGTCGAAACGTTGCTTCTATAGTAAACAATTTGAATGTTGACAGAAAAATTATGACAGCTTAAATATGAAACATCTTACCAACAGGGTTATGTAACAAAATCACTTACACTGTTAGGTTATGTGATTCACAGGACCTAACAATTAAATACGTATTCACCTTACCCAATTATGAACGAAATCTTAAACTACCTTCGTTGATATATTTTTTTCTCCATTTGTCAGATTAGCAGTCATCTAACATTATCGAGTAATGACTAATGTTATGTTTGTCAGATCTATAGTACTGATCATATTTATAGATTAGGTTATAATGTGTCCTCTTGTTAAAGTGGCCGGATATCACATGCACTGTCTCTTGATGTTAGTTAACCAACGAAAACCTTTCAATAATTGAGTTTCGAACTAGTTGGCACTTGTTAGTAAAGTGTACCTGAAATCAATATATTAATCACTAATCAATTATCAAACCAATTAGCATTAAATTTATATTCAAGATTTTATAGTAACTAAATCTAGCCACTTAACATCTTCCATACTTCTATTTGAGGAAGCTATTTTCATCTTACTACTTTTGACTGGACTACAGCTATCTAAGTATCATTCTGTTTCTACTTGAAACTTGTTTGATGACATTTAAAAAGCGTTGACAAGAACATTTTAAATGAGTATATAAATTATTTACCAGAATGATCAATATCTAACTAATTTAATGATCTGTCATGTAAATATTTCATTATACTAATTAACAATAGCTAGACCATTGTGAATAAAACAACACGGTGATTGAGGAAATATTGTTTTCATTTCTTTACTTTTTCAATCACTAACCACCAATAAACAAGACAGTGATTGATTGATACAATATGTGCTACAGCATAACTTTAAATGCTTGCGATTCTGATGAAAGTTAATTATACAATCTTAGTTCGATTTCAGTACTAATGCAGATGAAAAAAAAAACAAAAACTACTTATAAGGCTATAAGTAACATCCGAATTCTGAAAATAAAGGCCAAACTCGGTAGTTTCATGAGTTTGATCAATATAATGTAGAAAACGCATGAGCATATCAACTCCTAGCATACGATAGGATTAACTTAAGGCAGTGATTTGCAACGAGAATTTTCAACAATTTTCAGTTCAGAGGGATGCTTTTAGAAAAACTGGTACCTGCAGAATGCTCTTCAACAGTGTTCTGGATGACAGTATCAATGCTCTTTTTGAAGTTCATAATATTGAATGTGTTTTATTAAATTGTTAACTAAAATGGTTTAATTCATGAATTTATACATAATTTGTTTACAAGGGGTGACCTTAATTGGAAAATATTGAAACGCAAAAGCATAATTAACAGATATTTCAGTAGTGTTCATCCACGAACATACTAGAAATTGAACCTAGGACATTCGAGGCGAGTGCATAACAATAAGTGCACTTATAATTGCATTGGTTGATCATTGTGTAGTGACTAATTAGATGTTTATCGAGTCCTTAATAGTGTTGGTCGAATTCTGTTGTACTGATTAACCCAATAATGTCAAGTCACTTAGACTAACGGATACACTACATTATCGACAGGATCTGATCAGCACTATAAAAAACTTGACGGAAATTCACTTGGTCATCACATAGTGGTAAAATAATGTACACAGTACGGTCCTACATGGGGGTCATTCAGAATCCAGATAGCTCGATGGCAATGACCGCGAACTGTGAAAGTGAGTGATCTGGGAACGAACCTACAGAAGTGAACAAGTTGTCCCAAAGATTGTAGGTACTTTTAGCTAATGAGCATCAATTAATACGAAACTTAAGTCCAGCATTTTGTACTGACTACTTGTAATCGCCTTTCACTTTTTTATTTTGGGTTATTTCTAACTACTGTCAGTTCCTGTCTCAATTTATAATATTTGACAATCTACACATAACCACCTATCCAATAAATTATCATATGCTGACTAATTCGTAATGATGTAATGCTAAGTACAGATAAGTGGTTTAATCTTGTCACAAGTGAGACAGTTACCCACCAAATGCCATCAGATAATGGTTGTATAATGTCATGAATTCACCGAAGTTAGAATTTTATTATATTGGATATTCAGTGGCATGATAGTTAATCGCTCCCTTTGTGATCGGATGGCACTGTGTTCATTCAACGATTTTATATTCATTGTTGAGTAGTTTCATACTATGTCGAAACAACTTTTCACTGATTCTTAATTTTCAGTTTTGCTCCATCTACGCTAAATCAATGCTACAAATTAAAAAACTCAACAATTTTCAAGAAACTCTTCCCTCCATACTTATAAATACTTTATTTACTGATTCCGTTATATTTCGTACTTGATAGCTTGACTAGTTGCAGACAACTTAGCACTCGAATGCTTTGAACCCTCCTAGTTGTAAATTCAAAACACAGAAGGCGAGTATACAGGAACTTTATTCCAGTAAGATAGAGAGTGTGTTCTGTACAAAATAATCGTATATTCATAGTTTTCTGAAACAATAAAATCAGTATTATAATCCATCCAATCCAAACTAAGAAGTTTTTAACTATTACCCAATCAGAACGCGCCACGTCGAGATTCTAGAAAGTTCTGTCGATCAGTGTTTAGATGGAATATTTTCGGATCTTTCAAGGGTACTGGAGACTTCGTTGGGGTTTCTGGGAGCTATCCCAACAGATCCAATTTTATCATCACTGTACCAACTTACTAGGTTATCTTTCATACTAGAACAATACTAATACTTTAAAATCTCATCATTTGTGTTATCCACATTGATGCTTGACATCAAATGAAACTAATCTTTTCACATTGGCAACTTTAATTATCTTAAAACGTAAAAAATGTGAATTGAAACAGGTGTTAAACCCCATAATCTATCGGTTATCAGATTATTATTATCAACATATTACTAATTTATTGTGATTAAGTAGTGTCAGGATAAAAGAAGTGAAACAGAAAATAGGATCAGTTGTTGATGTTTTGAATGAAATATTTAGAAAATAAATGATTATTAAAGTTGTTAGAATTGTATTGTTCATACAGAGTTTACGAATGAAGTTGAATGCTCAAAAATATTGGACATTATAGTCAATCACCTGTAAGTGTTTCTTCATTGTTTAAAGAAAGTAATCCAGATCACAGTGTAAAAGTTTATGAAGCCAATTGAATATTTTCTAGTTCTTTGTCATTAGTGTCAATACTTTCACTACCCAAAAGATAAGTTACAATAAAAAAACCTTAGCAGTAATATCTCTAGCAGTATCACTAGCTGAATCACATGAAGTGTAGCATTCCAATCAAGTCAAAGATGCATCTCACAAAACCAAATGATTTTGTCTTCCTGATGATGGTCTTCAACCAATCCATATCGAACAATATACGTTAAAATATCTGATGAAAAATTTAACCATCTCATTACAAATTAATTACTGGTATAAGATTGCCAGTATAACTTAATAAACTGGACGTTTGTTACTAATCAGTGCTTTGCCATTCCATTATTATCAGTTCTACAAAAGGTCTGCTCCCAATCAATTAATGTCACATTGCAACTTCATTTTCATGATGTGCTGTTAAATTGTACAAGCAGGTGATTCCTCATAAGGATAAACACACATCATATCAACTTATAATGGGAAAGCACGAAGTTCTATTAGGTGGAAATTGGTACTTTATCTACAAATAATGTAGAAGCATCCGAACTCTATCAGATTTTAGTCACAAAAACGGTTGTCCGACTAAGCCCACTGACCGCGACCTGTAGCATTAATCACATGAGAAACCTCTTACCAAATCAAAGAAGACTTTTATCGTGAACACTGAATTTATGGGAAACACGATAGGAAACATTTTGAAAAAGATATTATTCCACATATTTAATTAAGACTTTATATTCTTTAAATGTTCTTTTCTTCTGTGAACTTATTATTTGTGAATACGTTAACGATAAGTTTTCCTTCTAGGCCTACTTTGTTTACATCTACAAGTCAGTCTACTCGTATGGAGCTAGTTACATTGATCGTACAATGTGAGCGCTTTCTTCAGGCATTAGTGAATATTATCTGAAGTGGCTTTTCAAAGAGAGTGTAAATCTATCAAAAGTTCAATGCAAGAACATCTTATAAATTTTGGTTATATCATACACGTTGTAAATAGATTAGACACACATTACGGAAATCATCAGACTGTATCACGAGGCAAGTAATAACTTAAAATCCTGTTGGGAAACGGAAAAGAGGAAGGCCAAAGAACACATTGTGTCGAGAATTGGAAGCAGACATTAAAAGTATAAACAGTAAGTGGAAACAGCTGGAAAGGATTTATGAGGACAAAGTTCAATGGAGAATACTGATGAGCGGCCTATGCTCCTCTGTGAGGGGTAACGGGCATAAGTAGTAAGTAAAATATAATAATTATTATCCATTTTTTATATCTTTAACTTATTTTGCCCTTAGAATATTTCTTCATCATTTAGGTTGTTTACATAACATTCATATGATTCTTGTGACGTTTGTAATGAAACAATCTTTCTATAGTTTTTTACTTGATTACTATTGTATAAAAATTACTTAATACTCTATTGTACAGTTTCAATAAGTAACATCTTTAAAGGAAAACAATTTCTCCATTGAATTGCCTTTATCTCTTCTTCAACATAATTAATTGTTTTAAAATTGAAATAAACTTTATTGGCAAGTGTTAATTAGCTCGAAATCCCAAACAAACAAGTTGTTTTCTATAGACTATTTCTAACCACTTAACTTCTTGTTGTTCTTACATGGAATATGTTTTGTTTATAGTGCATTAAAATAAATACTTATAAACAAGTAAAATGAATAATTTATTTTCCCAAATAATACTTGATCATAATTATTGATTAATTGTGTAATTAAATACACTATGTGTACTGTTTATTAAAATGAGGTCAAGTTCAGTTCTTTTTGGCCTACAATCCATCTTCTTCACTAATTTTCATTTCGATGGAACTTATAATATACATTCCCCAAACATTTACAGATACCCATAAATACAATCAAGTGAACCATGTAATATAAATTTGAGATATTCAGTATCTAGTTAGAGCTATACGATTACATTGTATGTTTTAACTAGTGATGAATGACATCATGAAGAAGTGGTTTGTGTTAGTCAGATAAAAGCTCTGTTAATAACCAAGCAGGAAATTGATTGAAAAGTTCAATATGTTATCAATCCCCATAACACTCAAATACAGCAAATACTAACTGACGCATTAGTGACTTACTTAAGGAGGATAAATCCCCAAATTTAACTCCAGTCACGTGATTAGTACACATCAACCATGTCGAGTGTAAGGTAGTTCTCCATTTCTGTCAATACATGGTGCAAAATAAATGTACTGTGAAGCAACCAAAGTAAGAAATATTGGCTATCGGATATTGGATGTTTCAGTGGTCTTGTAATTAAATGTTTATCACGAAACCGAAGGTCGTGGACTTGATTGCCTGATGAGGTTGTGGATGAAAACTTCTGAAGAGTGCCAAATTAAAGTAAAACAGCTATTAACAGCTTCCTAGTTTTAAATGGTTATCTAACTCAGGGTAGTTAGTATTCATATATACTATTCACATACATGTATTCACGAGATAAATTTACATTGCGACAAGGAAATTTCAATCTTCATAAAATGAGAAAGTAACATTTTATTGCATTTTTATATTACTGTTCCAGAAGTAACAGGATAAATCACCAAAGATTACCATTTGAAAAATAGCTCAGTGGTATATTCGAAGCTGAAAGGAAACTAACGACTTAACAGCAGAAAATATTTAAACTGTGTTGTTAATCTTATGAAAAAGATTCGTAGCTTAAACGAACAGTTTTCTTGAAACTGTGTTCAACCAGCTTCAATGTTTTCTAAGTCAATATCATTAGCATAAAACTAAAGAGTGGATTATAAGATTACTCTCATATGCTTCTTTTGTTAACTGACAATTTGACTTATTATTTTGATTGTCTTCCTTCATAACGTAATTCTTGGTCTAAAAGTTTTATACCAATTCTCCAATCGGTTAACAAATTTATTCAGTTTTAGTGCATCTACTGATTGCTGATTTACTTGAGCCCCTAGCTTCTTGAAAACTTTTGATCTTCTTTTGACTACCTTTATCCAAGATTTCAACGTTTTACCAGTTTCTACCTGTATTACTTAGTGGTAACTTTTGACATATTGAAACTGTTTCTTCTGGGATTTTCAACATACCTTGTCGATAAGTGACATAGTCAGTCAGGGTTTTATTTATAATAATAGCTTTACTTAATAGTATGTTTAGCACAATGTGAATTTACAGCATACGTTATCTCAACAATTTACTCTTTTTTCACATACATATACCAGTCCGTGTTCACAAGTAGCAACAACACCATCACACTTTTTCTTGGTGATAGAACAATTATGTTAAAAAATCTGGAAACCCTTTAACAATATTCAATTATCATCATACATGTCATGTAGCCAAGATTTTTGAACTGTAGTTAAACTGCAGTTACCGTAAATGTTTAAACTAAGGTAAAACTGTAGGTATTTCACTTTTTCAACAAAATGATCTGTAGTCAAGTCTAAAGGTTACAGGAATAGACATTTGACGAATAGTGATCCTTTATAACAGGTGTTACGGGCCACCGTGATATCTCTGCTTAGATCCCACTGTATTACTCATGACAGGCTATAGACTTTTTACATAGATGCGTAAGTGCATAATGCAAATTTGTGACATCTTGGATCAATTAAAACAAGACGAAAAAGCAAAAAGTAACTTGTTGCGATATTTGGAAAAATGGTAAACCAAGAATTCAAACAGGCCATCAAGTCTTATGATATCTATTATCAACTACCTAACATCAAAACATAGTGCACACAATGTCGAACAACTTTGCAGAGTTATTGTACTGGTCAAGTGAATTTGACTACTTATGTTAAGGATTAGACATGTATGACATTAGTAATAAAAACATCTAAAATAGCTACTGATAATAGAACATTTTTTAAAAGCCTAACTTCCTCAGAGACGTATTGAATTCACACTTGTATTGATTAGACACTTTGATTCTTTGCCTTACTCTAAGTTCCAATTACCAGAGTGTACTAGTAGTAATTTAGTATCTAATATATTTCTATACTGTGAATACAATGAGATAATTACGTAAAATTATTTAAGGTATATAAGGAATTATCTAGAATATCAATATTCCTAATGATGATTTACATATTGATATTTGATTAGGTCTACAATTTATTTACCATGTTATTAAATTACACTACTCATCAATTACAAGATTAAAATGAAAAACAAAACAAAAAAAAAGAAACAACGAAAAATCATTATTTTTGGTGAAAAAAGTTAAATTAATTGCTTTTTATTTCCATACAAAAAAGAAAAAAATAATGAAAACTAAAAAAAATCTGATTTTATATTTTATTTACAATTTAATAAATAAAACTCAATCATTTAATTGATTTTAACATTAAAAAATAAAATTGTTAAATGATGAAATGTAATAAGAGAAAATGAAACTAATAAATGTCTATACAAATTACTTCTGATCCATTGGTCAAACTTTATCAGTGATAATCTACTGTAGTAGAGAACAAATCAACTTCCAGCTGAGGTAAAAGTAAAAAAAAACCGTTAGAGGTGGACATAAACACACATTGAAGAAATTATCAAATTACGTTACAAGATAAGCACTAAGTTGGAATTTTGTAAGCTAAAGGAAAAGAGGAAGACCAAATAACACATTGAGCTGTGAGTTTAAGTCAAGTATGAAAACAATCATTGGTGCTTGAAATGAATTGAAAAGAAGAGCATAGAACAAAATTGGATGGAGAATTCTGGTCTGCAGCCCATGCTTAACAAGCAGCAACAGGCATTGAATGATTTGATTGATTAATGATTGTAATGACCTACAATGTTTATAATATTCATTCAGCATGTTGTATTCAACACTTTTAGTCGTTTTCTGTGTTTACTTATTTGTTGAATATTTCGAATTAGTGTTTGGTTTCCGAGAATTCCACTTTACTATTTAGAAACTCCGCCTGTAGCTCTTTTAGAGTTACTGCCGGTCCCAAGCCCGAGTAAAAGAGGAGAGTTGGCTATGGGGCTAGCATTCGCATCCTATAAAACACAAGCTTGCTAAAATATCGCTAACCAGATTAAACAAAATAATCCATTTAAATTCTGTCCTAAAAGTGGAAGGAAAGATTATGATGCCTCATGATAAAAGCCGAGATGCTTCGGAAGCCATGAAACCGATATACTTTCTAACAACCAGAGCAAACATTTTCATAGGTACATGGAATGTTTTGACAATGTGGGAGAGTGGGAAGACCAATCAAATAGCTACAGAAATGAAGAGATACAACCTGACAGTTCTCGGAATCAGTGAAACCCATTAAACCCAAACTGGACAGAAAGCATCGGCTACAGAAGAGATGCTACTATACTCCCATCACAAAGAGGAAAATGCTCCATACACCCAAGGAATTACTCTTATGTTGTCCGAAAAATTACATAATCCACTTGTAGGATGGGAATCACATGGACCCAGGATCATCAGAGCATCTTTCAAGACAATGAAGAAGGGGATTACAATGAACATCATCCAATGTTGTGCACTCACCAACGACGGCAGCGATGAGGACAAAGATCAGTTTTATAATAGACTACAGTCAATTATAGCGAAGTTTCCAGTAGAGGATCTGAAAATCCTGATAGGAGGCCTAAATGCCAAAGTAGGAATGGACAACATCGGATATAAAGATATCATGGAACGACAGGGACTGGGAGGAAAAAATGAGAATGGTGAAAGATTTACAAATCTATGCGCTTTTAATAAAATGATTATAGGTTGTACAATATTCCCCCACAAATGCATACACAAGGTTACATGGATCTCACCGGATCATACTACAGAGAATCAAATTGATCATATATGCGTCAATAAAAAATTCAGAAGATCAATGGAAAATGTGAGAACCAAGAGAGGAGCTGACATAGCTTCAGATCATCACATATGGGTTGCCAAAATGAAACTAAAGCTAAAGAAGCAATGGATAACTGTTCAATTCAACCTTTTTTCGAGATACTGACAAACTCAAGGAATTTAAAATAACTCTCAACAACAGGTTTCAAGCCTTACACGAATGCTGAAAGAAGAAGAAACTACTGTGGACGACAACTGAAAAGGAATCAAAGAAGCATTAACTTTAACATGTCAAAAGGCTCTGGGCTGCAAGAAGCACCGTTATAAGGAATGGATCTCCACGGAGACCCTGAACAAAATTCAACGAAGGAGGAACAAGAAGGCAGAAATCAATAACAGCCGAACTAGAGCAGAGAAAATCAAGGCACAAAGTGAATTTACAGAAGCAAATAAGCAAGTAAAGAAGAGCATTAGAGCCTATAAACGGAAGTATATCAAAGGCCTTGCAACGACAGCGGAAAAAGCTACAAGAAAAGGAAATATGAAACAGCCATATGACACAACAAAGTAAACCAGAGCTTAATGTAAAACACATCCATCATTGTACAGGTTGGACTTTGAAATGAAATAATAAATGAATACTATACACAACTGGAGAGTAGTTAATAATTAAATGAATGGGAAAATAAACAAAATTTATTAATATGATATGTTTATCGAGCATTGAACGTGTTGAGGATAACTTTAATAGTAATTCAATCATAGTTTACTTCAATGAAGATCAAAAACAAAATCACGTGAATAAAATAAATCTCTTGATTACTGACTACCTCGCCAATGCTAACTCCTCATTCAAAGTTGCCTACACGGTTAACAGAGGTCAGTAAGTTTCTGTCTTTCCTTTTATCGATGGAGCCGTGGTCGTACACATTAAGAGACTAGAACTATCTGTACCAAAGAAACTGGTTCAACTTTTGATCCTACCGTGGAAGCAACCTGAACCTGCTAAATATTATCCATTAGATAATGAGTTTGTTCTGTTTTAATTCTACCTTGTTTATTTCATAAAATTCTTACATGTTATCTCACAATTTTATCTCCCTTTCTCTTAAAGAAAAGCACTATTTTTAATTGTCTACAAACACTTTACAGGTATGTTCAATTTTCTACTTTATCTTATTACATAATACAACTCGAAAATGATTATTTTCGGTCTATTTATATAATCAGGAAATTTTCAACTGTTTATATAACCAAATTTCAAGATTCATATCGTCACTGGGACAGTCTATATACGATTAACATCATTAAATATTTTTTATTCTTGTTACTATGTTCGATCAATAGCGGTTATTATTTTAACTTATACTTACTTTATATTGTTACCAAGTTTGACTAGTTGTTATTTCTGGATTCCACTTGCCAGTCACAATACAAATTAAATGATAGTTGTTATTCTATTTTATTATTGTATATATTTACGGGATTTGTACAGCTATGAAAATGAAATCGCTGAATAAAAATCTTTTAGCTGAACGAAATTCTTGGTTTTTTATGACTCAACAGGTGTTTTTGAATTAATAAAGGGAATTCATTCAACTTCACAACTTCAGATCAACTATAAAGAGATTAAGTAGTCAAATAATAAAATGATTATAAAATTAATGTTTGTAATGAAGTAAAAAATCATAAGAGCATGAAGAAGATGCAAATTTATGATAAGAAAGGTAGTTGTTGAAATCGATGAGCATTTTATGTAATGAAAATGAAGCCAACTATAGAAAAAGGATTATGTAAAAAACTAGGGATGTGCTACCAATGTGAGCCAACTTGGACCTAAACCAGTTCTTTCAATTGCAACCTAAGTTTGAAGTTAGCGAATCAGTGGGTTAGGTTTTACGATAGTTATTTTGCTTCACTCATTATGTCATTGTTATCTGGATCATGAAACCTTATTCATGAGTGTTCAGTATGGAAGCTGGGATTTATCTACAACTCGGTAGCACAGCAGGATGAACGCTAAATTAACAGAAGTAGTAGTTACTCAGTGATAAGAAAAATATTAAAAAAAATGCGCAGAATGCCATACAGATAGAAAGAATTAGTTCGCAGGAAGAGAGATAAATAATAATTTTAAGCTCATTATTTAAAGGAAGACAAAGAGAAAATGCATCTGTGTCATTGTGACTGATCCTTAGCTATATTACCCACTATCTGCATTCATTGATTGCGATTATCATACTGAACCCCATCCAAGTAGTTTGTATCTACCTGATATGGTTCAGATCAACAGTCAGCGACTTCAGGGTCTGATGCCCCGTTTTCGTTTGGCTGCCTCTAGTTTCGTTTGGCTGCCTCTAGTTTCTTCCATCCTACTCCAATATCAGCCAAAATCGCACACTGAGGTAGGGATGGTAAGATATATATAACACGTGTCCCATTCACCTCCACCGATGTACATTAATGGCCTTATTAACTGATTTACCATCTTTCCCTGATATCCTGCGTCTAACATCATCATTACATACACAATGATCTGAGCAAACTCAAGTAAATCTAAATGATATTATTATGAATGTTTTATTTAGATTCTGGTTTGGTTTATCATATATATATATATATATATATATATATATATATATATATATATATATATATATATATATATATATATAGAAAATTTGTAATATTCCTTAGATATTTTGTTTTTCACAAGAGATTTCATGTGTTTTTTGTCGCAGCTGTTGGGTAAAATTATGATGATTGGTCGAAAATTAAGTTAGTTTAGATGAAGTTACTTAATTTCCATATGGAGCTTTGACAATTATGTATTAAGAATAGCAATGTAATACGCCGTTCTACTGTGCTTAATTTCTGAATGCTTTAGGCTTATAGTAATAGTGCTAATGTTCACTGAATCAAGCTTCCGTCTTCATTTCGTGTAGTTAAAAAATCAACATAATACGTGAAGTAACAAGTTCTGAAGGTTTTCTGCTTTCTAACAATCCTTTCTATCCAAAATTCACAGACTAACTGGGTTTATTTACTTCAGAACATTTTTTGATACTGATAGGGTTTTTTGACGCGAATGGTGTAATTGAATTTCTTTTTATTTATTATTCTGGACAATAGAACTAGTACATTTTAAAAATTCCACAAATGTTAAATTGGTTCATTCTGACTGTCTTCGACTGGTTGTCATTTTGTAACTTATTGTAACTGAGTCGTTCCATTTACGGCAACTTTTGACCATTTGACCGAAACACCCTCCTGTATTGGCTGATAAATTAAATGTATGTTTATAAACCTTTTGACTGCTATTTGATTAAAATGTCATGATTCTGAAATAATGTGGTATACTTGAATTACTTCGAACTAAAATTATGACAATTCCTAAATAGAGTCTGGTAAAAGAAAACTCAGGAATTCAACAAACTTTCAGCTGTGATTGCAACCAGATAAACCAGTAATCAGTAAACTTATAAACATAAATGCAACCTGTCAATCCAAATGAGAGAAGCTGATCAATCATATGATCAGACGTCAATTAAGCAGAACTAACTTGAACAAAATAACACATGAAATCATAACTACTATTAAAGATAACCAGTCAAAACATGGCCATCCAAAAACACAAATAACACTGACGGAATGATCAAAATAAATCAGTGATGTTATCCAATAGGACAACGAGGGATTTTCCAACTAAACCATTTATGTTAAAGAAGAAACCATTTATGTTCGACATCAACAGAACACATTCAACTAAAGAAATGAATCCGTAGAAGGTAAAATGATTGTTAGATCAATGAATTTAGCATAATCTAAACTTTGACGTAGGTGTTATAAACTAGCCATTGACTTCTGTAAGTTTCTTTTCACAGGTGAACCCTTCTCATTGGAAGCTAATATAAACAATGTAACATGTTAAAACCAGTAAGTGATATCTGATTTAATTTATAAAAATTTTTTTGATTTCACTTACTAATATCAATGATTACTTCTTAAAGAAGTCTTAATGTCTGCGTGAACTAATTGATAGTGCAACCATACAAATAGTGATATTGTCATTCTAATTTGTGCCAAAGATGTTTCTTCATACACACGTACATTTAAATAACTTAACTATTAGATATCAATAGTAAATATAATAATTATCATTCTAAACTCTTCATTAAGCTTCTTATGGTATATTCCTTTACTGAATTTACTAGATTCTTTAGAATAGATGTTATTTGTTGAAATATAAAAAAGAATCATTGATTAGTTAATTAACGTTCAGTAAACAGATGAATGATCTAATTGTTTTGTTTATCTACTGAACTTTGGATAAATATACGTAAAACAAAGTGGAAAGTAAACAAATAATCAAATAAACCAACAGGTGGATTACATATGTGGGAAAAATTGGATACAAATAAATTGTTATTATAGACTGAATAAGATTCCTTTTTTTCTTCACTGATAATGAAAGAAGAAAATCACGTTTGTTAATAAAAGTAACTGCTATTTTTCTTTATTTAGTGTTCAGTATAACATATAGATTGACTTGTTAAGATATACAGACATTTTGGCCAGGTAAGAACAATAAGCATGCGGTAGTATGTACTTTGTAAGAATGATGATGGTGTTTTCTGAAACAGTCTCGGAATAAATATCAACGAAAATAATATTGAATGAATCTAAATTACCTGGTATGGCTGTAAAGTATGCATCATGGGCGCGAGTTTCAATGATTCTTTTCAAATAATTAGCAAACATAATAGCTCCAAACTTCTACGTTATCTGAAGCAACCGCTATTCACTACATCAATTCAAACCTCTGTGTACAAAGTGAAATTTTAGTTCACCTGAGAGAATCCTTGCTATTATTTTCTTTGTCCCGGCTTTGAATTTGTTAGTAGCATGTCAAAAGCTTTACACATTGCTTTGATCTTTTGAATAGGAAAGATAAGCTGACTAGTTGAACTGGTAAAAAAAACTCTCTGACTGAAATCGATCCTCCTTATTACAAACATTCAAAAAATTTAACTTTGATTTGGTTTGTGAAGATAGCTGTTAATTTATCGTTTGTGTTTATAAAAGAATAACCTTATTTGGATACAATTAAAAACAAGAGGGGATTGGACAACTATTTCATCTTGGTACGGAACAACTTTGCAACACTCCTAGGTTTTCATTTATACTTAACTGAGACTAATCTATGACAAACAAACAACAAAATACAGTTATTTTATAAAAGGTCACGTCAATTTATTTATATTTATTAGTACATTTGTAATTTAGTGAGTTTGACAAGGCTATTTCAATGTATACTACACGATACTCTATTAACAGCTTCATTCCTGCAGTGGTTTTGTTCTCAAAACTGTTGACGAACATTATCATAGTTTATCAGAATTTGTTTCCCTGAAAGTGAATTTAAAGTAAAAGAACGTATGTTAATTATATTCTGTTCATATGTATTCATGTAGTTTTATCTGTAATACGCTACAATATCCATTAACAGCACAGATTAAAACGTACACATGTGTGTATGTGTGTGTGTGTAGAGGTAACACAACTTTAGTTGTTAAGATACATTTCACAATACAGCCAAAAATGTTTTTCAATATTAAATGACTATCACAAAAATAGAGAAAGAGAAAAAAAAAAAAGAAATTTCTTCCCTAAAATTATTTTAGTTCTTTATTCTTTTTTTCTGAAAAAAAATACTAATAAAAGATTTATGAATATGAGGAAATACATTGTTTCATTAACACTTGAATGAATTTTGAATATTCGTTAAAGAATAAAGTTAAGGGAAGAAGTAGTATTTCTAATTAATTATGATTGAAAATAATATTAACAATATATTACTTGAATAGGACGAAACGCGCGTCCTGGATTCCACTTGCCAGTCACAATCCAACTTAAATATAACTTGTGTACTGCCGCTATATAGAGGCGATCCGCTCAGGATGCACATATGGCAACAGAGGCTGACCAGCTTCAGTCTATAACAAATCAATGGGAATATACAAATTCATCCTACTGATTGAGTTTGTATTTCAACTCAAAGTTATCTATAATCTTTTCAATATTCACTAAGTGTAACGTATAAAGCAATTTTGGTAATTTTTTTTATATGTTCAACAAATTCTTGTTACATATTAATGTCGAATCTTTACTAAGGATTTCACTTTAAATGACTGAAGTTAATTATAATTTATACAGTGGTGAAAACTCTTCAAACGAGAAGAAACATTTATCTGGTCATTCTTGATTAATTATAGGGAATACCATATTGTATCTTAACTTTTGCTAAGGATTTCTTAGAATTCAAAACTATTGTTCAAAGTATGATAATTGTAAATAAATTGATAGTTGTATGAGTATTATACTTGATAACTAGTAGCTATGGTGATTATCTTTTCATTCCATATCTTTCTTGCTATTTTGTAGTGATTTCGAAATGTAGTGATGAAAATGATAAGATTTTTCTAATTTTAATAATTACTTTCAATATGTCCTAAGATATTAACAAGAGTTTGTAATTTCCTTTTTCTGATAGAACTGAAAATTATCCTTTCCCGTTTACTGAGCTCAGTAGTTCAGAAAATAACTAGTTAGAATTTGAAGTGATAGGTTTCGTATTCACGTATAGACATTCACATTAGAGTACATGTACGTCTAGCAGATGAGTTTCATCTAATTGATACACTCATTTTAGATTCTACTGTTTTCCATATACCTTATTAACTATAATCTAATTATATATGTTATGTTCAACAGGAACTAGGACAGTTTTTTTCATTCTACCTTTCTCAAAGTGACCAAAAGTCAAACTCTGGAGTGCTAAGTAGGAATATGCAGTGTGAGTTACTGATTTTTTTCATTGTAAGCTTTCATCAAATGACATAATTTACACGAACCAATCAATGACAGTAATTTATACAATTTGCCTAACCCATAATACCACAAGACTTGTGGATAAAAATATAACACCTAGTCTACCAAGGTTCTTAATAGAAGTCTAGTTTATACTAGTCAAGTTATCACGTGTTATTAGGAGACCTGGTAGTTTAGCCTTTCACAATTTTCAGGACATGAGTGTTTAGTACTAATCTACATACCTGAATAGCGCATCTGTCAAGTGGCTCCTTGTTTAAATCGTCGTTTAATTTAAGCTATTCCATGATAGAAAAATTCATAATAAAATGAAAACTTCTTGAATGTACATTATGGTGAGCTTTAATTAAAATCTACCTGTAATTTGTCAACTTAGCATAATTAGATCACTAATACACAGTTACTGCGTAAGCGAACAAATTGGCACACGTTAATTTTGTTTCTTCTCAACATACACAATCAAAAAGCTGGAAAGACCAGGTGATTTTTTATTTGTATTAACCTGACATAAACCTCAGAATGCAAAATCAGTAGGAAATCACTAATAAATTTGTGATACTAGGACTGAGTAATCAGTGTCTAATCAATTCAACTGTTAATTCATGAACTGTAAATGACACATCAACGATTAGTAACTTAAATGCCAACTTATAATTGACACCAAAATGCCATTGACTAAATGTTTGATAATTGTACAATAAAATTCCTCCTAATTGTCAAGAGAGGAATCTTCTTCAATGTCCTGACTATTTTTGCTTATTAGCCTATTTCTAATGAGAAATGTTCCAAAATAGTAGTTAGTTTATGTACATGTTGAGCGGCCGTCAACACTTAATATGATGTAAGCTGAGCTATTGCATAAAACATTAGCAAAGTTCGTTATAATTCAGCTGAATAGTGAAAGTGCAAAAAAAGGGACTGATTTTCATGTGAATAAATTCATAGTTTGTGTATGAGTATCATATACTACGAAGGTTTATCACTAGGTTGTTCAGTTTTCTGATCATCTAGTAAATGAGTATACTGCATGCTAAAGTATAACTTTCATCAAAGATTGTATCTCAAGCTAGTGACATTCACTACAATTATTTTTTTATATCTAAAGCGTCTTGTAGCACTCGCTACTCTAGATGTATTCATAACAGATAATTAAAAAGAACTCCAGTAGCCTGAAATGAAATCTTTAATGACAATTACATACATTACTCACTTATTAACTAAACAAAAAATTAACAGAAAACACTCAATACATTACACGTGGTAAATATTACAAACATTGTGAATAACCAAGTAGGTTTTCAAAGTTCTATGTAAACAGTGTTATAAAAGAATTATTAATATGAGCGTATTTTGAGCATGACTATCAGCTTTAACTCTTTGTAAAACAGGTATATTTTATACCTCATTAATTTTATTTTCCTGTCTATCTCTAGACAATTATTTCACCTAGTTACATTTTCCGACTTTGTCACATGTTCACAACTAAACGATTGTTTAAAAAACTTGAAGTGTCATTTAAGTAATACATAATTATTATTTGCTGTTAATAAAGTAACTTAAGAGATAAAAATATTATAGTTAAGTAGAATAAATATACAAGTTGAGGATAGTTTTAATGGAACATGATGTAAGTAAGTTGGTCAAGTTTACTTTCAAAATTTAGCTTAAACTGAGTTATAACGGCTTTCATGGTTTTATCAATGAACTTTTCATTTCTTAATGGAATAATCATTACTAATGGAAGTGGATAATCATGTTTTATATATTGTAATTTGATTCAAGTTGGAAGTACTGATTAAAGATGTCAAACCAGTGGTTACATAGCTATGAAAACTGGTGGTCTAAAATTTAATCTTGGCGTAGACGTGATGGAGTAAGGATTCATGGATGGAGAGTTTATCAACAGCAGCGACAATAACATAACGGATTGCAAGATTCTCGATTCTACATTGATTAAAATGATATTTCTAAATGTTTCACTGTATAATGTGATAAGGTAAAAGTGTTGGGATTCATACATCCCCAAAGATACAATGTTACATTTATATGAAAGAAGCCTGATATAACGATGTTTGTAGACTTCATCATTATTTATCAATGGAGTTCTCCTAAATACGTTGACCTATTCATTGTATAATTAAATATTGATTCATTAATGAAATCAGTGTAATGATCGATAAAAAACTGAATTGAAAATATCATGATGCTGGTTCAATTCTCGTCTCAGTTTTTGCTTCACAATACAATCTTCCTACAAGCCTAGTCTTTTGTAATAGCTGTTGGCTAGGAAGGGAACAAGTTGCGGTATACGTCTGAGGTACAAGTATCAGAGATAGCGTTCGCTCACGCAACCCTCAAAAATTCTAGAGATACAACACAAATTGAATTATTTTCTTTGTTCGATCAGTTTCAATAAGTCAAGGTCGTAGAAAAAATAACTGTACAACATACTTTGGGTTTAAATCGTTTGTCTTTTCTATCGATGTTAACTACTTCCCAAAATCACTATTCATTTATATAAAACAATTCTGTTTTGAAAATTGAACGAAAGAATGTTTGAATACTTAGATGCTATTAATTTAGATAGTTTCCTTGTCATTTTGCAAATAAATTCGATAATTCCTAGAATCATGATTATCATTGTCTAATTCAGTATACTAAATTATTTAACTACTGAAATGATCCATGGTTTACTGTTTGACTATTATGTACTATTCAATAATTCCGCTTCCTGTCAACTAAATATTTAGTGGATGTAAAAAATAAGCATTTATAAAACATTTTAACAAGTTACATAGAATGTGAACAAATTGGCTTACTAAGTAGCCAATATATTTTACCAGTTAGTTGTAGTGAAAATTGCAAAATTCGAATTTGACATTATGAATCTACTTAGAATAAACAATCAATGAAAATCAAGAGCTTAACTTTTGTTTCATTCAAGTATGGAACTTTTCAGAATTGCACGTGGAATGTAATCTAGGACTCACTGATGTTAAACCAAGCTCCAAGTCACCAAAACACCAATTCTGCATTTAACAGCTGGTATTTTTTTTACTTTAGTTAACTCATAATTTGTTTACGTGACCTTATCCGCTGACAGAGGTCAGTAACCACTTAAAATTCGACATGGCTTATCAGTCACCGTGTAACTCGTTGTAATATCGAGCGATTCAAGAGGAACAGCTAACTTCAAAATTGTGTTTTGAAAGTTTATTTAAATAACTTCATTTGAATGTAAAGTAAACATTTTTATTTTTAATATCCTTATGACCCTTTCACCCTATCCTCTAGTTTGACCTATTGACTGTTAGTATATGATTTCCCATCTATGCATTACAGTTACTTAATTGTGCATATGTCATTTCAATTCCAGTTTCACTATCTCCCTTACTTTGTATTGATGCTAATTTCTTAATTGGGTGACTGCGTGGTTTCATGCATATATAAAGAAATGTTTAAGATACACTTCAATTTATCTGGTTGGTTCATCGGTTTGTGGGCTTCCCATTCCTCCTTGAGACTATGTAGACATTCGGGCAAATGTAAGGCATCGACTAGACTGCTGTATTTGTGACTGATTGTTGTTATTTGGTGCGTACAAGGTCATATCAAAAGTTCCGGTCATAAACGTTTTGGTGACATAACACTTGTAGGTTCTGAGTTAGATTCCCAATGGTGTTGTGGATATGTACGAATGAGCGATCCCGTATTAGAACTGGTTTTTAATGGTTGTAATGATACTAAATTTACTCCAAACGCATTAGAACAATAGATTTTATGACTGACTGGCAATCACTTAATGTGGTTGTTTTCAGAATCAACTGTAGTTGTGTCATTATGGTTTCAAATTAAATATAAAGTTTATACACTCTTTGAGGTGAACAATAATGCAAATCAAGTTAACTGAATCGCTCTTCCTACTAAAAAAAATTAGTCACCTCACGATTTATTCATCAATAATAAGTTGTTAACTTCTCGTTATTACATACTTTATTCAATTTTTACTTAGATACTTAGAAATCTGTCTTAACATATAGATGTATTTTAAAGTAGATCTGGGGCGGGGGGGGGGATATATGTTAGTTAATTGTAACAATATACATGAATAATAACAATTATTCGAAATAGATAGGACATTTGCTTCTATTTTGAAGAGGTGGTCAGATTCTCCTATCATTATGGCACAGATTAGTTTTTCTGGTCGAGGCATTTGTTCATCTAGGACCTAATATATCAGGTAAGCAGACTAAGTAAAAGTAAAACTGACAGTAACAAAGTATGAAGATGTTACCTATCTACAGCGGAAGATATTGGGAATGGTCGACTCGTAAGATGATATATCTTACTTTACCTTACTTATTTCTGATACTAGAGATCATGCCCTTAAAAATATGGTGCTAATAAATTAGAAACTTTATAAAAGGTTCATGTATGACTAGCCACATGCAGCTGTCAAGTGAGCTTTTGAATAGTTTCCAAGTTCTTAAAAACAACCCATGAACCATTTTGTCGTTCAAATACCTAAAGAAAAAGAATCCTTTAGCAAGGGAGGATAACGGGATGTAACAAGCACTCGGATAACACCAATGTAAAAGAAAGCGTGATTCAATAGTTTTGTTAATTAACAGTCAGCTTACGCTGAATTTTGTATCTTCAAGAAAACGCTACCTAAAACAGTGAATGAAAAACACCATTTTATTGTAGAATAAAATGCATTACCTAATATGCATGCTGTCGTAAAGGATTCTATTTATAATATTTTTTGATTATTCAACAAATTTATCTTCATTTCCCATGATGCTGTATTGTATCAACCTGAAACAGTTATTAACTATATCACGTCCGGTTTGGGTGTTTGTACTTTTAGAAATGTAAAATTGTTGTTCAGTTTTCGCTGTAAGTTGTTTTATACACTCTTTTGATTACAAACTTTAGCTTCAGCTATCAGTTGTTGTATCTACTTTTGCTTCCACGTTTGTTCTACGCTATGAGTTCTCATCAACTGAAGTGATGTTCACTGACTACTTGCCTAACAGTTGTCCAGAATAGGAATAAGATGTGAAGACATTAGAGGCAGCCAAACCAAAACGTAATATCAGTCCGTTATGCCAATGACAGTTGGTCTGAACCATACTGATAGATGAAGCTACTTGGTTGGGTTATGTGTAACTAACGTAACTAATGGTTGCAGACACTGATTGACATGTCTCGCAGTTGATTACAGTGTGACAGGTATATTCACTCGTTTTCTTATTCTACATATTCATTTTTATTATTTTCTCATACAATAATTTGTTTTGTTTGTTCATTTTTTAAACTATAATGTTACATTAATCTTGCTGGATTGATCTAGTTGTGCTACTGGGTTATATCAACATGGATTTATGTCTCAGGATCTGCGGTGGACATGATAATGGTATATATTGAAATCATGATGATAGAAGTAATAAGCAAAGGTAATTGATTTTGCTCTCTCTTCTTCCTATTATTAAAGTTTCAGGACAAACTAAATTCAGTCGGTCAATCAGGATTAACATGTTAGTTAACGCAGTTATGGGTATCCATCTTACTTGTTCATTTATAAAAAAAAATACAATGTTATATCAACTAGGTACAAGTGTCACATCGAAAATGAATGATTTCGATCAACCCTAATAAGAATAAAATCAGTTATTCTCATCTATTTGCATCAAGATATATATATATATACATATATGTGTTGCTATGCGTATTGTAATTCTGCTAAATTACCCTAACAACTACTAATATCCAACTGTATTATCAAAAACCTATTTATACGATTATAATTGTATATCTAATCTTTACTTTCTTTAGTGCTCAACATAATCTACTCATTTACATGTAAATTTCTATCATGTTATTTCATAAATAGATAATGACAAGAAATGTTCTTGGGATGATATACACTGAGTATGTCCTTATGATTTACATTCGATATATTAGTAAATGATAAGTTAACTGTTTTTACAAGAAATTCTTTATTTTATATAAATTCATGTATATATCTATAGATAAGAATAAACGAGTAGTTACCAGTTAAAAAAGAAAAAAAAACAAGTGAACAACCTGTTTGTTGAACACATGAAACACTTGAATCTGTATATATGGAAATAATATGTATTTTTTTTTCTATTTAACTTAAGACAAAACACTTATCAAGGTGAATGAATCTAATATTATGTTCCTTCAGTACATCTTTACATATTTCATTGTATTCAAATGATTCAAAGAAACAATGTTTGTTTCTTTTTTCTAATTAGATACTATTGAAGAATACTGTATTCAAAGTAGATACATAATAATTCAAATGATTAGTTTTTCAAATGTATGTACTAGAAATAGAAAATATTCAATCACAAACTAGAAAATGTCTTTATTATCTGAAAAATTTCATAGAATTGTTTTTTTTTTTTGTTTTATAGTAAAACCATTTAATTTTTATAAGATTATGGTGCATAATTTAAAAAATA
The DNA here is from genome assembly GCA_025215515.1 of Schistosoma japonicum. Lineage (NCBI taxonomy): Eukaryota > Metazoa > Platyhelminthes > Trematoda > Strigeidida > Schistosomatidae > Schistosoma > Schistosoma japonicum. Next base: position 30,545,276 of record CM046064.1, on the reverse strand, counting down.
AATATTTATCACTAAGTGATCTTTACTTAATGTTTACTGAAATTTAGAAAGTGTTCGATAACTTAATCATTTACTTCGTCGTTTATGTCTGTGACAGAATGATCTTTGTTACTTACCACTAAGTAAGTGTATTATCATAGAACAGAGCATTTTTGTGGCAGGGTTCATCAGTGACTTTACCATAGACTGAACCTTTAACATTTAGGCCATACGACAATCGCTTGTTCATTAGCAATTTTGAGTTGGCTGTTGTCCAATCGTATGATTTTAACTTTTAATAATTTATTATGTACTTTGGCAATTATCCAATGCCATTAGAGATAATTTTCTCACTCTTGACATATCGAAGTTTTACCATTCATGACGTTTCAATGAAGCTTCAACAGAATCTTCAAGTAGGTCACCAATAACCTGATATATATACACTGATTGATCACTGAGTAGTGACTGATAACATTTTTGTCTTGTGGTTAAAATCTCTTAGCATATATCCCACAAAATGCTATCAACAGTTGTCATTTCAATTCAGAAATAGAAAATAGATACAGTTTACTATAATCATCAAATTTATACTAATTTTTTTTTCTTTCTTTGATTCTAATTTAGATAAATCAAGCCAAAAACTAACGCTGAATAGTTTTTGGACAAGGATAAATAAATAGGAAGCTAAGAATGTCATGTAACTATACAGGTATAGTTGTGTACACTATTTTAATATTCAGGAAGGATGATGAAATTACCGTGTAAAAGGGAACTTCAATCTGTACCAGCAATGAATGATTACTTAACTAATCAACAGTAAGATAATAACCAATGATCGTTATTTACTGAATATACACAGAAACCATATTTCAGAGCTTTTCCTCAATTAACGTAGATGCAAAATGCTATCGATATGATTTAGTTCGTTGTCTCATACTCTCTAGTTTGTCAACTTATCTTAAGGAGGATTGAATTGTAGACACCTATCATTTAACTTAATACTAAAGTTACATTGATGAAGGTGTCCAGAAAAGTATTTAAATATATTAGCCAGTAAAAACATAATTTAATTATCTGTCTTTTCTAATCGAATTTCCTGCGATTCATCTCCATAAAACGGGTTGATTAGGACAGATTACTCAAATGCATCCCACATAAAAACAGTCATACACGCTAATAATAATTGAAAAAAGTTAGTTGCATCTTTGAAAATATAAAATTTTATAGATATTCATTCGAACTGACTCAACTTAAGAATATAAACCGATGAATTCCGACTTTATAGTTTTACGGATTTTTACATACTCTGAAGATTATGAGCTGGATTTATTGATTAGGGTCTTAGATCTACACTTCTGAGTTGTCCCACACTAGGAAATACATAATTGTTTATTTATTTATACTTTCTAGTGGTTGTATAACCCATGCCATTCTATGATATCAAATCCGAATTCAATAATCTCCATAACACCCAATTATAATATTCAATTTTGTAGAATACAAAACTAGTTCTAAATTGTACGCATTTTGATAAATGGTAACTTAATGAAATGTTAACTATACCTCGTGTTCTTGACAAAAAAGGAATGTTTTGTTGCTATTTCCTAATGTGATGACAGACTTTCTGTATAAATATATTGACAAATCAGTGTTTTAGCTAAGCTTTGGATGTTTTCTTTTATGTTGTTAAGGAACATAATTGTCAAGTCTATATAACTACATTTGCATAATAGATAGATTGTCTAGATACAGGGTTGGTTCAAATGTACTATTGAAACCGAAAGATACAAATACATTCAAATTATATGTATACACCCATTGCATAAGTTTAGACGTCTGGATTCAATAGTTCAATGAATGACTCTGTAACATTTGACACAAATAGATTAAGTTCAAGTACCAGTGTAAGCATTCATATTGAAATGTGATAGATTCAACTAGCTAGTAAGTCCTAAACATGATGAAACGCAAGTCCTAAATTCCACTTGCCACAATCCAACATAAACAATACATCCTGTTTTAGTATTATTTAGACTAAGTGATTAAATGAATCGTAACTGTATGTCCGCATAAAATGTTTCAGAGTGTTAATGAATTTTCTAATTTCTTTAGAATATCCTTTTAATTATCCACCCTTTGAATTAATTACAGATGAACACATTGAATCTTAAATGGGATGAATAAAGCAAGGTATCTGTTATAGATGAAATGACTGGTTACTTAAGTAACTGAAGTTCGACGGCTGATGTTGGCCGTCAGATATGTTTATAAAATATATTTTTCATTGATTGCAATATGACTGTACATTAAACAAACATTCATTGTAATATTACAAAACTCTTACTGCAATGAAAATTAGGGTATTGAATCAAGCTGTACTATTTTCAAGTAATGTCTTAATCATGGATTACGATAATGAACCTAAGTACCATGTTATGTATTTAGAAGGTTGATATAAACATATTTAGTGAAATATATCTACTGATGTCTGTAAGCTTTCTTAACAGGTTTTACTTCATAAGGTAATTTACTAAAAGTAATATATGATCACTGTGTTAATCATCTTACAAGACTACTTAGATGCTAAAATGGGTACAACTGAAATTTCAATCGAATAAATCGACATCAAATAGTCATGTACTTAAAGAGTTGAGCCGAAATTCTAGAAGCGAAAATTCTGATTCACATACTCAGTAAAAAGCAAGACAGTGGGATGAAATATTTCATTACAGTTAGGTTTTCATCAAAACTATACACTAACGTATGCTTAATAATGGAATCAACGAAACAAGTGACAGTATTATGGAATAATTTTAACTTCGTTATTTCAGTCATATGTTTATAGCGATAATATCAATAAGGATTAGAGTAATTAAAAGTAAAAATTTGTGGTTTGCCAGATTGCATTACAATTAATTGCATAACATTTCAATAGAAAATCAACTGGTAAGAACAATTACTTTAGACTAAAGATACGAATATTGAAGTTGCCTAAATATGAAAGACTACAAAGATACAATATACATAATCTTCTGAGTAAGACTAAGTGGAGTAGGAATGATAAAATTGAGTAAAGTCGCTGCATGAAGTGGTTGTACATAAAGGTCTAGTGTATGGATATGACTAGCAGTAGCTTTGGCTGTGTGTAGAAAACGAAATCGTAAACTACATAGTATACTATGTAAAATATAAGAAATACTTTTGAAAGTTTCATTTAAATCCGCACTATATCTCGCATCAATCAAATTTTTAAGAACAGATTTTTTAAGCTTTCTTAACTTTTCTCGGTCAGATATGCAGGATAGTTCTTAGAGAAACTATGATGAACTTACCGGATTGGACATCCCATGTAACTAGCTATGAAAAAAGTAGTTCCATTCGAAACTACACATAAATACGGTGTATTGTGACAGTCTGTTATCATTTGTGATCTGTGCTACTGGTTGATCATAGAGTTATATTTTCAATCAAGCAGATTTAAATATCTTATTCTTTGTTTTTATGGGCTATTGTTATTTCAAAAATAATCGTTTCTTTGGGGCGTTTGTTAGGATCAGTTTTATTTTTTTATCTCATTTTTATCCAAGTAAATATTTATTATCACCATGTAGATCGCAAATATTACTCATTTCTTCATCAATAGTTAGCATCAGAACAAATTACTTTAGTCAAATAAGTCAAGATTAACACCGATTACGAATGGAAATCATAAATAAAATAAATGGAATTTCTTTTTTTCAATGTTCAATTAGATTTTAAATTTAATCAACACTGATTTTTCTTTAAGAAGTAAACAGTAAAAAAATCTTAAATTACTTCGATTGAACCATGTATGGCATTGTCAACTGAAACAAAATGTTTGTTTTTCAAGTTCATCCTAATTACGTTTGCGCTCATTGCACAAATATGACTGTCTGAGCTCAGTAGTCTACTGGTGAACGCGATGGCTTTTGGCACGAAACGGACTTAGTTCAAATCCCTGGTGGGGGGGGGGAACATCAACTATGAGATACAGGTACATTCAACTGACGAGTCCCAAATAAGTCAAAACGTGTAAGTGCTGGATTTCACTTGTCAGTCACAATTCAACTTACATAATGCTTATAATCAATAGCTATATCGAAACAATTCGCTTAGAATACACATATAGCTATAAAGATTGACTAGCTTCAGTTTATAGCTAATCAACGGGAAGACATAAGTTCATGTTAATGTTTTCTTCTTTTTCTTTGGTAATTATTACTTTAAATTATTCATGTATTCATTTAGTTTCCTTATGAAAAATATTCATTGTTTTGACATTATACTTTTCATGAGATATACGGAGAATATACCATCGTATTTATGTTTCATTTGGTTTGTACGTGTTATTATTCATTTCTTTCAAATGATTTAGCTTAATTGCTTTATAGTTATATCAATATGTCGAAAAATATATTTAGAACAAAATGAAAATTCTTAATGAGATTTTCAGACAGTAAACAACTATTCAAATAGTTATAAATTAGAATTTGATCAAGAAATAACAAAACAAAATAAAATGAAGGTCAATAACAAATTAAGCAGAAAAACATTTTAATGACTTACTTATATACAAAATACACTTAATGAAATTTAATAAGAAGACAATAAGTTTGCCAAAACATAAATGAATTAGTCTACGTTAATAAATTCTACTTACTCTGTTATTATAATTAGGTGTTGTGGAGATTGTTGAATGTTAATTTGATATCAAGAAGTGGTCTGAACCAGACAACTATTGGTCACCAGGAACTAACACTAGACGGCTGTTTCGTTCTAGGATGGGACTGGTCAACAGTACTCATCCACAGCCCCGTCAGGAATCGGTCTCAAGACCTTCTGGTTCCATAGAGAATGTTTTACTATCAAACCACTTAGTCGGCTCCCAATGGTTGATATTACTACCCCAGTCAACTTATGATACGTTTATGAGACCTCATCCATTACCGTTGGTGGGTAACTGTCTCTTATCTGACACGATTAAACTCCAATGGTCATGCCTTCTCACTAGAACTTCAGCAATTACCGAAAGAAGTGTAATCACTAGTTAGCTGATTTTGATTGTAATTCGATGTTTTTGAGATTGATGAAAGTCACTATAATGTTACAAATTGACTGGGATATAAATATCAACCATTGCAAACCGACTAAGTGGTCTGATAGTAAAGCATTCTCTATAGAACCAGAGGGTCTTAAGTTCAATTCCTGATGGGACCGTGGATGAGTACTGCTGACCATTCCCACTCTAGAATAAAATAGTTGTCAATTGCTGGGCCCTGATGACTGATGGTTGTCTAATTCAAACCAATTCGTGATATCAAATTAACATTATAATATTGTGATGAACTATGTGAAGTAAAATACATTTAAATATACTCAAGATATATTGAAATGAGAAAATTGTATCTAAAGATATTGATGACAAGAAAGATGGCTACTATATAATTATTAGTAATGAAGATATAGATGTAGATCTATAAGTTATTAACACTGGTTAAAGCATAACTATCATGGAAAATTATGTTCAACATTTTAACTCGAAGAAAAAATGTAAGAATGTAGAGACAATTCTTTAATGAATCAGTTACTCCATGTTATTTATAAAAAAAATACAATAATCACAGTAACATAGTGAAAGAATTTAAGAAACTAGAGAAAAAATTACTGATTTTCAAACATTAATCAGAAAATGAAGACAATTGAAAATGGCCCTTTTTTGCGTAAGTGGTTTAGTACCAATATACGATTAGTGATACTCAGTTACATTAACTTAACTAGATAGCCATCTGCTCAATAACAACTGTGATAGCATTTACTAGGCAACATGTATATTTAAAATCATGTACAATAAAAAGTTAGAAAGACGAAGATCTAAGTGTTGTAGCAACTGTATCCTTAAAACCCTCCGTTTCAGAAGAACATGTAATCTTCATAGTTCGACTACGTCCCAACTGTTAGACGTGTAAAGTAAGATTCAAATGACAAGAGTGGTTATAATAATAAATAAATGATCTAATTATGCTTCACTAAAGCTCACCAAAGCCATAGCCAATAACAGGTAAGAACCTGATCTGTGTGTTTAAAAAAGTATGTGGTCAACTTCGAACTGCCTTGACGACAACATTATCAATGCTTAAATCCCGTTGTTAATGTAGTTAAAAACTGAGCTTGATTCAATCATAGTAGCTATATTTACATCCTGAATGAACAACGTCTATGAAATGTTAGTTCTCAAACATAATTAAAATTAAATTGTGGCAGGCAAGTGTATGGGTGTTAAGATTCTGTTGCTCAGTGAATATTATGTGACGGGGTGTTGAACAAGAATGCAATGATTTCACTTTCTTTTTGAAACATTTAAGCCAGGATGTGGTGGGGACATCGCCCTGATAGATCCGAAATAGGACAAACAGTGTGTTCTATATTCTACATCTCAGTCATAAATCCAACTTTATTGGATTGTAGAATTGGCAAACGAATTATTCAAAAGCCGATTGAAAAATATTCAAGCAACGATATGAATACATATAATCTAGTCAACTTCTTATCCTAATTGCAATTAAGGTGTCTATATAAAAGATCTACACATGGCTTACTTTCATTGCGAACAACAAAACAACAGTGAGTAATTTTAACGTTAATCTCCCTTATTTCCCATATACTCTGTGTCAAACAGCTGACTTTTATCTACTGAATAATTCAGTAGTCTATCCCTCAATGCTCAACAGATCATCCGCTTCTATTTACTATATTCAATTTAAAATATTCTAGATTTTCCAAATTCTTGACTGCTCTTACCATGAACATTGTGAATTTGTCTGTTTTTTCCAAAGTTCTAATCATACCATAATGAAATGCAAATTCAAACAATTATCCACAGCAGTAGGATGAATTTGTATATTCCCACTGATTTGTTATAGACTGAAGCTGGTCAGTCAGCACATATAGCAACAGTGACTGACCAGCTTCAGTCTATAACAAATCAATGGGAATATGAAAATTCATCCTACTACCAATTCGCCCATTGCACAAACGTGACTTTCTGGACTCAGTAGTCTAGTGGTGTACGCGGTGGCGTATGACGCGAACTGGACTGAATTCGAATCCCACTGTGAATATCAACATTGAAATGCAGGTACATCCAGCCGATGAGTCCCAAATAGGACGAAATGCGCGTCCTGGATTCCACTTGCTAGTCACAATACAAATTAAATAACATTATCCACAGCTTTTCATATGATAGTATAATTCATCAAGTGCTTTATTTTATAATAAAAGGAAAAAAGACTTTTACCAACACTATAAAACACTTCATACTACTAATGTGTGTAATTTTCATGTACATGTTATCCAGGCATTATGATGCTTCTAGTGATGATAATATCATCAACATTTTATATTGTTAACATCTTTTGTAACGTTTTATTTATTATTCTCATTAACCTAAATAATTGAGTTCCATAGAATGCTGAATACGAAAGGTTTTTCATATAATGTAGTCCTTTATTAAAATGAACATTCTCTGATAGTCCCTTGTAAGGACATTATGTAATCATTCGAGTTTGAAAATACAGAGTTAGCCGTACACTTTAGATTATTAATCGTATACACTTTAATTTTCACTTCAGTATTAAGGTCTATTGCTAATAATTTTAGAAATGAACCAACTTTAAGTCGAACTACAAAATGACCATTCACTAACGATAACTCTTTTAAATGAACTACTATTAGCAATTAAAGATTACAGTTAAATAAAGATTAATAAGTTCTAATTCAGTCAACATACATAAATATGTATTTGTATTCGTCACAGATCGATGTTGGTTGGGTACCGCTGAAAACTATGGAGTAATATTCAGCTGCTTTTTTCTAGCATGGGACTTCCTGGCTATGCATACTCTAGAATCCGTCAGGAAACAAACTAAGTGCCTTCAGGCTGGTGAACGCTTGACTGTTTACACCACTAGAACGGCATAAAATGGTAGAACTTACATTTCCATCGATTTGTAATATAGTGCGACGATCATTCATTATCACTGATAATAACTGCATCACTCCCGACAACTCTAAGCTTTACCACTCATGACGAATGCAAACAAGAAATTCATTTCAGTGTGTACGTATATACTAAGACTGATATCGTTGCAATTTAAAAAAGATCTATTCGCATTAGATATATGACACCTTTATCAACAACCATTTACGTGTAAATAAAACATATATTTGAAATCACCGGAGAAAGAAGCGTATTTTACATAGTATTATTGATTCTCATATTTCCTGTATACTAAACTACTTAACAAGTGAAATTATAATATAATGACAATGTAAGTTCCACATTAATATACTAGGCTTTGCAAAATTTTATATGCAATTGTTAGTGATACCATTTGATTTCCTATACTGAAGTTGATGAGCCACGACTCAAATTTGGGATCTATTGGTTGTAAACTGAATGTTTTAACAAGAAAACCATAAACATTAGATTGTCGCAAAGTATTTTAATGGCTGACATTTCTAACTCAAACTGAATGAACTAAAAATGACGGTTGTGCTATGAAATCTAGATTAGTACGTTTCCGTAAAGGAAGTGTTTTTTTTCCTCTTTAAGGAAATCAATTACTAGAACTGGACAGCTGTATTCCTAGTAAGTTGTATAAGAAGTGATTGATTATAATATATGTAGGCATTATATCATTGAATAAATAATTGCAAATTCTTTCATGTTTTCTCAAGTATGGAATACATTAGAAGTTCAGATGTAATGCATGTAAACAGTAATCATTAAAGTATTGTATCACATAACAAAGTTAAGTATCTGGTGCAACAAATCGACCAATGTTGTAACAGAAGAGATATAAGAGGCAACTTGTAAACCATTTTAAAAAGTCGAAACAATGAAGTAGTAAAATAAGTGACTAAACAAGCTCCTTCTTAATCCAAAGACAATGCTTTAATTCCTATATTACTGAAATTTCACATGCATAAATATCTGATCCACATTTTATTTGAACTGCTTCATCTAACCATATAAATAATTCTGAAGGCTTATTCTAATAGTGACATATCACTTAAGTTGATTATATGTATAAAGTTTAAGCTGTTAATTATTGCATAAAATCTTTTCGATAACTATGTAGCGGTAAATAATCCCCAAAATAACTAGTTGCATAGCCTCTCGACATTGATGCTTATTGTGTTTGTTTTAGCGAACATGACTGGTTGAAGGCATGCGGTCACGCATCACCACCAGATCACGACTCAAACCACTGTGGGTAGCATCTCTCTCTAGTTTGCCATCCTAGACGTTGCCACCCCATTAAATCTCTGTTTACGATCAAATATAATTTTTCTTCCCTCTGATTTCTTCTCATTTGTAAGAGTGGGTTCAATCGATGAAACTTGCTTTGATTGTACTACAAGCATAACTTGGTTATATACCGGGGTGAACATCAACCATACACAATAGTGATCAAATTTTCATTTGGAATATATACATTTTATTAGGTAATTTAGTTTATGCATTTGTTCAATGTATCTTAATATTCATTATGCTTAAAATGATCAAATCTATTCTCATCGTTTTAATGTAAATCAGTCTAGAATCGATATGTAGAATAATCTAATGACAATTAAATATTAAGTTACTAGTCGGTAATTTTTCTTTTTCATTCAATAGTTGATTATTTTAGTTTTAATATTCTATGTCAATTCAAACAAAAAACTACTTTTCAATTATACTCTTTATAAAACTTAAATAAAAGAAGATGAAGAATATACATTCAAGACTATCAATTCATTAATTACTAATAGTTATTAAATGAAAAGTTAATTATTTTGAATGATTCATTGCATTTTAGAAAATCATGAAAATGAAAAGAAATCAAAATTGAACATGTGAATTTGTGGTACACTGATATCGATTCTGTATATGAAAGTATCTATGCTGATCAGCGTTTTCATTGTTCACAAAGTGGATCATACCCATCACTTTAGAATGTTATTTTTTCTTATTCTGTTTGTAGGTGTGCATTGGATATTATTGTTCAACTATCATGAAAGGTTTCATTCCATACGTCTGATGTTATT